>JABFTP020000001.1:37069880-37517380 GCA_013387265.2 Cryptolaemus montrouzieri
AATCATTAAACTTGGGGAATTGAATATGATTTCTTCCATATACGTCATGAGAATGTCAGCTAGTAAAGGACTCAATGGTGATCCCATCGGTAGACCTTGAGGTTATTCATTGAATTTGAAATTATTCTGTTGTAGGCACAACTTTTCAAAAACATGAAATGATCTTGAGAAACCGGATTAACGTGTGATCTCTGAAACCAATGGAAGGCTTTCGTCTTTGTTGGGATGTTGAGAAATATGTTATCTACATCCAAACTGATTAAATGATTTGATTGGCGTTTGAACCTGTTTCAATTTTTGTAATAATTGAATTGAGTTTTTATAGAATATTCAGTTGTGAAATTTGTTCAATTTTTGATACGAGATTCAATTCTTTTGTCAATTTATGTACTGGTCTATTTATTTTCAATGAAATAAAACTATACTATATAGATTTCCACTATATTAATAAAACTATGACCGGTTTCACCACACTGTGGCTCCATCAGATAGATACTACTAGATTGTATCTATCTGATGAAGCCACAGTGTTGTGAAACCGGTCATAGTTTTGTTAATATATATTGAAAATCTAAATACTTTTATTTTTTATTTCATTGAAAATATGTATATCGATTTTCATCAAGTAACGACCTCCTCAATCAAATTACTGGTCTATTCATAAATCATACTACTGGACCAATTGGGGCATTGTCTTTGTGATTTCTTATGATGCCGTGAAGTTTTGGAGGTCCAGAATTCATATTTATGAAGAAATTGACTGGTTTTGTTGGTATTATCGCTGAAATTTCTTTTAAAGATGGCCTTAATGTTTTTTGGATATCTATGGTTCTATCTTTGGGTATTTAACTTATTTTCTTTTTCAGAAGAAAGTCTGTCTATATATATATATATATATATATATATATATATATATATAGTAACGAACTTCGATTGTTAACACAATATTAAGCAGTCTCTTCCGATGTTTTGTTTTGGTAATTCATACGTTAGTTTCAATTGTCAAATGAAAATATATCTTGTATTGTTGCGACGTTGCCATGCCATTAGTAAGAAAACTAATCACCTAATAATTTCTTGGTATATAATGTTAATAATGTTAATTGGATGAAATATTTCAGAGGAGGAAACGAAATTGTTAATTAGGGGTTTCAAACGCAAGGTTGAATCATCTCGTACAGAAATACTCAGGATAATAAACAGGTTATTAAATAGTTATAAATAAACTCAAGGGTTTCCACAGATTAAATCAAGATCACTCAATCATGAAAACTATAAAACCAAATCAATCGAGGATGATATAATTTTAACACAGCAGATAAAAGTAAAGCAGTAGTATCAGTAAACAAAACAGACTATATTTCTAAAACGGAAGACTTTCTTAACTCTATCCGATAATCCTATAAATCTATCCAAAATTCATTTTGATCTTAACTAATCAGCTGCAAAATAAAATTAAAAATTATTGAAAGATATCAAACTTCAACTGTATGATGCAACCAAAATCGAACTAATTGTAAATAACCTTCTTGCTTCACAATTATATTCACTCATTAAACATCATAAGCCGGAATACCCTATTAGACCATTCTTTTATATTTCACCTCCTACGCTTAATCTATCATTTGTATGCAAAATAAAATTACTTCATAATTAATTTTACCATTCAAGCGAGGGAAATCCACACAGTCCCTTATTAGCAGAAATATGCATGTGTAACTTAGAATCTACAATACATAACAATCCTTTAGCTAAACAATTTTTAAATTGGTTTCGACATGTTGATGATATAATTGTATATTGTACTGATACAGAGCGACAGCCTAATATTTCCGAAAAGTCTATAAATTCAATTCATCCAAAGAATGAAATTCACTACCTTACTTGAACAAAACGATTCGATCACTATTTTAGATTTAAGTATTACCAAATTAATGATAAACATGGTTTCTCTATCTTTCATAAACCGTCTCATACGGGCATCGTATTTGACAATACGTTCGTTTCATCATGTTCACCATAAAATGACAGCTTTCCACAGCACAACCCACAGATTGTTCAATATTCCTTCATCTCTACATAACTCCGATAAGAAAGTATCAAAAGAGCAGCTTTTAATAGTGGTTACGATCCAAATTTCATAACTGAAGTACTTAAGAAAATGAAAACTTATAACACCAAAGTCCGTTGACTCAAATAGGAACTCATTATTCATCAACACAAGCAAAGCATATTGGTCAGGTGACTCAGTTGAAGCGAATGGAATTATATGGTTAATTTACTGGTAGGTTAACTACTTATATCTGATAAAATATAAAAAATCGATATTTGGGATCTAAGACTCGATAAACATGTCAGATTGTGATCACAAGATGCGCACAGTTTAAGCTTACTATTAAGTGAAATATTTCTACTAACAGTTATTGAAGAACGTTGAAGATGAGGAACAAAAATATTACAAGAGGTAAAATTCGATTAGTCAGTTTCAAATGTGAAAATTTCTTCGAGAATATATCTTATTTGTTTAATATGCACAAGGTGAATGGGATGGTTGAATCCTCCTACAAGAGGAACAGCTCAACTTTTCAAATCAAACCGCAGCTCCAGGCTCCAATCCTGCGTTACAGATCAATCCCTCTACCTCCGTTCTATTAAGTCGTCTTCTATGTTATGACTCAGATCTATCCTTAAACCAATCCGGAAATCTCAATTCGAGGTTCAGACCAATCACAAATGCCTATAAGTTTGTGCTTCCTTCTTGTTCCAAATGGTGGCCAAATCCGTGCAAAACGTTTTCTGCAAGCTCCAAAATCACAGAAAAAGAATATACGACCAAGTCATTCACAATCCAGAGCAAATTCTGATTTACAGAATAGAGATTTTCTTAATCAAAACTCCCACTATATCTTTGAGCTCAAAAACTTATAAAACCAAAAAAACTTCCAACAGTACTTGATTGTTCAGTTTATGAATTCAGAAAGAACTGTTAGCCTCCAAAATTGATGAAATGAAATCGGCGTTTGCCAAGTCCATCATTTAAATTCAAACCTTACTCTTAGCATATATATATATATATATATATATATATATATATATATATATATATATATATATATATATACAACTTGGCTCTCTTTCAAACAGCAATAACTCATTATTTTCAAATTGCACGTGCCAATTTTCATATCGCCATCAGATGAAGCGTAAAATTTCTGATGGACTTGTATAAGCATGTACTATACCCATCTCTTATAGTTCCGAAATAATTTGGGAATATATTGAATTTTAATGATTTAGCAAGAACTAACAAAGTATGCTTCAAAATATTTGAATCAAGTAGCTGAACTGGCTACGCTCACCTGACAGGTGCCTACAATTAATGTACTTGTCACTTCGTTCATTCCAATTTGATATTTTTACAAGAATTTCCGTTATTTCAGATTGAAAATATCCAAAAATACAACACATTTGGAATAAAACCACTGGTTATTCAAAGGAAAATATATATCTTTTTTAATTCATTTTAGAATGTCAATAAGTAGTGGGTAGAAATTTCAGGCAATTTAAAACCAATTTCCAAATTTACCGTCTATGAGTTAAATAAAATTTCGAAGCATTAGAAGCAATTTTCTACAATTCTAATGAATAAAAATTGTAGGAACTAAGCGAAAACCAATCATCGAAGATAATTACTTTAATACGAATAAATGATAGCAAACATCATGGGAGAAAACTAATTTACGATCTGAATAAATGTTCAATATTGGCCCCATTTTGCATGATACACTTGACAGCTCGTATACGAACATGATGAGTTGCTCTCCTAGTTTCCTCAGGACCAATATTACGAAAAGCATTATGAATGCGCTCTAGTAACTCTTCTTTATTTCACACAGGAATAAGATACACTTCACTCTTGATTTTGCCCCAGAAATAAAAATCAAAGGGCGTCAGGTCCGGAGAACGCGGAGGCCATAAATTTGGGCTTTAATTACCCCACCATCTATACTCGAACATTTCTGTTAGCTGCCGGTCTACAGCTCGTGATTATTGTCCAGGTGCACCATTCATTTGGTAATAGCAATCCCTCAGAATGTTAAGGGATAATCCATCTAAAAATTTACTTATGTTCCCTCGAAATTTCCAGGTATCTTTGCCCATTAAGATTTTCCTCATAAATGTGATAAGCCAACAAATCGTTCATTAAAATTGCAAAACGTTCACGCTGAATTTATTTTGGAAATCAATAACCTCTATGAAATGTAGATTTTCTGTGGCCCAAAAATGTCAATTTCTCCTGTTGGTTATTCCACTTTCATTGAACTTGGCTTCATCAGACCATATAATTTTTGCAGAATTTTCTCATCTTCTTGAAGCCGAATTAATAAATTTTCACAGAAATTTAGCCGCTTAGGAAGGTCAGTTCGTTTCAATTTTTGTAGTCTGATGAAAGTATACGGGTACATGTTATGTTTCTTAAGGATCCTTTGAAAGGAAGTATAACTCAATCCAATATCCATTGATGCTGATTTAATGGACGCATGTGGATTGGCACGAAAATACGCTAGCGTATTAATTTGATTGACGTCGTCCTCGAGAATTGGTTTTCTTCCAATTTCTATGTATTCTGTTCCTCCAAATTGTAAAAATTGCTTCTTATCCTTCGAAATTATGTTTTACTTATAGGCGCCAAATTTGGAAGATGGTTATTAAATTGCGTGCAAGTCGATCCAGCACTTTTTGACATTCGCCATGAATTCAAAATAGACTAAACATATCCTCGTTTGAATAATCAGCCATTTTATTATCAATCTGGTGTTTGTCAAAAATTTTCACTTCAAATTACCAACAACTCTTTCAACTCTTGTAGAAATATCAAATTCGAATGAACGAAGTGACAAGTACATTAATTTTAGGCACCTGTCAGTTGAGCGTAGCCACTTGAGCTACTTGATTCAAATATTTCAAAGCATTCTCTGTTAGTTCTTGCAAAATCATCAAAATTCAATATATTCCCAAATTATTTCGGAACTATGAGAGATGGGTAGTACATGCTGATACAATTCCATCTGAAATTTGACGCTTCATTTGATGGCGATATAAAAATTGGCACGTACCATGTGAAAGAATTGAGTTATTGTTGTTTGAAAAAGGCCAATTTAAAAAAAGCATACGAAACAACGCAAGAAACATTCGACATGTGTGGACTGCTCAAAAAATTCCTCGATCCTTCTTCTATCCACCCAAGTAAAAATTGTGTCTGTAGTGCAAAAGATCTACGAGCTACAATTTTTTTAAATGTTCCTCAAAAATCAAGTTTATAACAAAAATAATTAAATCTGTCAAAAGTTTGGACAGATAAGTGCCAACAACTTGGTTATTTTATGTCTTGCTCAAATGTCGGTTCTAGATGTATAATAAAAAAGGTACATTGCCATTTGAAATAACAAAGTGATGACCCACTTCCGGTATAACCGAAAATGGTATCACTTCGAAAATATTTCACTCTAATTGGAAATCGCTAGTTATGGCCGCGTATAAAATTTCAGCTTGATATTGAAATTGGAACTCAAAAAGTTTTTAACGGACGGTCCCGGTGGATATCCCTGTATATTATGTAATATTTCAATTTGCTATTAATAATTGAAAATGGGTTGAACCAGAATATTTGTAAAATATTTTTTATTCATTATATTGCGTGAAAGTTGAAGCTTGTGTTTTTCTTCAAATGTTTATTCAGTAGAGAAATTTTATGTAACCTTCACTGTACTTCACTGTTTATTATAACGTAGATCGTTCAATGAACATTTAAAAATATAACCAACCTCTCTCGACAAACATAATTTCAATTTTATTAATTTATAAGAAAGATAATTGTACTGAATATCATGGTGAAAACGGTTGTATTGTGTTGACATAGGAAGAAATGGGGGTTTTATTACGTCATTTTAATAATAACGTCTCATCTCACTCCTTCCAACTTCTGCTGACCACACACAGTGGACTCCAGCTCTCTGCGTCAACCCCAAGTGATATAACTGAGAATAAATTTAGTACTCCGTAGTTTACTGCGGTTTAACAATGCGACAGTAAAGCTTTAACAACCTTTAAATCATTGTATATGGACTGGAAGTGTTGGTTATTATCATAATAATGAATATTATTTGGTAAATTATTATTTGAAGGCGTCTATTCTACGTTTCACCACTTGTATATCTCATACGCAATATAATAAATTTTTAACTGGATGAATATAAAAATAGAATATGATTATTATCCTATCTGCACGTGCGGGGGCGCTCTATTCGGTTTGTGATAAATGTATGGGGACGACGCGACACGTTTTATTGCTAAAATAGCAATTGGATGAATCGTAAAACAGGAAAATTGACCGGGTAATGTGTGAATTGAACCAACAAATTGGGAGTTAACCAATACTTTTCAACTTGAATTTATTTTGAACTACCTAATCAAGAAATGTAATAAAAATTTAAATCTCCCTATATGTGGGTCGCGAAATTATCTATTGTAATGGTATGAGGTAGAATTTCATACTTTAATCATATTCTTGAGCCGCCTGTGCTATCTTATACAGCACACTGTATATTTGTTGCGACAAATTTCTTAGATATTCCTGGAATTGATGTTTCACAAATACAAGTAAACGATGATTTCTACTACATTATATTATTAAATACTCGACGCGTTTCGATACACAGTATCTTTATCAAGAGCGAAGGAATACTACAAATATATCTTTCTAACAAATTTTATATATACTAAAGAGGCAATCCACTCAGAGATATCCGTACTTGAACTAATGTTTAGGAAATAAATTTAATAAGGGTGAGTTATTTATGTCTACCTGATCATTAAGAATTTCTGGTGAATACCCAAATCTGTTAATTTCAAGTACTTCCAGAAGGTTGAGTTTTATACCTCTATTCCCGAATGTAGGATTCTAAATTCTGAATTGAATGAGTGACCATTTTCCCTAAGATGATTTGAATAATTTAATTCCATTGATGAAACTGCGTATATGATCAGAGATTCTAACATTAAAATTTCTTCCTGTTCTACCTGTATAAAAACAATTGCAATCTGCACAATCCAATCTATAAACATCTGATTTATTTTCTTTACTAATTGGAGATTTATAATTCCTGATGAATGAACCAAATTTGTTGATGTTTTGGACGCTGTATTTAAATTTGAATTTTTGAGAAGGATATATATATATATATATATATATATATATATATATATATATATATATATATATATATATATATATATATATATATATATATATATATATATATATATATATATATATATATATATATATATATATATATGCCTATATATATTAAACTATTGAATTTCTTGTCTTGCTGTTCACCGATTGGATATATGTGTTGTAAAGCTAATTTTTGTTTTTCTTATGTAATACGCTGCTAACTAAATTTGCATCATAACCATTATTTCTTGCGATCTGTTTCATGAAATTCAATTCTTTGAAAAATTATCATTAGAAATCGGTGTGTTCAAGAGTCTATGTATATAGCTATTAAATGCTGCAACTTTATGTTGGTAAGGATGTGCTGATGTATAATGAATTGTGATATCTGTATGAGAAGGCTTATGATAAATTGAAAATTGGTGTTTATTATTTGATCTTGTTATTGTTAGGTCCAGGAAATTGATCGCATTGTTCTGTTCTATTTCAGAAGTGAACTTTATTTTTGGGTGCAGGTTGTTGATGAAATTTTCGAATTCAGTGAACTGTCTGTTTGTTCCTGTGAAACACACAATAATGTCATCGACATATCGATACCAATATAGGAAATGTTTACTGAATAGTTTTTTTATGTTATCCAAGAAGATTTCTGCTAAAAGAGAGCTTAAAGGGTTTCCCATTATAAGTCCCTCATCACTTTTATAAAAACAATTATATATATAAATATTTTCTATTTTTCTTATCAAATCATTTGAATTACGAATAGAAAAAGACGGCTTAAAATTACACATTTTTTCAGAATATGTATTAAAAATTTGGAAATCTTGAATACTGGGGCATGTGTTAATGTCCAAACTTCTAATACATATTCTGGAAAAATTTTTAATTTCAAACCGTCTTGTCTCCTACATTCTGAGAATAAAGGTATAAAACTCAACCTTTTGGAAGTACTTAAAATTAACAGATTTAGGTTTTCACCGGAAATTCTTGATGATCAGGTAGACATAAATATTACACCCTTATTAAATTTATTTCTTGAACATTAGTTCAAGTACGGATAGCTCTGAGTGGATTGCCTCTTCAGTATATATAAAAATTTGAGGATACTGTGTATCGAAACGCGTCGAGCATTTAATAATATATTTTAGTAGAAACCATCGTATTGTATTTGTGACAATGGATTTCTCTCACGTAAAAGCCTCGTCAATTTATTAATTGATGTTTCTCTTGGCTTCTCAATCGCCTGACCTGAATACGATTGAGCATGCTTCCGGGATACATTTTCGAAGTGAGGTTAGTATGTTTAACTATAGATGTAGAAACATATTGGTCCTTAAAAGATGGGTTTCATCTATCATATTAAAATAATTAAAGGTAAATAAAACTTCCTGAAATTTTTGTCTTTTGAATTAGTTTTATTGACAGCTGTGTAAATTGTTGCTTTTTATTCAGTTTTTATATTTTGATAATTTCTTTTAATGAAAGTTACTAGTTTTAGGTTTAAAATTATTTTAGTGACCTGAATTTTCTTCTTTTCAATGTCAAATATTCTCGAGTGGGGTCAACTATATGCCTTTCTTGAAGCATATTGTTCAATAATTTTTAAATTATACAAGACTGATCATAATAGTACCCAGCCTAAAGAATCACAAAAATCTTTGAAACTTTTTAAGTTTTCAACATATAACCGTGAATATGAAATGGTCATTGATATGGGGTTAAAGGGTTATGTTCCTAGATAACAAAATAATAAAAAATACATTAAAAAATCAATTTAGTTGAATTTTTCGACTATAATTATTATCTTCGGACTCAGGCGATGGTTAGAGGAATTTGTAATTTTTCTTGCTTGGTAGTTTTTGAAAACTCCTTCAATTCATATTCATATATTCACGGTGGTATTATCAAATTGCCTTTTATAACGGAATCTCAAAGCTCATTTGCTATTTTTATACATTCACTGACAATTGTCAAATTAAATGTCTCATTTCCACTACTTGATGAAGCCTCGTCTTCAGTAGGCTGTGAATTTAACACTTCCTCATCGGTTTGAGTAAAATTTTCATTTTGTGATTGAAGCAACTCCTGAATGTTACTTATTCTATCTATTCGAATTGATCTCGTCCTATTCCATTCGCAATTTCGCCAATGTTTACAGTTTGAATTTGCACAGTAGTCAGAACAGGCCACTGTTCTTTCAGCATGATTTAAATGTATTCTTCCACGGATTCTTTTATGTTCAAGATACATTTCGCTATGTCAAAATCAGGATAACATTCCATATTATGCAATATAGTTTTGAAGGTCCGTCTAATGTAAGGGAGCTGGCCTGGATTTTTCTTTGTCCATAGGTTGAAGCGAAGACCTAGTACATTTTCAAAAGTAAAACAGCTTCAAAGTCTAAATTCTTTTTCTATTCGATAAGTTTCAACTTCTTAAACAAAACAATACCGCAACCAGTCACAAAATATAACCTTATAACAAATGCTTTTTTTGCACGCCAAAATACTGGTAGGTCACTATTGTTTTGGTTTTTATAGCACGAGGATTTAATGATATGTGAAACATCAGTGGTTTAATGACTGAAGCATTAGAAGACAGCAGCAGTGTAACTCTATCCTTTGCTGCCATAAATCCGGGGCAGACTTTTCGCTTTTAGAAATGAATGTTTTGTTTGGCAATTTTCTCAAACCAGTATTACGCTCTCACTCTCGATTGATAGTCGTGTGACGTCACAGCTTCCGGTCTTTCACCCTGTACAATTAGCTCTATGAATAGCTTCAAATCAGCTGTAGGCCTTTAAAGATGTTCACTAAAATTGAACATCTTTTGTGATATACGATGCCTGTCTTCTGACGAAAAAGAATTCTAATTATTCTTAAATTACAGGTGCTATCGCAAACTAGTGATTCACTAATTATCAAACTGGAAAGGAATAACTTTTACGTGTTCTGATATTCATAACATCTGATTGAACAAAAGAGACATGACGTGAAAGTGAGTGTGGAAGGGATATCGAAGTAGGTGGATAAATTGTTGTCTTCTTCTTTTGGTTGGGTTTCGTATTACCTCTTTATTAACTAACTGTGACGTCAATCGACTACCAATCGAGAGTGATTGTCGCATCTGAAATTTATTGAACTAACCTACCGATGCTACTATCACAACTTCCACCAGATTTTTCAAAATAAGCGTGATAACACCTTGCCTTCTCCTGGATAATTGAATTATCTTCGGATTCTTTCATCGATCCTACAGCTGATTCTCCATGGCGTAAACGACCAAGAATTTCTATTTTCATTTAAGCGGTAAAACTGATTTTTCACCTATGGAAACTCGTTTTTAATATTTTAGGCGACATTTTAAAGTGGGAGAACAACGGTAGAGATATATTACTCGATCAAAATTTTTGTAATGAATTGAAAAATGAAACAATAAAAACGCAAAGCGGCTTTCCCCAAAGGACGTCTATTAATAAGAGGAATTTAACGATAATATACTTTATGCATTGAGTAATACGTTCACTTTACTCAATCATTTTGTTGTTAACATTTTTAAAATACCGACCGCGCCGAAGGCGGCTCATATCAGAGAAAAACTGAACCAATGCAGCAGAGATATCATTTAAAAACATACTTTAGGCGGAGTAGCAATAAGGTTTATTTTACTTTTTGTTAGTCCATTTGATAATGCGTTTACAAAAGATGCCGAATTCTATTTATTAATACATAGGTATGTACCAATTAGATCCGTGAATAAAGATATCTTTATCCACGAATATATGAATTGAGTAGCATTTTTGATATGTGAATAGTAAAACTGCGAATGAAGGATGAACAAATAAGGAGCTTTTACTGTATGATCAATAAATCCAGTACCCTTTTTATAATAACAATCATCGAACTCCTCAGAACGAGCGTTAAATGCCAATTGCACTTCGCGGAAACTTTTTAACCACTGATCCATCCTTCAAACTCTGGAAGAAATAATACTCATAGGGTACTATATCTGGCGAATATGCTGCATGAATAGGCAAATGAAATTTTGAAGATACAAATAGTTAATTAATTCCGCCATTACTAAGCGATAGTTAATCATGATGATAATAAGAAAATTGAACTATGGTTTATACTATCACAAGAGATTTATTGAAAATCAGGTAGATACAACACTAATGAGGGTGCAAATAAGAGGTAATAAATTAAGTATGATAAATGCAGATAATATTTGATGCAGTTTGAAAATTCGATGAATTCCAAGTAATCTTACTCTCGTCTTTTAGGTATTCTATGATTAATTTGAAGTTCATCTATGGGTGGAAAATGATGGCCATTCTTGATACAATGAGGAGCAAAAGCAGATTCATCTGTTCTCTGAAATCTGATTGATGCTCCTTATATCTTGTTTTCGATGGACGAATAGTTTGACCTATATAGACGCTTTCACAATCCATCCTGGACAAATTTTATACTCCAGCATTGCCAAATTTATCAGTTTTATCTTTAGTATTAGAAAATTTCTGGGAGAGTTTCATGTGGGTCTTGAAAGCAACTTTTTCCTTCTGTTTTGAAATGACAATTGCAATCTTTTCGCTGAATGGGGACAAAATATGTCAATGAAATATATTTATCTGTACTAGTTGATTCTATACGTGGGTAAATATTATGATATGCTATTTGTGTTTGTATTTTTCAGATCATTCCGTTTATTATATTTGAGGGGTAACCATTGTTCTCAGCTATTTCTTTAATAGTTGCCACTTCCTTGGAGTTATTTTCTTCGGATAATGGCAGAGAGTTACCCTATGAATCATTGAATTAAACGCAGCGTATTTATGAGGTTTTGGGTGTGTTGAGTCATAAGGGAAGAAATATCAGTAAAGGTGGGTTTTCGATAATCACAACTAAATATTCTATGAGAACTCAGTTCACTTAAAACAGGTTCAAACCCCAACGAAATCATATTCAATCAGTTTGGATGTAGATAACATGTTTTCCAACATCGCAAGAGACGAATGCTTTCCATTGGTCTCAGACATCTTAATGAAGACACACGTTAATCCGGTTGTACAAAATGATATCATGTTTTTGCTCAAGTTGTACCTTCAACAGAATTATTTCAAATTCAATAACAAATTCTATGAACAACCTCACGGTCTACCGATGGGAGCCCTTTACTAGCTGACAGTTTCATGGCGTATATGGAAGAAATCCTATTCAATTCTTTCAAACCAAAATTAGTACATTTTGGTATAGATATGTAGACGATATACTAGCAGTTTTCATAAAAACTAGATCAATTTTTAACTTACATCAATTGCATTCATCTAAAAATTAAATTCAAAATAGAGAGAGAAGTCGAGAATCATATTCACTTTTTAGACCTAACACTCACTCATATAAATAAGACACAACAAGTTTTGATATATAACGAAAACCCACCATTACTAATATTTGCATCACTTATGACTCAACACACACAAAACCTCATAAATACGCTGCGTTCAATTCTTCAATTCAGTGATTCATAGAGCTTTGTCTCTGTCATTATCCGAAGAAGTGTCAACTTTTGGAGAAATAGCTAAGAATAATGGTTATCCCTCAAATATAATAAACGGAATGATCCGAAAAAACAAATACAAATAGCATAATATTTACCCACGTATAGAATCAACTAATACAGATAAATATATTTCATTATCAAATTTTGAAGCTATCAGCGAATTGATTGTAAATGTCATTTCAAAACAGAATAAAAAAGTAGCTTTCAAGACTTACATTAAACACTCCCAGGAATTTTTTAATAGTAAAGATGAAACTGACAAATTCGACAATACTGGCGTTCACAAGTTGTCCTGTATGGATAGTGAAGGCGGCTGGGCTATATAGGTAAAACTGGTCGTTCATTCAAAACAAGATATAAAGAGAATTTTGACAATACTGGAGTTGACAAGTTGTTCTGTATGGATTGTGAAAGCGTCTTTATAGGTCAAACTGGTCGTTCATTCAAAACAAGATATAAAGAGCACCAATCAGATTACAACAACCAGAGAATCGACGAATCTAATTTCACTTCACATTCTATCGAAAATGGACATCATAGAAGAACTTCAAAATTATTCACAGAATACCTAAAGCACGAAAGTTAGATTTCTTGGAATCCATCGAAATTTTCAAATTGCAACAACCCCCCATATAGATAATCTTCTGTACGACCAGTATGGCTTATTCGTCTATATTTGATATCTTTGAATAATACCTGCTCTTATCATAAGTGCGAGTGCATTTTCTTTATTCTTGCCCTAATTCTGCAGTTATTTCTTCATTTCATCACTCCATCATTGCAATAAGTTGACATAATACTCGCTTTGATAGTTTTCTCTGTTTAGAGGTGAATTACCATATGCACATCCCAAGGAACGATTGCCATGAAGTAAGAACGATCTGCGCCTTTTTGGTGGCGATTCTCTTCTTTCAGTTCAATGATTTTTACGTGACGTGATACACCCATGTTTCTTCCACAATTAGAACAATACACAGAAATATGTTCTCGATTTTTATTTTGAACTTTGACCAAGTCTGCCATCTCACACACTATTAGTAGACAATCATCCAATACCGCTTTGTGGATTTTCTTCACCATTTCTGGCGAGCTAATCTCATTCAGTCGACCACTGCGATGCTCTTCTTGAGCAATTTCGCGCAATAATATTTTACAACTTTCAAAGATAATTTTCTCATCGAGAATGTTACGCCGAGTTGGTTTCTGTTTTCGCCATTGAAGCACCAAACCAGTCAACAGTTTTTTGTTGGTTTGGAGAATTTATACGCAAAAAAGTTAAGGCTCAAGGCAGGTACACCAAAAACAGATTATCTAAGAAGTATTACAGAGACCTTAATACAAACAATTTTGACCGCAGAATTGGGTGTGAAAAAATCAGTTTACTGTTAGATACTTTATCTTTCGACTGAAGAACAGAAAGCTGCAAAGGTGAATTGATGTCAAAAACACAGTAAATACATATAAATCTGATTAGTATCGATTGCATGTTACAGAGCAATAAATAAATTGACTAAAAGAAATCAAACTATTGAAGATACTTTGCGGTACGATTGAACCGTATCAACCTTTCAAATAAATAAAGTATTGTTTGACCAATTTTTACCACATTATCAAACGCACGGAGAAAGTTTCCAACTGATGGGTACCAAATTATTAGTGAACAACGTAACGTCTTCTGAGTAAAAACATATTTTCCACAGATTGTGGAATCTTCCAACATAAAAAATATTTCTCGAAAAACAAAAGTTTGTCGCAGAAACCCTCTCAAGCCATGGCTGACATAGTAGATATTGACCTTGAAACCCATAGAAAGCGTCTCTGGAAAATATTCAAACGTTCTGGCGTGACGGCTAATTATTTAGCGTACTGATCATTCTCAAAGCATTTAACCTATATTATGAAGACGTCACGAAAAGATTACTAAACATCTATCATTGAGCCTGACATCCCTAATAAATTGTTCGAGTTGATGATAACGAGTTTGAAAACCAAATTCAGCATTCCAAATCATCTCAAACTGGCCACCACTCTATACTCGTCTGAGTCAGCTGAAGATCTAGCAGATGCAATCATGACATCGGAACCCGACGACTTACTGCCAGAAACGCTTGCAATAAGGATAAACGGATATCTCTCCGAAGTACTATTCAATCATTTCAAGAATAAAAAGCACCTACCCCTGAAGAATACCTCTTCACTGGGACTGGACGGACATACTTCTCTTTTGCAAAAAATTGTGTTCTTTCAACCTCTCCTCTACCAGGTGCTTGGAAAAAAGCATCAGTGACAACAAGGTTCAAGAAGGGAGATAAATTGTCCAAACTAAATTATTGACCAATAAGTTTACTATCCGTTCCTTCTAAGATCATGGAGCATATAATTACTGACGAATTCTTTCGCATTTTCTCGGAGAACTCTATCATACTTTCCGAGCTGCATGGCTTTGTTAAGGGTAAATCAACAACTTTGAACTTACTAGTTTTTCAAGACGACTGCAGACGTGCGTACGATAGAAACATCCCGTCCGATATCATCCTTTTAGATTTTGCCAAAGCCTTTGATTGCATTCCACTCTATATAAACTTAATAACCTTGGCATTCGTTGAAAAAAGAACCAATGGAAAAAGGACTACATGTCTGGAAGAAGTTTCATATGATATTTGTCATATTTTTCGAACGACTGTCAAATTTTTTTTCGCAAATATTTCTTTAAATTAAACAGGTTTCCCGGAGAAATAATATATGGGCGATGTCAACCCAAATTATTGGGTCCATAATGATTCTAAAACATCTATAGATCATAATCGGCATCACTTGGAAGGCTGAACCTGGCCATCGGGGCTCTCTCGATCAAACAGAGAGGGAATTTAAGGAAATATCGCAAGTTTTGTATTTTTATTATCTACTTAGTCCTTTTCATGACCTTGCTTGCTATGTAAAATCTTTTACTTGATTTGTTTAGACATGTACGAAGTATGATTATTGAAATATTTTTCTGCTGGTTTTCTTTTTCCATTGTTACAGATTTCTGTTCCAAACCCCCTTCCTTTCACCCTTGTCATCGTTTGGGAATCATGGAATGCAAGAGAGAATGAAACGGCTAAGCAGAAAAATCTTTGGTACTCTTTATATACACACGACACTAGCACAACATAAACAGACCCAAGGAATCAATTCTGAGTCGTCTCCTAGTCGTTGCGTACGCTAGTGACTTTCCCCCTCACATCCGGTGTGGGAACCCCTTTCATGCTGATGAAATCAATGTGTACGCAAATCCATTTACTTACCACCTATCACTTCAGGATGATCTTAGATCCATACATCAATGGTGCTAATATCGTTTCCTTCCCCTTAACATCGACAAGTGCGTTGTGCTTCACGAAGGCCAAAAGAATCAGATATGAGGTCGATGGGGTACTTTTGCGACAGGTTTCTTCACATGTCGACCCTGGTGTGACTCCCCTCCACGCTGACATGGTCTGAGAATATTATCAACATTTCCAAACGCGTCACTAATATACCTAATTCTGAAGGTACTTATCTAACCTAGCATATCCTTGGACACTGTTTCAAAGCTTTATAAGACATACATCCGACCTTTATTAAAATATGCTGGTTGTGTCTGAGGCCTGTGTTAGTGCGTGACAGAGACATGTTATAACGAGTGCAACGTCGTATCACACAGCTTTCTTTCGGTGTGATCGACCATATTATTCACAGCGACTAGCTAGTGTAAATCTCCTGACCGTCGAAAATCGAGGCTTACGAGGTGACCTTATTTTACTTTTCCTACCGTTCGGTACATTCACGCCAACCTGAGCCATCTCTTCGAAATGAACCACGACTCGCGCTTGAGGTTATAGCATTAAATCAAGAGAAAAATTCAACACAAAACCGAGACAGTTTTCGCGTATGGAATGAGCTGACCGATGACACTGTGAGGACTGGAACTGTAAATCTGTTCAAAACATTATGGACAACCTGCTCTTCATTTGTATACGTTTCACTTCATCGTTTTGTGGACTTTTTGTGTATTTTCTTCTTCATTTGGGATAGAATATAACTTATACCTAAGTTCTTAGCCATTCGTTTTATATATACAGGGTGGTCCAACGAAAACTTAACCTCTCGATTTTATGGTTAAAAAAAAGGATGAGAGTTGTTGCGATACTTCAATTCGAAGATCTGATTCAGTACTATCTGACCCTAAATTTTCGCTTCGAAATTTTCATCGTTAATGAAATGGCAGCTAAAAAAGTGGAAGACTACTTACTTTTGCCATAAGTTTATTCTACTGAAAATGAGTATCATTCACTTCCATGCAGTAAAATAATCGTTCACGTACTTATATTACTCAATATTTCCGGTTCAATTTGACGGCATTCATTAATGATCCGAATTCGCAAATAATCCAGTGAATCAGGTTGAGTGGCTTAAATCTTAGATTTCAAGTG
Source organism: Cryptolaemus montrouzieri (assembly GCA_013387265.2). Classification (NCBI taxonomy): domain Eukaryota; kingdom Metazoa; phylum Arthropoda; class Insecta; order Coleoptera; family Coccinellidae; genus Cryptolaemus; species Cryptolaemus montrouzieri. The sequence continues at coordinate 37,087,137 of JABFTP020000001.1, forward strand.
ACTTCATAGAAAAAAGTCCAGTAGGGCCAGATTAGGTGATCCGTGTGGCCACTCAATATGTATCCCTCTGTCAATCCAGGCCTGAGGAAAATTTTCATTCAAGAACTGAGGCACAGATTGAACGAAATGAGGTGGTGTGCTATCTTTTTGAAAAATTATCGTTTTATGGCCTTCTTCATCCTACAAGACTTGCACGATGATATTACCGGGTATAAGAAAAAGGGCAGATGATGTCTGTTCCATAAATATCCGCTCAAACATTTATTTTTTGGGGAGCTGAGTACGGTCTTCTCGAAATAGTCTTGGATTTTCATTTGACCAGTACCGATAGTTATGCCTGTTCACAGTACCGTTAGGGTCAAATGAACACTAATCCGAAAAACAGATATTGAGTTTGGATTATTGTTAATAATTTCACTGACCACTCCACAGAACATGAGATGGCGATCAAAATCATCCTCCTTCAGTTCCTGAATCAATCGAATTTTGAGAGGATGAAACTCATGTTTTTTAAAAATTCTTATGATTGTTGTGCATGAAACACCATACACATTGGACAATTTCCTAGTAGTAAGGGCGGATCCATCGCTACGTGACCTAAGATATCCACTTCCCTCGCTTCGTCTGCTTCATGCGCCCTATTTTTGTTGCCGACTAAACCAGTAGCGTCAAATTCAGCAACCAGTCGCACAACGTAAGCAGCGGATACATTTTGTTCAGGAAGTCGTTCGTTAAATAAAATTGCTGTTAATCGCGCAGAGTCGTTATTTCTAAAAAATAATTTTATCATTTTCACCCTTTCTTCTAGGGAATACACCATTTTAGTTCTACTACAACTTTACAACCGCTATGGTGTTCCTGAATATTCACGATAGACTAACGAGATACTAAGGAAAATCAAACACATGGTCTGTATACTTTTTCGAACAAAAAATTAACGACTAAATAAAAACATTGAATACCTCGAGGTAAATTCAACATAAGCTAGCTATACATCAGCGTTCTTCACTGCAAGAATGGAAGAAGAGAATGTCGCCCATTTCCAGCACTTAATAAACGAATCACAAAAGTAAGTAGTCTTCCACTTTTCTAGCTGCCATTTCGTTAACGATGAGAATTTCGAAGCAAAAATATTTAGAGTCAGATAGTACTGGATAAGATCTTCAAAATGAAGTGTCGCAACAACTCTCATCCTTTTTTTTTAAACCGGAAAATCGAGTTTTCATTGGATCACCCTGTATATACAATAAGGAATGGATAACAACTTAGGTATAAGTTATATTCTATCCCAACTGGTTAAAGAAAAAACACAAAAAGATCTTCAAAATGAGGTATCGCAACACCCCTCATCCCTAATCCAAATCAGCGAGTTATGCTCATCCTCGTTAGGCAATTGAAGCTACGGGGATGAAAAAATGGAAAAAGTTGTTTCTCCTCGAATTTAAAATCGACGGGTCCAAGCGATTCTCTATATTCTCATTTTAAAACAGGAAAAAATCGAGGTGTTAAATTTTCGTTGAACCACCTGTATATATATATATATATATATATATATATATATATATATATATATATATATATATATATATATATATATATATATATATATATATATATATATATATATATATATATATATATATATATATATATATATATATATATATATATATATATATATATATATATATATATATATATATATATATATATATATATATATGAGATTTTAGAACTGAAGAAAAATTTAACAGTTACAGAAGATAGTCATCAAAACGTCCGTACAGTGTATTTTTCCGGTGAGAAAGCCTCTGATATACAACTCGTTGGTGCATTGATGTCGTTGACTGATGATGCTATAGTTTGTATACATTCTGGTAGATTGATATATTCTCATAACATTCAACGTTATCCTCGTATAGTGAGAACATATCAGCACGCAATATCTTTACCTTTCTTCAAGCAATATTGATAATTCATTTCTATTTCTCATGATAATTATACTCGAAAAAGATGAAGGAATAATATTTCTTTGAATGTTGCATTTTACTTCCTCAAATTAGAAATTCTGGATCTTCTAAACCAATACAAAAAGAACAACACAATTTCAGTTGAAAGTTATAAGAAATTTGTTCTCGTTATAGTTAATCCTTATATTCCTATTAGAATCACATACACACCTCCCTATGTGCCTACATGAGATATTTATCGAAAATGTTAAAGAGTTACCCTACATGTTACGTTCAGTCTCAGCACATACAATGGATGATAATCCTTTAAATATCATACAATGCTATTGTCCACCTAAGACGACGTGGGATACCACCCACTGCCCTCATACATAAAAAATAAGTTACTAAAAAGGAATGGCAGTACATTGTAGTGCCATACTATCGTTATTGGCTCTTTCGAGCCTGAGTTTATCTTCTTTATTGTTAAATCTACCATCTGTAACATAATACCCGGACATAACTTATGCAAGGCATAAAGTCACTAATGAAATTGAAGTCTTATTGTTATCTTTGTTGGGAACAGATCAGGTTTTCAGTAAAAAACTGATTTCCTATTCATGTGAATAACATATTGGATCATATCGGCTTGAATCTTTCAACTGAATGTTTAAATTAAGTGCTTAGAAATAGATTTAGTATAGCATCTATGCGATGATACTTTCTTCAACGAGCTATTTAAATTTCGTCGGTTCTTTTATTTTTCAACTCATTGAAAGTATTATTCGGAGAAAAATTCTTTAATATCACTGTTATTATCATTACAAAATCTATCATTCGATGAATAACACCACAGAACAGTAGTTCTGATGATTAGGTTATCGCACAAATCCTTTAGTTTAGAAAATATGTGACATGGCCCATTCTTGAATGAAACACAACTTCTTTCGAATAATACTTAAATTATTGAATTCTAAAATTGAAAAAACTTTCTTTTGTAAGATTTTCTTGTAGATGCTTCAGTCAGTGAGCTGTTCTGAATGCTCCAATAATAGTCAACCATCATGTGTGAGTTCCATTAGCCTTGATAGCGTTCCTCTAGAGTCTGAAGGCTATGGTGAAATCGCTCATTTTGCTGTTAATTGTGATCCCCAATAATTAGCAGCAAAATAGTCTATGCGGTGAAGAAAGAGTAACTTGTTGCTCGTTATATCTTATCATTTGAAAGTGACTCATTGGTTGTTTAACGTGTTGAGAATAGTCAGAAATTTTCTTATTTCCTAAAAATTCTGAACAAGCCGAACCAACTCATTCTACAACATGAATTCTCCTCAATCTCTGTCATAGTTCCTGTGATATAATCTGTGGTCCATCAAAGATTTTCGATTTTAATTTTTTCTTCACTCAGTTGTGGAAACTTTTGGTCGAAGAAAAGGAAACAATTTCCATTTTTCTTAAGAGCTTAAACATATTGTTTCATGAGCCTTAATTTTGAATGCAACGGGAGCAATATTATGCGATTCCCCGATACTAAGGTGGATTCAACACGTTTTGTTTTCCTGGAATTAGCGCTTCCCAAGTGGACCAATCCTTTTTACTCAAGTGATTTTTAGCTCTACTATCCCGAGAATAGAGAAAACAATGTTCATTTTTGTAACCACTTAACCCTATGTAGCACAAAAAAAAAATTTAAAATAAGTAGTGAAAAATGTTAATCTTTTTATTCAATTGAAAAAAAAAACAGAGTCAAAGGGAGTGCATCAAAAGGGTAACTTAACTTAGGTGAAACAGTCTAAAACAATTGTTGTTTTTGTTGTAGGATAGAGCAACGCCACATTTCTCGCACATTGTCTGTGAGACACAAGAGTTTTTTAGAAATTTACAGCGTATTCATTTTTCTGTCCAAACAGGCCAGTAACTTGGCTGATCTTGTCTGATTGCCACTGGGGGAACATGTTGCGCTGCACCTTTGTGTCGTTTTGCTTCAATTTCTGTCTCGATAGATCGACGGTTATTCACATTCGATGGTACACCAAGCTTGCATAAAGTTGTTGCAACTCCAAGCCGAGTTCGAATGTTTATCATGCACACCCTTTGCCTTATGAATTCTTTTGTAAAGAAGCCATGGGTTTGCCATGCTCAAATCCAAAATATGATTATCGATTAAATCCACGCCCCCCATGTGGCGATTGTATTCCCCAACAATATTTGGACGATCAAGTATTATGTACCGGTTGGTCTTCCTGTCATACCTAGTTACATGGGCTTTTGGCATTTCTCCTACAAAACTTGTTGCTAAATTAACCAACTTGTTATCTCTCCAGGCTACGGTTAATATATCCATACCATTGACATCAACAACATACTCGACGCAATAGCCTCTGTCTTCTTGGACATGTCCTTGTCTGAGTGTAGTTTGCAATCTGGAATTCTGTTTTGAGGTTCAGTAGACTTAGTATGTCATTTTTGACAGCTATTCTAGCAGTGACAAAGACGTAAAGTAATTGTCAAAATATAATCTGTAATTTTGGTTCCGGGGTATTTATCGTGATAGACACATGACAACATTCGAGGTTGCGCCTAAATCAGGTTCGTCGGGCAGTAGCACATTTTATGAGCCGGTTTCAGGTTAGATTTTGTACGCAAATCCATAAACTCCACTAATGACGTAAATCTTATGGCCCAACTTATGAGGCTTTTTGGGGTTATAACTTTTTAAGTGATCTCTTGCATTTGTAGAGCATATTTGCTCGATGCAAAGATATGGCTCTAAAGGAATTGTGGCAAAGGTTTGGTTCAATTTTTGAACAAGTGGTCTAAGTTTGAACAGTCTGAATTCAGGATGTTTTTCACGGGCATTATCTCTTGAATTAAAGGAGATCCAATGGTGTCACTCCTATGACTGGTCACTCGAGGTCATTGAATCAAAGACATAATACGAGGTATGTCAATTGAGATCGCGGAAGTTGGCAATGCTACGGCGGTTGGTAACTCTGCAGCGTTCATATTAGTTTTTATTTTATTTATTCGGAACAGAATTCATTTCTGCGTCAGCCTGTCCAAATCTCGTGCAGATCGGTTGTATACTTCGTGTTTTATTGTCCTTTCAACATCGACCAGTTTCGACCCACCGTCGTGAAGATGAGTTATAAAATAACTGAGCAAAGAATAGTGATTTTTGGTGAAATGAAGCGAAACTTCCGTGGAAATTGTATAAAATACTTGCAGCCTCTCAGAGTCTAATGCAAGTAGTCTAAAAATATTGAGGTAGATCGCCAGCAGTTCAACTTTGAGCACCCCTAACCTAGAGCAATAACGGCGATCAATTTCCTTGTTGAGGCAACGTCTAGCTATGGCTAGGCACCTTCAGATGCAAATTCGATAAAATAATGAGTAAAAATTTGCACTCAAACGATACGTCATTGTCTCAGGAAATTTGGTTCGAGATCTTGTATAGCAGATCGAGGCCCATCTCTAACCGAAGCACATCAAAGATGCCGATTGAATTTTGCCAAGGAATATATAAATTCGTTAGAAGCTGATCGGGAGAAAATTTCGTCTACGATGAGCCGAGATTTTGTCATTTTCATTACAATCCTCGAAATTAGATGTTCTTGCATAAATCAAGGACCTTTCCCAGCAGTGATTTTCTAGGTGAAAGTTGATGATTGCCTCTTTTTCGCGTTAAATACAACGGACCCCACTATGACATCTTCTACAAGTTTGAATGTAGTGACATGCTCTGTTAGTATCTTTGTCAGTTTGATTTCTCAGCAGTTATAGGTCGCTACCTAGAATATGAGGATACTAAGGTACAGTCATCTGCTGACCTAAATATTATGTTCTCGGTGGAATAAACCGGATTATCGATCTGCAACAAACAAAGAGTTGAGTATGAAAACCTGGGGTACTCCTTCATCAATTTGAAATCTAACCTTCTGAATCGATCTACCGAAGAGAAAGCTACTAATCAAAACAAGCAATTTTTGAGAAGCCCATATGCTATTTGTTGATGAGAACTGCAGAAATTTTTTCTTGTGTTACAAACTCTTGAAATGTATTAGAAAACACAACTGCTGCATGAGTTTTTGCACTCGTGGGCCATCCTGTTACGTGGATATTTTGGAGATTGGAACGCTGCTTGAACCGATTGAACCAGTCTCTGCTAACGTCGTAGTGGAACCACCTTCATCTTCTTCTATTTTTAGCATTCCACACAAATTTTGCTTTGTGCATATGGAATTGTGAGTGGTGTTTTTTTTTTATTTAAATATTCAATTCAGACTGCCAAAGAATTCTCCATTTCAGATAAAATATTCAGAAGGAGTTGTACTTATAGGTGTTCAACTTTCGGTGAAGAGTTTAATTTTTTCTCGATTTTTACACAGTAAATTTGGAAGTTTATGTTGGAAAATAACCTACAGGACCTTACGAAGTCAGCTGGATAAATGGTTCACAATTTTTGATCTTCTGAAATATTTCAAGAAGGATATCAAGCTCACTGCGGTCGGAACTATCAGCAGAAATAAGCGAGAGTTGCCACTTGATTTTTTTTGTCCTATGAAAAGACCAATAAAAAGTTCAATGTTCGCTTTTCTTAAAAATGTGACAATCATTTCTTATATTCCAAAAATAAGTAAAATGTGTTACTCGTCTCTAGTATGAACCATGATGGCCAAATTGATGACACTACTGGAAAACCAGAGATGATTATGATGTATAACACAACAAAGGGAGGAGTTGATACTGTCGACCAGTTAGGTTCTACATACAATTGTGCACGTAATACGCGACGTTGGCAAATGGTTATATTTTACTCTCCGTTAAATATTGGTAGCATAAATGCCCTCATCATCTTCAAGAGTAATAATCCGAATTCAAAAATTGAGCGTAGATAATTTTTGGGTTATTTTGTTTTAAGCTCGTAAAACCCTATGTCGAGGTTCGAAGGTTGTCAAAGGGCCTACCAATAACAGTTACTACAAGAATAAATGAAATCCTCAAAAGGAAAAATCCAACTGAAGAGCACTTAGCGAAGCAGCAACCCCAGAGCCGACAAAAACCAACGAGGATGGTGTGTGGTGTGCGATAGGGTAGAATACAGCCCACGAGATATTTTTGCAAGAGCTGTAAAATATTCTTGAGCCTCGAGCATGCCACTTTAGTGTGTTCGAATGCTTCCAAAACAATCAAGTGGTTGCCGATTGAGTTAGTTAATTTAATTACTTTCTTCAGCTTTCATGAAAATCAAGTTAAGGTTTTTATATTTTCTATGTTCCAGTACCTTTTCATCTTGTTCTTTTGTTACTCAAATGAAATTAATGCTTCAAATATTTTATTCTTTCATTCAAAACCTTTCAAATGGAGGAAAAATAGAAAATCGCGGTGCGGATTTTCACTCTGTGCGTGACCTCTGATGTTACAAAACATAGGGCGACCACAGCAGGGTTAAATATCACTGCAAAAACGTATAGAGATTTTATAGAAGTGCAATATCTCTTGGATTATCAACATTTGATTGGAAACTAGGCGGTTCGTTGTATAGGGCGACAGGAACCCAAACTATGTCCAGCCAGATCACCTGACTTTAACCCCGTAAATATTGTTGTTTCGAGCTATGTAAATCCACAGTTTATCGTAAGCGAATAAACGAGATTTGAAACCGTATTACTGACGCTTGGCAATCTATTACAAACAACCCTAGAATATTCAAAAGGATTCGCCCCTTTTGAACATAACACCGAATCCGTTGTATATTTTTATTCTTATAGTTTGTATTATTATTTTCAACAGAAATTATCAAATTGAAATGGTATAGAATAAATAATGAAATGAAAAGATGATCAAATAATATCATAGTCGTTATGATCAACAGGGCCCGAATCCGTTGTATATTTTCATTCTTATAGTTTGTATTATTATTTTTTAACAGAAATTATCAAATTGAAATGGTATTGATATCATAAATAATGAAATGAAAGATGATCAAATAATATCATAGTCGTTATGATCAACAGGGGCCAACTATATTTCTCAGAGTGTTTTCAGGGGTGCTCAAACTTGAACTACTGGCGATCTACCTCAATATTTGTAGACTACTTACAATCGACTCTGAGAGGCTGCAAACATGTTAGATGCAGGTTGTCGTACATATACGATACACCCTACCTACTTACCTACCTAGGTAGGGTGTACCGTAGCCTCAATAGATATTAGCTTTCAGCACAATATACATTATTTTAGTGAAGGTTTGGGTTAGGTTCAGTTAGGTTCTTCTCTGTAATATCAATGAAAAAACTCTTACTTATTCAAAATTGCTAGTTAATTGGTTGTTACAAAACAAAAGAGGAACATATAGTGTTAAACTTAACTAAGGAGTTTCATTTGGATGTTGAAGCGTGGCACTGCATGTCCTCAGCATATTTTTCATAAGATTATACGTCAGTTAGTCGATTGCGATATTTTGACTTAATTATTTTTATTTCAGAAAATGCAGACTCGCACAAGTCAGTTGACCCAAATATTGCCGTTCGTTTAAGGGCGATTTGTTTCAGATTCGGATATTTATCTTCAGATATATGACACCAGAAATTTGTATCAGATGCTGTAGCTCTGAGATGTATAACTGATATAATCTGCACCAACTCATTTTCAACAGAACATGACTGCTAGTAGCTCGGCTGCAGTAGGTAATTCCTCAATGTTTTTAAATGAAAAAGGATAACTCATAAATGATTCTATATTTGCCAATTTACTGCAAACATAAAAACGCATTTCGAATGGCCCCAAAATATGTGGTAACTCAACCTCATACGTGTCATAATTCAACTGAGGAATCCTTGCTTTCAAAGACGGAATATGTTTCAGATCCTTTCTTTTCAGTTGATCAATCATAAGTTGCAATATACTTTTGAATGAGTGTACTTCCGTAATCATCTCAATAATAATTTGACATTGTGATGTCAGTTAAAAATGCCGAATCAGTCAGCCATTTTTCGTTTTCAATATCTGAGTGGCGCGACTCAACCACCTGACGTGCGTGTGAAGAACTAACTCAGTGACTCCCAATCTTCCAACTGCAACTTGAAGAGCCGCCGTGATACGCTACGTGTACGGATGGAATTCACATTTTTTGTTTGAATGCCCATAATTTCCCTAGTGTTTAAAGCGTGGCACTGCATTTCCTCAGCATACTTTTAATAAAATGGTACGTAACCACTACTGCTAATCATATGATCGTCAGTTAGCCGATTGCGATATTTTGACTTAATTATCTTCATTTCAGAAAATGCAGACTCGCACAAGTAAGTTGACCCAAACATTGCCGTCCGTTGAAGAGCAATTTGCTTTAGATTCGGATATTTATCTTCAGATATAAGACACCAGAAATTTGTATCAAATGCTGTAGCTCTTAGATGTATATCTGATAAAATCTGCACCAACTCATTTTCAACAGAACATGACTTCATATTAAACTGACTTGCTATTTCAGTATCTAATTCCTCAATGTTTCTACATGAAAAGGATAACTCATAAATGATGCTATATTTGCCAATTTACTGCAAACATAAAAACGCTTTTGAATTGCCCCAAAATATTTGGTAATTCAACCTCATACGTATCATAATTCAACTGAGGAATCCTTGCTTTCAGAGAGAAAATGTTTCTGATTCTTTTTACAGTTGATCTATCATAATTTGCAATTTACTTTTGATTACGTGTACTGCGCTAATCATCTCAATAATAGTTTTTCCTTTACCTTGAAGCTCCAAGTTAATGGTATTTAAGTGCATTGTACGTCAGTCAAAAATTCCAAATCAGTCAGCCATTTTTCGTTTTTCAACATCTGAGTATCAGCACCTCTTTCGTCTAGAAAAACTGTTATTTCGGACAATAATTCTTGAAATCTTCCTTACAATTTTCCGTGACTCAACCACCTGATGTCCATGTGAAGAACTAAATTAGTGACCTCAGCTGACTCTCTATCTTCCAACTGCAACTTAAAGAGCCACCGTTGCACGGATGGAATTCACAATTTTTGTTCCAATGACTATAATTTCCTCCGTGTTCAAAACTTTTGAACATAAAACTTGTTGCTGTATAATGCAGTGGAATGAAAAAAATTAAAAAAAATTCATTAGCTCGACACAATGCCACAAAACCATTTTTGTTTCCAATCATTACAGGTGCTCCATCGGTTGTAATGCACACTAATCTATATATTGGTATCTTGTAGCTTTTCATAGAATTGAAGAAAACGTCATATATATCCACGCCACGCGTCTTCCTCTTCAGAGGAATGATTATAAGAAACTCTTCCTCGGCCCTCATGTCATTGTATACCATTCGAATAAAAATACAGAGCTGGGCAGTGTCTGCCGTATCGGTGGATTCGTCAAACTGTATGTGTAAATTTCATGATATCATGTTTTAGTTTATCTGCCATGTCTTGACTAATGACTTCAATACACTTTGTGACTGTCGGACGAGATAACTGAAATTCTCTAATAGCAGACATGATTTCTATAATATTTTTAAAATTACCAAAAAAAGTCTCACCCACTTCAATAAATGATTCCTTCACAATCGATACATCTTCGACTAGTTTCTTATGTATCGCCAATATATGAGGTATTTTAAATGGCGCGATCGTAGCAGCTTTTGATTGTTTGGCTGGTCTTATGAACATGGTTTGTTTTTTTTTCAAACAACGTACTTTTCGGTTTCTTAATTCACTCTGTGGCGGAAAATCCATTTCATGATTTTTATGAACCGTTTTATGATGCCTCTCTAAAAATACGTTTAGGTATTGCAACTGACGGACGACAAATAAGAAAAATGCACTTACCTTTCACTAAACAAAAGAGAAATTCTTTCTCCCAATCCTTATTGAAATGATACGTTTTAGATTTCTTCGCTGCACTCATTTTGTACTACTTAATAATAAACTTTGTATTGACGTAGTATTGCCTTCAAGTTACAATTCATAATGACTCTAATTCCTGCAGGCGCAACATTTATATCGGCGTGAACAAAAGCCACGAATGTTTCCCTCAAACGCGCTGCCCGAAATTTCTCGAAAAGCGGCAAGAATAAAAAGAGCGGGTTTTCTTTGACAAATACCGCGCGTTCCTTTGATAAAGCCGCCCTTTGCCGCTAGCAGAGTGTTATTTTATAACGCAATGAATTTTTGTAGTTTAGTTACCTACTTATTAAAAATTTTTTTCTTCTCAAGATCCACTCAAAAAGCACATCGACTGGTCGATCTCGATCGACCGTTTGAGCACCCCTGCTCTAGGTCGTCCTTACCCAGGTCTCCTGTCATGACTACCAGTGTTCCTCTACCTGCGGATTACTCTGGAAACAGTTGAATAGGACATACGAAATTTTTGTCCTTTGGCATTTGTATTATTAGCGATAATTGAAATTTTAAAGAAATGTTACTCGCAAAAATTGATCATCAACTACTGTTATCAATATGAATTTTGAGTATCTTTTGCAAGTAATTGATATACATTACTTAAAAATGAGATATATGGCCCTAGAATCTCAATAGATGAGATAGTAGCAAGGAGAGGTGCCTATAATAATGAGCAAAATGAACTAATTTTTCAACAAAAATGGTTGGTAAACAAAAAAGGAGATTGTTTGTCCCACAAGTCAATTATTTGATATATCAACAATGTGGTTTTAAGACAAATGTTTTGTGCACTACTGGTAATTCACTTAAAAAAATATGGAAGCACACAGGTACATATCTCTCGCCCATTGGATAACAGAGGTTATCATTATTTGCTCATTGTGCAAGTTTGTTTGTTACAGAGAGGGTTTATATAAATAATGAAATAAATGCTAAATACCAATAGTGAAAGATTGTATATGGTGTATTTTCTTTGGACTGGTTTATTTTTGTTTCGGTATTTTGATATTAATAACGTTCAATGTTTTAGTGGTGGAAAATATTTCAGCTTTTATTAGTCTTAAATAGAGTCGATAAGTAATTAATTTTGGGTTTTCCAAATAAAATAAATTGAAAAATACCACCACAGGTTTATAATCTAACCTAATATATCCTTTGCAGTTTCTGTTTTTGCTTCATTTTTATTCGTAGGAAATATTTTATAATAATAATGTCCATTTATTGTATAGGTTACCAGCCGAAGTAAATAATTAGCTAGCTGATTGTTTCTTTCATGAACGAAGAAAAATTTTAAAATCGAAAAGAGGGCCATAAGAAAGAGAAATTAGACCAATCTTTTCATTTTAGCTTGGAAATCATTACATGAAGATAGTCCACATACTTACCATCATTAATATCAAATGTATATATGAATATTCATATTATGATATAATTTTTAAACACAAGTTCATTTAACATATAGTAAAATAAATTATTCGACAAACCGATAGATGCCATGCTGTACTGTACATTTTTCCATTTCATTGAAGCCTATTCATTCAAACTATATTTTCATTAATCGCTCGATAACATAAACGGGACAATGAAAACACAATAGAAAACAACATTCTATACTCCACAAATCCCCACACCCCACGGCGTTTAATGACGGAACTGCCAGAAGCGACCTCATTAGAAAAAATGTGACATGTGGTTTGGCCTGAAGGGTACAGAAACCCGATTCCCGCATTTTTGCTACAACCAGAGTAGGGCTCGAATGACAAATAATTGAAAGATACATCTATTGACGAGACTCATTCTGCTGAGTGGATCGAGTGTACGTTTTACCCCTTTTCCACCCCACAAACAACTGCCGACGCGTACAACTCACTCAGCGCGATATTATTTTATTTTTCGGCGGGTTAAAAAACCCTTCATCGTGAACTCGTAATCATGTAGTATTGAATTCTTAAGAGTTGAAGCTCGTTTAGAATCAGGATAGAAAAATGAAATGTAATTAGATGAGATTCGATATTTCCAGCATTCATACAGGGTGATTCAGGAGGAGAGGGAGATATTTTGTGGGGTGATAGGAAACGCTCTCAGTGTATCGTAATCGTACTTTTTTCAATCGTCGCGCTCTCTTTCGGACTATACAGGATGTTTTTTATGAAATTAGTAGATTTTCTTGCCTCATAACTCTTAAACGACTAAATCAATTTGGATGAAAATTTCAACGTTGAGTTCGAACAATGAGGTCTATCAATTTTCCGATTTCATTCCAAACCAGGAACGGATCGAAAAACATTGTTTTTTCGCTCAAATGCCCAAATAACACCCTGTGTATTATTAGAATAAAAAAAGTAATAGATATTTGTAAACTAGAAATATGGATGATCCAAACAACATAAAACACATTTTCATCACACGTTGAGTATTGTGTGGATTCGATAATTTGCAAATATATTTGTCCTCTGACTCTTCGGATCGTAGAGACAAAATCGAAAAACAACATTATAGCGCTCACACAAAATCCAGTGTGATTCAGTGTGAAATCTCAAAAGATCGTTTAATACCGTCTAAAACACATTTTTATCACACCTCGCGAATTTGGCGAAGAAGAGTTGATGTTTTAATACTGTATTTTCTTTGGTCAATTCGCTGTAACATCTACTCATCTAAGTTTTAGGAGAGAAGAAAAAGTTCTAAAAGAAATCATTTTAACACTTTAGAGTTATCCAATAATATAACGATAATTCGGGTGAATGATAGTTTTTTATCACATAGTTTTTATTAAGGAATAAATATTGCCATTTTATCCAATAACGCATGGAAAAAACACACCTGGAACATTAAAATGAAATAGGAACTCGGGTACCTAAACAAAGCGACAGTCGGTTCAAATCAGGTGCTCGAAATGGTTTCCTTCTTGTTCAATGCATTTTCTTGCCCTTTTCACAGTGCTACCATTGGATCTTCGAATTAGGTTCATATTATTTCTTAGAATTTCACAATTATCCATAATTCTCTGGATCAAATGTTCTCTTGACAGTATTTTAATTTGATAAACATATCTTTTAAATGGGGGGAGCTCTATCGTGTTGAAAATAGATTTCTCGTATTTCAATTCCATTCAGGAGATCTAATTAGCGTATTCTGAAGTAACTCTAAGTAGATGTTTCCAATGAGTCTATCTTCGAAGAAATGAGGACCAACCAAAAAATCATTCACCATTCCCAAGCAAATAATCACTGAAAACCTACGTTGAAAATGGTTTTAGCGTGTTAGTCTAGAATTTTCCTGTGCCCACCGCTTTTCAAAAAAGTGGCCTCATCGCTAAATAATATTCTATACACATGTATGGCTGATGTTCAACGATCCAATGGCAAAATGTCAGACGGAGGTTGTAGTCATTTACTTGAACTTTTTGATGATGGTATTCCTAATTTTTCAAAACTAGCCAACTTGTTTTTGTGTTAAACCTAGATCACAAGCGATTTTTTTTGTATCGTTTGAGGCTCATTTTCAATAACTTGGAAAACTTCTTAAGCCGGCTGAATATTTGCTCTTTCTAGCTTTACGCTGCTTGGAAAAGTTCCATTTTTTTGTAGAAACAGAAGAGTTCGAGAAAAAGTCTTACTATTCGAATATCTGCGTAGGGAAAACGCCTTCGGTATTCTAATCTAGCAGAATTGCCACTTCCATTGCTAAATTCATGAGTAGATACCATATCTGCATTTTCTTCATTCGAAAATAGAAAAGGCATAATCTGTCAGCTGGAAAATAGTTTTCAGCAAAAATCGAACGACTAGCAAGAATAAACACTTAATATAATACATAAGAAGAGGAATTCGAATGATATTAACACTGAGAGTAAAACAAAAGTACCAGTAGAAATAGCTGACATTTCGTATTTATTATGTGACCACTGAAAATTTGGAAACATTTTCTTTGTTCCTGGATAACAGAGTTATTACATGTTTATGGTTACTACATTATGGAAAGACTTAACTTCTTAACATGTGAATAAAAATGAACATTTAGATTGTTGTGATCTTAAAATTTGATAGTAATCATCATCCATGAAAGCTTGCTGACATTGAATTCAATGTGAATATAAAGGAGTGACCCATTTTTCGGGAGAGGTTTTTATGGAATATTTGGTATGTCAAGTAATACTCTGCACGTACGTCCGCATCGTAGTCAACTTATTTTCTACATTTTGCCAACTTCATTCGTCAAATATTTAATGACCGGTGAGAGATATCGAATTATGAGCAAGAACCGAATTTCATGAGTGTGGTTCGAAGTGATATGGTTACCTATATTAAATGTAACAATCTGTAAAATTTTCAACTAGAATCTAACATGTTTCATCTATTGCAATTGTATCTTATTTTACATCAATTCAAACGTTAATCACACAGTATTCAGAATTGTATCTGAGGATTGGACTGAAAACCGACATTTTTCCGAAATGAATATTTTTCAATAAACGTAAGGTGTGATAAAAGTGTTCTGGAGACATAATGAAAGAGCAACCTTTTATTATTCTGATGATGTATTCAGAATATTGCTTGAGGGAGTACAGGGTGTTGTTTTATCATCTATTCATAAAATTGAATTTCTTGTCCCGGCCTGTATGAGAAAACAAATTTTCTCTGCGAATAATTGGACTGACAATCCTGAAATTTCCATTCAAATTGGACCAACTATTTCAGAGTTATGATGTCTGGAAAATTTATCTAGCTCACAATAAACAGCCTGTAAATCCAAAATATAGTCGCGTAAGTCGAAAAGATGTATCATTCCGACACACCAGGAATGTTGCCAACCACCACCGCTAATATCTCTCTCTCCTTCTGAATCACCCTGTATATTCACAAGGTGATTCCCCAATCAATTTTATGACGAAAATTTTCCATGAACATATGTCCGGAAACTTTTCGTTACCGAAATACAGGGTGTTGAAATCTTCAGATTTTCCAGTTTTTTTTATGATTTCTACATTTTTTGGCACATAGTTGTCTTTTTAAAACCTAAATCTACATGAGATCACAGAAACAATTATAGAAATCTACAGGGTGGTACTACTTCAGAGATCACGTGTCCTTCCTCCTCTACAACTATTTTTTATGAATTTTCAAATAATTATTGATCTTTTTCATGTTATGCATTTGTTCCGTATCTGCCACAGTTTTCGTAAAAAAGTTTTGTTAATTTCATGTGTACGGTGGATACAATAATCGTTCGGTGATTTATTTCACTAGTTGACGACTGTCATGTTGATTCCTATCATTGACTTTTCTAAATTACTTGTTAATAATTAATTTTTGTTGATATTTAGCTGATAAGCAGTGATAGTTGCAGTGACTCTTCCTAACTTTGATAAAGATGAAGGTTTATTCAAACGCAAAACTGGTCGACGCGCATTTCGCCTACGGCCTTTCTAACGGTAATTCCTCAGAAGCGTCGAGATGATATGCTGAAAATGTACCTTCAAAATGACATTCATCATCAAACTTTGTTTGGACCGCTTCATCAACGACTTCAAAAAGCAGGTAGCTTCAAACTAGAAAACATTATTGAGGTCGCCACCAGGATATTAGAACATCAGAATAAAAAGAAGCTGTACTTAATTTAATTGATGCGCAAGTCGATATCGTTACTAGGAAAATTGCCTTACGGCTACATGTACATCATATGAAGGTATTTGCTATCTTGAAAGAACAGCTTATATATCCATATCATGTACAACGAGTTCAGGTACTGTTACCTCGTGATTTTCCTAACCGACTTGCATTTTCACTTTGAATGCTAAATATGATTGAACAAAACCTTTTAGAGCTAATTTTATTCACGAACGATGCAAGTTTTTCGAGATATGCCATTATTAATCACCACAGCAACCGCAGATGGGCGGAAGAAAATCCTCATGCTATAATTGAAGCTCATCACCAGGAACGATTTTCTTTGAACGTGTGGATTGGAATGAATGGAGATCTCCTAATTGGCCCACATTTCCTTCCATCTAGATTGAAGGGAGATTCCTACACTCAGTTTCTAACCGTAGAGCTGCCGGATCTACTTGATCCTACTTCAATAGGTGGCAGGGCGGGAATGCAACATGGTTCTCTTGCTCATTCTAGTATAAGAGCACGTCAATATTTGAACGAAACATATCCAGATCGCTGGATAGGCGAGGGTGGACCTTAATTTTGAACAGCTCGTTCACCTCTTCTGAATCCAATAGACTTTTCTACTTGGGGCCATTTGAAAACATTAGTTCACAGGACTCCTATAAAAGACGTTATGAAACCGCAGTATCATGTCTTGTATAGATAGAAAGATATTATTATATGAGTGAGCGCTGCCTAGCAGCCCGACTACTAAGACCCAGTGGTCTATTGTGGCACACTATCTCCTAAATTTCTTCCACGAGCTCCATCGTTCTCGTAAAAGATACGCGGTTCGTGGGTGAGAGCCTAATAATCTCAGTCAACTTCAATTTGCAAGATCCAAGTCTTCCATCCTGACCCTGTTCCTAGCTGGGCATTCGCACATAATATGTTCCATTGATTCTATATCTTCGTCACATAGCTTACATGAAGGATCTTCAATAAATCCTAATTTATTCAAGTGTTTCCTGAGGCGATAATGCCCCGTTATCATGGCAGTTAAAATTCTCAGTTTCAACCTAGAGAGTTTAAGTCAGGCCTTGGCTTTTGCAGTGGAAGGTCCACTGATAAAACTTCGAGCGTGTCGGAGACCTGGGAGGCTCATCCAATGCTCACGTATCCTTAAGTCCAGCCATTGGTTGTTTTCCATCCTTGCAGTTCCCAGGGGAATTCCGAGCTTAGGTTCGGAACTCCTGGTTAGTTCCTCGAGCGGCCAATGAGTCCGCCTTATCATTTTTCTCAATGCCTGAGTGACCGGAAACCCATATTGGAGCCGGCTCTGCTCTTCTAGTTCGGCAAAGGTGGATAGACATTCCTGCACCATAAGTGACGTACAGGTATCGGATGCCAATGCTTTCAGTGCAGCTTGGCTATCGGTGAGGATTCTAATTGACCTATTTGTTAATCTCCCCGCAAGCAAGAAGTTAGCACAGTAGTCAATGGTGAATATTTCTGCTTGAAAGACAGTCGCATGCCCACCAAGACACATCGACTGTTCCTTGGCAGCACCTCGACGGTAGACACCAGCTCCAACCCTTTTTTCACTTTTTGGGCCACCCGTGCACCAAGAGGAACCCTCAAGTAGTCGGTCCTTGGAGCTGATCTAATTCTGTCTATCGGACAGGAATCCGTAGAAGGTCATTCTAGCCACTCCTCTTATCACCAGGTGCAGAGGGGCAAGGCCCAATATCAGTTCCATGGCCGCAGTGGGTGTAGAGCGAAAGGTTCCAGTAATCACCATGCAGGCTGTTCTCTGTAATTTAGAGAGGTTGAGTTGCCATTGCTTCTTAAGACTGCAGTCCCACTAAGCAATGCTGCCGTACGTAATACGTGGTCTAACCACCATCACATATAACCACTGAAGTTGTTCCCATAGGAAATGTCTAGCCTTGTGTATTGTGTTTTCCAGGTGCGAATTCCTGGTGAGTTTGCTATCCAGGGTAATCATCAGATATTTTGCTTCTTCAACAACTGAAATAAACACACCGTCCAGGGTCGGGGGGGATATAAATATCCTCCTCTTCCTGGTTCATGATACCATAAGGGTTTTGTAGGGGTTTATACCAAGTTTCTCTCCTTCACACCATCCCTGAGTTGCCGACATAGCCTACTGAAGTCTGTCGGAAAGATTGCTATCATCTCCGACAGCCAGAATGACTATATCATCAGCGTATGCTTGTACATAAACATCCAGTTCGCCAATTATTGCCAGATGATCATCAACTAGCAGGAACCACAACAGAGGGGAAGAACTCCACCCCCTCGTAACTCCACACAGCGAGCCAGTGGGCGCCACATTAAACGTACCTTCAATGTCCATGAAGGCTGAAGCTGGAGTCTCCTTGTGGTCCAGAGACTGTGTGATCCTCCCGACTAAGTTGTTAAGTGCCAGATCGGTTGATTTACCTTTTTGATAGGCGTATTGATGTTCAATCAGAGGCCTCAGCGATAACACTTCGGTCCCGATGTATCCTTCTAACACCTTCTCCAGGGTTTTCAAAACAAAAGACGCAAGACTAATCGCTCTAATCGACTTAGGTTGTGACTTCGATTTATCCACCTTAGGGATGTACACAACCCTGACTCTTTGACAGCTGGCCGGGACAACATTCTAGGAAAGACTCGACCGGAAGAGCCTAATGAAGTATGGGAGGAGGACATCCACCCCCTGTTATAATAGGGCAGGCATGATGCCTATCTATGTTAATTCCTCTTTCCTCCCAGTTCAGTTCCTCATGGCGTACTCGAGTGCAAGAAAAAACAGCTTCGGGGATATGGTATGCCTCGCCCCTCTTGCATTGTTGTACATCTCTTCAATTAAGTTTGTACACCTTGAGTCTATTCGCACTTGGTTCATACCTTCCAGCACTGCCCAGACCTCGATACTGTCAAAAGCTTCTTCATTGTCCAATAAGCTGAGTGGCATATTATATTCGTTGCACTTCTCCACCAAAGTTTTCAGTGAATGAATATGTCAATTGTGCTGAAACCGTTCCAAAAAACCCGCTTGCTCGTTCGGCTGGTAAAAATTTAATTTTTTCGTTAACCTCTTGGTTATTCTTTTTGCCAGCAACTTGTAGAGAACACTCAATAAGCTGATCGGTCGGTAATGGCCTATGCAAGCTGCAGTACCCTCCTTGTATAATACGACCACTTCGGCGCTCTTCCACTTCTCAGGAATTCTTCCCTCTTCAAGGCACTTGTTGAACAGCATGCAGAGAGCTATCTCCAGCTCGTCCCCTCCCTTTTTGAGCATTTCAGCGGTGACTGCTCTCCTGGACTTTTTCTACTTTTCTGGTTGCTTGCGGCTCTGGCTTCACATCTCGTAATTTCCGGCAGGTCTTCCGAACCCATATTCAGAGCCTTATCAATGCGTGGTCACCACGTGATGGAGCAGGAACTTTTTAAGAATATTGCTTTTTGTAGAAGTCTTGTATTATGTTAATTGTTTCGGTTTTTTCATATTTAGCATTATTGTTGGCGTCCTTCAACTTGTTTTTTCTAACTTTACCTTTGGAAAGATTTTTTCTGAGTCTCCTTAAAATCATGTTATCTTCTATTGCCTTCTCCACTATTTGTGTTTGATTATTTCTACCATCTCTACGTATTGCCTTCTTCATAATCTTGTTTAGCTCCTCGTACTCTTGAGACTCCCTGTTTGTGTTCTGTCTCCTTTCTATAAGAGCTAGCGTTGTAGGGGACATTTTTGAATTTTGAATCCTCCTTCTACCACATACTTCATTTGTAGAAGTAATTAGTCCATCAAATATAATATTGCACACTTCGATGAGGTCAGTAGACATTTATTTGCGACAGATTCGCACTGAGGTTTTTTTGAAAGTCATTGTATTATAGCTAGTTATTGTATTTTTATAGTTTGCAGTAGGTTAGTATCTCTTATATATAGTTTGTATTTGGTTAATACAAGTATGTACGAGCACTGTATTTGAAGCTCCCGAAGTTTTGGTACTACTTTGTCGAAAAAAACTTTTTTATTTGACTGTACTTGTATTTTTTTAAATGTTGGGCCAAAATCTTTAGCTTTTATCATTTTTAGTGTGGGGCCCACACCGAAGAACTGGAAATGTAAGAGGGTAGATGGGTCGAGTGATACCTTGAAAGGAAAGTATTATCTTTGTCTGCATCTCCGTGAACGAATTTTCATATTTGATTGAAAACTGTAGAAGATACAGAGTGAGCTACTGAAAAAGAGAGGATAATAGGAAAATAGGGATATTAGCCCTGCCCTAGGGGTTGAAATTCGAGATGAGGGTGATTTCGGAAGATGACAGCTTTTGATCTAAAATGAATCTATTCCAGTTTTTCGCACTAATACTCCAATAGTCTTGGGGCGATAGTCTTCTCTATTTTTCAGTGGCTCACTCTGTATCTTCTACAGTTTTCATTCAAAAATGAAAATTCTTTCACGGGAATGAAGAAAAGGATAATACCTTTCTTTCGAGTTATCACTCGACCCATCTACCCTCTTCCAAATTTTCAAGGGTTGTCACTGGGTTGTTCCATTTTACCTCACTGAGACTTGAATAGTCTCAGGGAAATAGTCTTCGCTATCTTTCAGTTGCTCACCCTTTATCTTTTTTTACCATCTTACTTTTGAGTCATCACTCGACCCATCTTCTCTATTCAAAATGTTCAAGGATTGCAACCCCCGCTTAGGGGGTTGATATTTCAGGCAAGTATTGTACCCCAGAAGATGTCCCCTTTGAAACAAAAATTGACATTTTTTGCGTTTTGATCAGAAATCAATATCTTGGTAGATATAGCCTCCGTTTAGTTTTCTTTGAAGCACCCTGTATACTTAACTGTTTATAGTCACTCAAATTTATCATTTACAATTTTTGGTATACGTGCATACAATTTATGACATATCATGTAATCTTTGATGATAAATATATTTATTCTATTCTTATTCTACTGAGGTGGTCGAAGGCTCCTAGCTTCGACGGTGCAACCACATCAAAAGTGCTACTGCGTGTTTACACCCACCTTTACTGGCGGCACAATC
This sequence comes from Cryptolaemus montrouzieri, assembly GCA_013387265.2. Taxonomy (NCBI): domain Eukaryota; kingdom Metazoa; phylum Arthropoda; class Insecta; order Coleoptera; family Coccinellidae; genus Cryptolaemus; species Cryptolaemus montrouzieri. The sequence goes on from JABFTP020000001.1 coordinate 37,108,689, forward strand.
ATCACATGTTACATTTAAAATTCTTCATTTTCTTCGCATACCAAGCTGCAATGACACGGTTTTGTTCGTACTCGGTGTTCTGGTGTGATTCTACACTTTACGGTACCTGTTCTTTTTATTTGAACGTAACCTACGGCATCATGACCATAGTTGTCTCGTGCCGATCTGAAATAGGAAACAGTCACAGAATGTCATAATAACAATAGGTAGCAAACTAATAAATTCATCTATCATTGTCTATGTATCTAACTAAGAGTATTTGTAATGATATAACATAAAATGCGTGTGATTGAACAATATATAGATAGATTTTAATAGATAAAATGATTTGGGAAGTAGGGGTTGCACCGCGGCTGTAAGGTTCCATTCGGTACCTTGTTATTTTGTAAGCAAACATAAGACGGAAGCTATACTACTATCTGGAAGAAAGAAATGTGGACATATAGAAGTGGTGGTGGAGGAAGCTATAATAACTCCAGGAAAAACCCTTATATATCTAGTGTTGGACAGGAATTTGAGCTTTGGAGAACATATTATTCAGAAAGCAATCAAAGCTGGTGCCCAGAATTGGCGGAGGAGGCCAAAATTAGAGGAAATTTCTGAGCAGTGTAGTGGACTCAATTTTCATATATGCCGCTCCTGTGTGGTGGAAGACACTTCAAGTAGGGAAGTACAAAATAGTGGCTGAGCGCCTAAGATGGAAAGTGGCAATTGAAATATCCCGTGCCTATAGGACTGTCTCTACAACAGCGCTGAAGGTAAAAGCAGGAACGATACGTTCACATATGTTAGCAAAGGACAGAACAGCACTTATGGGATTGCTAGGGAAAACAAGCTGAAGGAAAGAATAATCACAGTGGAAGAATGGCAGGAAAGATGGTTGTTAGAAACGGACGGAGCTTGGACAAGGAGGTTGATAACGAACCTGGTCCCCTGGTACAACAGGATGCATTTAGATGTAGATTACTACATCTCTCAGCTCATCTCGGGACATGGATGCTTCCAATTTTATCTGCACAGAATAGATAAGGCTGCGAGCGCTCATTGCCGCTATTGTAAAAGATTGATACGGCGCAGCATATGCTTTTTAGTGCATCAGATGGGAAAAACACAGAAGGGAAATAAACAAGAAAATAGGATGGGTGGTGACCGAGGACACCATTGTTAACTGAAAAGGAAGGAACAAAACGAACGGAAAGGCGAAGCGGAAAGGAAATAAATGACTCTAATGGCAAGTATGCATGGAAGTGATGCAAAAGCGGTACCCATGCATATCTTGGAAAACAGAAGGGATTTTAGTTACGGTATACTCTGTCAGATGCTGATGGTGGAAGTCCCACACTACCCGACGTCACAGAGTCAAAACGTTGGGTGTCCATAAAGATTTCCCCTCCACCGAAAAAAAAAATCAAACATAATGAGTTATCATATCACATTCTTTTTTCGATATAGTAGCTTTAAGAGGCAAAAATGCTACTCACTTACTTTTTCATTTGTACTCCTCGCATTTCGGCAGCAACAATATCACTATTTTTTTGCAAAATAGAGGATAACCCTTAGTCCATCTATTTTTGGCAAATTATCCAATTGCCCTTTTTCATATCCTTCATCCATGCTGTGAATTTCACTATGAAGATAACAGTACCTAATATACTTAAATCAAAAGCGAAATGAAGCACCAATATACTGACAAGCGTTAACTTATGTCTCCTGACGTATACAGCGCGCGCGGGCGGTATGAACTGTATGACCTGTGACGTCACAGTAACACTGCGCAAACGCGCCGCGATTGTAAGTTAACGGGATTTTTGAATGTCTATAAAACCTAAACTAATTGATATTTTGGCATGAAACAAAAAATAGTGTATTTATATTCACATAGGCTTTACTGTGACAGAATTACATTCAATTTCGCATACCCAGTACCATACTTCATTCTTCCACCACACTTCGTTGAAGCACTGTACCACTCATGTGCACGTGTTTACAGTACAATAGATTCACTGCTAGCTTTCTGTCATATTTTCATAGATTCGGCAAACGAAATTCCATTTGCAATACAAAATTCAAGACACATTCTTTGTTCGATATTTTTATCCATTGTATACATCGTAAAACACACTTGTTAAAACTGACCAAATCCAGCACTATAAACAAGATAGATCGTGCTCAAACTCCGCGTCAGTTTAGAAATTATTTGTGCCGATTTAGCAACAACAAAAATTTTGAAATTCATTTTGAGCAGATTTTTTAAATAATCAATTCCCGGTACTACTTTGACAGAATGTAGAAGGTCTTGATTTTCTAGAATAGAATTCATGCATTTGAAAATTTTCTATGGAATATGTAAAATTAGTTGTTGAAAATACAAATAATTTGAAATCTCTAGGCGTTGATTATATTCATAACTCCTTTTTATTATCAACTACTCACGATAGAATTGGTATATCCCACTTAGTCTCAATGACGCTACTGTCGATTATAATCAATAATTAATGCGAAGCAATCATTTCATCCGTGGAAAACAAACTGCGAAAAAGGATACCCACCTTTACGTTTTCACAAAATACCATTTTTTAAAGAAGTGCTCACTTCAATTCAAGGAAATATTCCTTTCTCTCATCACAGAAAACGGCAAAACTTTGATTTAATTTTTTTAATAAATTCGCACCCCAATCCATTCCAGGCATAACGAATTGCCTATTTCTCCTGCCGATAACACGGATTTCAAGAAAAACATCTAACCTCGCTCGATTACGACATAATAACTTGGAAACTAGTTGGGTACTCCCATTTTAGCGTAATTAAGATACAGGGGAAGATTCGATCTTTCTCAACTTGGTAATAGCTTTTTTTCAGAAAGTATTGCAGTCTGGGCTTCAGGGCATCTATCTGTAATGTTATCTTAGGTAATTGGAGTTTTATAGGTTGAATAAGTTTTTTTATTGCAAGTGTATAGTATTTTCGATAATATCCCCTTCCAGGTCTTGAGCAGATAAGAAATATGTACAGGGTGGATGAATTTCGACGTTTAATTCGAAGCTATATGATATTGTGAAAAATGGAAAACGTGTTTTTTTGCGTGGGAGCTTAATACAACGAATACTCGAATCGTGAATATGAAATGGTAGTTTATATGGAATTATGATTGTCGACCCGCATACAATATAGTCATAAAATTCATATAACCGATCACTTTTCTACTGTTTAATTTCTACAAGTTGAGACGATAGCGCGATATAAGTAATAAAAGGCATAAATTACAAAAGGTTACACTTCTTCCGGATTGACTGAAACTCATGCTATTCCATAAGGAATGTTAATGTTATGGTAAATTGTTTCATGAAAATAATACAAGAACAGGTTGAAAAATGTCAATATATTAAAAAAGAAAGTTAAGAAAGGAAATCCTTGGATTACTAATGCTTAGATTGTGTCAATAAATGAACGAAATAAATTATACAAGAGATAGAAAAGGGATAGAGATGAAAGATTACGGAACTAATTTAGAATATATAGAAACAAGCTTATCAACCTAATTAAAATTGTACAGAGAGAATATTATTCCGATATATTAAAACTAACGGACGGTAGCGCCAATCAGTTCTGGAGAATGGTCTCTGAACTTTGTCCAAAAAAAAAGAAAACTCAAAGAAACCACAATCCAATCAAATCTAAATAATAGAACGGTTTAAAATGCTACGGAGGTTCCGCAGTCCTTTAATGGCTTTTTCACGAGCAAAAATTGACGAACGAAATACGTAATAAATTCAAGAGGGGTTAAAGAATTCCTAAGTTTCCCAAACTGTGAATGGAGTGATCATTTGCTACTCTTACCTTCAAATCACGAAGAAATATAACATATATTATAATATCCAATTTACAAAATTAAAAAACTTGTAGGTTGGAATATCTCATTTGGTGGCTCCAGTCACCCATGTGGTCAACATGATGTGAAGACCCTACTGAACTGAAAGTAAATAGATAAATGCGACAATCACAGACCGATCTCGTTAATCTCTGTTTTGGCTAAGATTGTTGGGACGGTTATCAAAAAAAGGTTGTTGGCATTTGTGAATAAGCATAAAATTTTGTCTGACCATCAGTATGGGTTCAGGGAAAATATGTCTACACAGGACACTATCAACGACTTAACTGAAAAGATCTATGAATATTTCAATGAGGGAAGAGTTTCCCTATGCATTATGGTGGATTTGGCGAAGGCGTTAGTTTCAGTAGATCATGATATCTTAATCAGATTATTGGTGAACCTTGGTTTTGGGAGGACTGACACTCAACTATTGCAGAGCTACCTCAATGGTAGAAAACAGATGGTAAGGGTAAAGGGAGTATATAGCAGATTGTGTGACATTTAGTGTGGTGTCCCTCAGGGTACGGTTCCGGGACCACTGTTGTTCTCATTCTACGTAAATAACTTATTGTCTCTGACATCCAGGTCTCACATCATCAGTTTCGCAATTTTTTTATTCAGGTGAAAAAGGGTGAGATCTCAAGAAATTAGTTGAACTTGACTTTGTGAATATCAAGAACTGGATGGAAGATAAATAATACATTTTTCGAAAACAAAATATATTCCATTTGCCGAAGACACTCAAAGGTTTATTCCAAATTTCTACCACACCAACTCAGCGACGACCAAAAGTTTAATCGAGCATAGCAAAGACATCATTAAAAGTGCTCGGAAGGACCCAAAATTCCTGAACACGATTGTGACTGGTGACGATACGTGTTGTTGATAATGGAGAGCGTTGGATGAAGGAACACCCAAAGAAAGTCGCTCGGAGAAATCTAAATTGAAGGTTATGCTGATTTCTGTACTATTTGAAAGGAATTGTCCACAAAGAATTTCTTCTACGAAGCCAGACAGTCACAGAAGTGTTTTATTTGGGCGTCAAAAAGCGATTGCTGGCAAGCATTCGGCAAGCATTCGTCGTATATATATATATATATATATATATATATATATATATATATATATATATATATATATATATATATATATACGACGAATATATATATATATATATATATATATTTATATATCGAGGAAATGACGGTTGGACTATTTTGTACGATAATGTCCCATCGCATCGTTCTAGAGTTGTGACTGAGTTCTCGATCAAAAATCAAAATTATTGCCTTGAACCATTCACCTCATTCTCCAGATCTGATTCCATGCGACTACTATATGTTACCTTAGCTACATTTGACGATGAAAGGAAGACTGCATGATTCGATTGAGGCCAAAAGTGCGGTGGCCGACGCGCTAAAGACCATTCCAAAAAAGGAGATAGAGGAGTGGTTTGACAACCTGTTGGCGCATGAGTATTAATGCAGGAGGCGAATACATTGATTAATAAGAAGAATTAATACTGGTTGGTCCTATTTTCAGAAAGTTTGGTTACTTTTGGAATGGTAGATGTATGTTTTTTTTCCTCAAATTTTTCGGTATTATAGGGTCATATTCTGTGCCCAAAAAAATCAACTCAGACAGAAGTATTATAATAATTATTTTCTTGAGTTTAACGAGAGAAGTGTTATTTTTATGACAACTAACTTTCCGGTGCTGTTTCATATACAGGGTGCTCATAAACCATCTGACAACTGAGTAAAACTAATTTGGACAAACAATTTTTTTTCAAATACGAGTACCCATTTTTTTTCTTTGTTTGAATCATACTCTAAGTAAGTATTCATTGGTAATAGTTTTCCCCATGCCTTTTTATTGAATGGCTACTTGTTGATGGGCAACCGAGGCCTCAAAACTGGGGAGAAGAAAGTGCTACTCCATGAGGTGAGTGGACCAAACCTTCGCAGTAGACGAGGTTTCAAAAACTTCCCTAGAAAGGTCAGGGTGCAAACCCTTTTTCGGGTTCGGAATTTTGAAAGGGACTTCTCCTAGGTACCGCAGGATTGCTCGCCTGACGTGAGTGGCACAGAGGATACTCGAGTACCACATCGGCATCCAGTAGCGCAACCTAGAGCAACCAAAACGGGGGGTGGCACTTTGGGTCCTAAAAAGATCCAAACTGTATCTTCCCAAGGAAGACTCGGAGGAAGTGGTTTCTGTGAGTATTCCAGGGCAAAACGCCCAAATGAGACTGGTGGCAGAGCTAAACATCCCACCAAGCACCAGCCTGTGCCATGGAATGTGGAGAGAGAAGCACCTCCAGACAAGGCGCCTGGTCCTCGACATAACATCAAAATGATGAAGTGACGATCAGGTGCCTGCAAACATCCAGCATACCAAGGTAGGTATCTACCTCCTTCGTAAATGCATCTTATATGAAAGCCTTGATTTTGCTTTCATTCAGGCCGGCCATCCGAGGATTAGTACCACTGTTGTTCTCATTCTACCTAAATAACTTTTTGTCTCTGACATCCAGGTCTCACATCATCAGTTTCGCTGACGATACAGCCATTTTTTTATTCAGGTGAAAATGGGAGAGATCTTAAGATATTAGCTGAACTTGACTTTGTGATTATCAAGAACTGGATGGAAGTTAAATAATACATTTTTCGAGAACAAAATATATTCCATTTGCCGAAGACACTCGTAGTCTGCCTGGGAACTCACCCTTGACAGCGTCGTTATCGCTTGTACGTACGAATGTAAATAATTAGGTGTGATATTTGACTCGTTACTTAATTGGGAACCACATGTCGTAACCTTGGTACAGAAGCTCAGGCTGATATCAAAAATTAAATATCTTACTAGTATGTTTGAATTAAAACAATCAAAAATTGTATATCATGCACTCGTAGAGTCACAACTGCGTTAAGGCATCATTGCCTGGGTGCTTATAATAATGTTATTATTGAAATTGAAGTTCAGCAAAAGTGGATACTAAGGGTAATGCATGGGAAAGGGATCATCTTTTCTTCTGATTCACTATATAAGCTAGCCGGGGTATTTGACGTCCGACAACTATTCTGTTACACGGTGCTGGTGCACATAGAGTGTATTGAGATGTATAATATTATATTTCATAATAGAGGCACTCGGTATGGTTGAAACTCTATCTCAATACCGAAGGTCAGATTGGTAAAATGTCTGGGACCCAGAACATGTAATAAACTTCCACTTGAACTTAAAATCATCGTTAATAAGAAAGAATTTAAAAGAAATAAAGTTCTGGTTACAAAGTAAAAATAGTAAATTAATAAAGAACTTAATTGTTAACAATATAATTCGTACCTTTGACTTCACCTAAAAAATTAAAAAAAATTGAAGAAAGAATTAAAAAAGTAAGAAAAAGGGTAGTATTGATGATGGGGAACTGGTGTTCAGTAAATAAACATTTATTATATACACACTTAGAATTGTTATCTTAAAATACTCGCCATAGGTATGTACCTTTGCGAGAAATTATGTAACCGTCGTAAGTAGCTAGTTTTGAGGTGGATCTATTTATAAGTTTATTCGATTGTTTATATTTTTTACCTGTATTATTTTATGAATGAAGGTTGTTATTATTATTCTAGGGATACGTTTCTAGAAGAAAAATAAGGAATAAATATATAAAAATAAATTCAATTAGTTGAACAATTAAATAGATTCGGACGTTACTATGCGATATGTAAATGACATTATGGGAATTGCGAATATTACTACGTAAAAATGTCATTGTTCAAGATGGAAGAGTTCATGCTATGTCATAACCATTTCGAGCTTTCGCTAATCATCAGAGAAGTATGCTTCTAAAACTAAAATGAAAAATATGCAATTTTTTTAAGTAATGGTCCAGAGAAATGGGCTAACAGAACAGGTAAAATTCATGTTAGAGATTACCATTGGGTACTAATACATAATCGAAAAATACTTAAAAATCCCTATTAATTCCAAATAACATAAAACAGTGAGGTCGTTGAGTGAATTTTTATAATTGTCTGTTTTGTGTTTAAATTTGAATATTTTAAGGATTCAAGGTAATTGAGTATTATACTTGTGCTTGGTATAGCACTTGTTTTGTTTTACAAAATGTGAATGATGTATCTTATATCTAGTTCTAAACGACCTGCCTATTTTACCAATATAGATTCCGTTGCAGTTGGGACATGTTATTTATAAACCCTGAAATATTTATATTTTGAGTTTTAACTGTGGTATTTACAAATATATTTGAAAATTTGATTGTGTATTTTTAGGTTAATTTTACATTGGGGATTTGGATGTTATTTGCCCCTCGGCGAAGCCTGAATCCTCCAGAGGGCGCGTCTCCAAGGTAGCGGATAGGTGAAAGCCTCCCAGATGTGGGTGGTAGGAGGGAAATCAAATACTTTCCGTGGACCAACAGGCATGGAAACGTCTGACCCAGAGTGGGCGGCTTCCAACAGCGTCTGACTTTATGTTAGGAGCGGCTGATTCAAGACAGGGGAGGCAACGGGAAACCACCCTAGTGTTTAAATTTCCCTGGATATTGCTATCGAGAGAAATCCAAATACCATGGCCCCTAGTCCTTGGCAGCTCTTCAATGAGCAAGGGGAGCGAAGAATCTCCCGGCTCAACATAGCTAAATCGAAACTACGAATTGCCACATAGAATGTTAGAAGCGTATATGCCGCAGGAAAATTCGACAACGTCATCAAGGAAGCATTAAGACTGAAGGTTGGTGTAATGGAAATTAGTGAACTCCGCTGGCCGAACTCAGATAAATGTCAAAACGAACATGGCACGCTATATGATTCAGGTAGCCAACCCAGCGATCCCCATCATCGCAATGGTGTGGGCGTGTTTCTTTCCTCCCCTTACAACAAAAATGTTATTAGTTATACTCCCATAACAAATCGAATCATATTAATTCAGATGCAAGTACAACCATTCAGGATTTACTTAATTCAAATTTATACCCCAACATCAGATAGTCGTTATGACCAAGAGGTCGAGAATATGTATGAGCTACTAAATAAACTACTAGGGAAACTCAGAAGTGATGACCTGACACTTTTACTCGGCGATTACAACGCAAAGATTGGGCTGGGCCGAAGAACTGACTTCGTCGGAAGCTTTGGGTTAGGCTCGAGCAAACGACGATGTGAAAGACTGTTTGAATTTTGCCAGGAAAACGACATGGTCATCTCGAATACATGGTTTAAACTTCCTAAAAGACGTCTTCATACATGGAATATCAACGAACAGGAACCCATTTGAAATCAGATAGACTACATTCTGGTTAATAAACGTTTCAGGTTAAGACAGTGTGAAAAGAGTAACAACCTTCTCTGGAGCAGATGTTGGCTCGGATCATGTACCCTTAGTGGCAGACATGAAACTGAAGCTTAAATCAGTGTGCAAAAAGAGACCTTGTAAAGCACACAATCTTGAGGAACTAGAACAACCGGAAGTGGAAGAGACAGTTCAGCAAGAGGTAAATGCTGAACTCGGTAAATTGAAACACAATGACATAGCAGAAGTTTGACTGCTGTGGGAGGGACTGAAGACAAAACTGACCAAGACATGTAAGAGTCACCTACAACCATCAAGGAACATCAGGAAAAAAGGTGGATATCAGACGATATCTTGGCGCTGATGGAAAGGCGAAGACAAATCAAAAGTAACAAACAAGAATTTAACAGACTGCAGAAGATCATCAAGTACGAAGTCAAGAAAGCCAAGGAAAGATGAATGAAAGAAATGTGCCAAGAAACGGAGGAACTTGAAAGAAAGTATGATTATTTCCGCATGCATAAAAAACTAAAAGATATTTCTGGTATCCACAAGAAATCACAACCATCTACTCTGTTTGATTCATCAAATCTACCTATAATAGATGAACAGGAAATCAGACACACATGGGAAAACTATATAAATGAATTATTTCATGACTACAAACCCCTTGCCAAACAAGGAAGTAAATATGGAAGGCCAAGAAATACTCAACGAGGAAGTACTACATGCCATCTCTGTGGCACCTAGCGGAAAATCACCAGGCCCGAACCAAATACCGATAGAGATACTGAAACTCATAGACGAGTGTAACATTAAACTAGTCACAAAATTTTTAATTTGATATATAACACCGGGTTGATCCCAGATTCAGGTCCACCTCTGTAACAAGCCCCAAAGAACCCAGACCTTAAAAATGCAGTGACTTTCGCTCGATAAGTCTGATGAGTCAACATTTGAAGACATTTTAATGGATCTTGATGACTCTCGAATGGGTTACAGGAATGTAAAGATGTTTTCGCCTATTTCATAAATCATGAGAAGGCATTCGACAAAGTGGTTCACTCTAGGCTGCAACTGGAAAGCCGAGATATACGAATAATTGAGAACCTATACTAGGGACAGACGGGAAAGGTGCGTATAGAAGGAAAAATAATATCTAGTCTTCAGGTACGACAGGGATTCCGGCAGGGTTGTATCCTCTCACCTCAACTTTTCAACCCTACTCACACCGAATTAACGAGGCTTTGGAGGATGTGGACCATGGAATGAAGGCAAATGGCGTCCTGCTTAATACTATTAGATACGCTGACGACAAAATTGAGGATCTTCAAGAATTATTAAATAAAATCAATACAATGGGAACAAGTTATGGTTCTGATATAAATGCCAATAAAATGAAATACATGATATTTAGCCGCGATCCAAACAAAGACACCAAGCTGTTTCTGAATAATTCTCAAATTGAAAGAGTTGAGAAATATAAGTTTTTCGGAAGTATTCTGACAGAGCAATTAGATCCCGATACTGAAATAAAGTGTCGCATTGAGACAGCCAGAAATTGCTTTCAGATTATGAGAACGTTTTTTGTAATGACGCCATTAACATTAAGCTTCGACAACGAACAGTCAAATGCTACATCTGGCCAGTTATGTTGTACAGTGCAGAGAGCTGGATCCTCAAAGTAGGCACGATTATTCGTCTGAAGAGGTCTGAGATGTGGATCCACAGAAGAATGCTGCGTATTCCCTGGGTCGATTCATTACTAACGGTGATGTTCTTGGTCGTGCAAGAACAGAAAGACAACTACTCACAACGATAAAATGCCGCAATATATCTTATTTGGGTCATATAGTACGAGGAGACAAATACCGCTTGCTTAAGTTGATCACGAAGGGGAAAATAGAAGGAAAACGTGGTGTAGGTCGAAAGCAGATGTCATGGTTTAGTAACATAAGAGCGTGGACCGGCATTCGATGTGAAAGCTCTGTGAATCATAGAATTGAAGACAGCTAATTTAAACTGAATAGAATGAGAGGAATCAAATATATATTTCAATACCAATTATAAAACTCAAAAATTAGATAAATCAGAAGTGTATAAACTAACATGTCCCGAATTTTTTTTAGTAAATTTCAACTTCTGAAACAAAAGAATTCCGGAACAAGTTTCAGAAAGAGCGCTTGTAACCCACGATTTCTTATCTGCACCCAAAACACTGGCAGTACTTTTTTTTTCATTTTTTCAGCACAAGGATCCAACGATCTGTAAAGCATCATTGACTTGTGTATGTCACAATATATATGTATCAGAATATAGCTTCCGTGTAATTGTATCCTTTGCTATCTTAAATCCAGCGGCAGACTTTTCGCTACTGAAAATGAATGTTTCATTTGGCATTCTCTCCCAAAACAGTGCACTTTCGTCTGCATTAAATAATTTCTAAGGTTTGTATCCTCCATCAGATACTAAGTTTGGAAATTCATCTGGATATCTTTGTGCTGCAGCAGTGTCTGCAGATGCAGCTTCTCCGTGTCTTGTCCGTGAAGACGCTTATTCTTCTCTCGGATAATTTAACCTATCAGGGGCACTCCATTTTTGGTACGGTCTTCGATCTACAGGGTGTTTCATAATAGTATGTCACAATTTGAGGAGGTAAATCTACGTACAATTTTAAGAAAAGAAGTTCATATAAACGCAGTGAAGCAACAGCTTCGTTACGAAGCTACAGGGTGATTAAATATCCGGAAAAATTGGTTTTTTCTTCTAAACTCCTGCAGTTTTCGAGATATTCAGCCCAAATTTTGAATGCAAGCTATTTTTTTCAGCCTCCATCATTACAAGTCCTAAATTTTAACTAGATCTACAAGGTGTTTTCCGGAGCCATGTCTTCTTCTGCCGTTTCAAACTTTTTTAAGTACGCCACTAATCAGCGTACAATTAATTTTCGTCATTTTCGTTCAATTTAGAAATTTTTTTGACACTTGTGATTTTTTCGTATCTCCAAGCATTCTCGAGCAAAAAATCATTTAACGATTGTATGCATTCGCTGAATTGAAAAGCGTTTCTAATTAAAAACATGACTAGTAGAGACTTATAATTTCTGATAAATGAAACTAAATTTGTTGACGTTTTGAACGCTATATTTAAATTTGAATTTTCAAGAAGTGATTTCATATTATTGTTAATATTGCCTATATATGCTAAACTATTGAATTTCTTGTCTTGTTGTTCACCGATTGGATATGTATGTTGTAGAGCTTATTTTTGTTTTTTCTTATATAATATGCTGCTAACTTAATTTGCATCATAACCATTATTTATCGCGATCTGTTTCTTCGAATTCAATTCTTTGAAATAATTATCATTAGACATCGGTGTGCTTAAGAGTCTATGTTGCAGGTATTGAATGCTGCAACTTTATGCTGGTAAGGATGTGCCGATGTATAATGAATTGTGATATCTGTATGAGAAGGCTTATGATAAATTGAAAACAGGTGTTTATTATTTGATCTAGTTAATTGTTAGGTCTAGGGAATTGATCGAATTGTTCTGTTCTATTTCAGAAGTGAGTTTTATTTTTGGATGCAGGTTGTTGATGAAATTTTCGAATACAGTGAACTGTCTATTTGTTCCTGTGAAACACACAATAATGTCATCAACATATCGATACCAAAATATCAAATGTTTACTAAGCGGGCGTTTACGAATAGTTTTTTCTATATTATTCATGAAGATTTTGCTAAAAGAGAGCTTAAGGGGTTTCCCATTATAAGTCCCTCATCACTTTCATGAAAACAATCGTTAAATAAAAAACAATTTTGAGATATGATAATATCTAATAAAGCCATAATGTTGTATTTAATTCATGGATTCGTCACATTTTGTGTCAACAAATTATTGACTATATTATTCGGATCTTTGGGTGTAAAACTTGGAAACAAATTCTTTACATCAAAAGAGACTAACTGTGCATTACTTGAATGAAAATATTTTCGATTTTTTCATCAAATCATTTGAATTACGAATTGAAAAAGACGATTTAAAATTACAAAATTTTTCCAGAATATGTATTAAAACTTTGGAAATCTTCAATTCTGGGGCATATGTGAATTATACTGGTCTCATTGCATAACCGTTTTTGTGCAATTTAGCTGAAGAATAAAATTGAGGTGGTAAAGGATTCGGTAAGACGAGTTTAAATTTTTCGCGATCTGTAATGATGGATTTTGAATTCTCAATGACTGTCTTTACTTCCTTATTAAATTTATTAGTTGGATCTCGGAATATAACTGAATAATTAGAATCATTAATGAAATCTAATGTTTTGGGAATGTAATCTTGTTTATTTATCACTATAGCTGTATTGCCTTTATCTGCTTTTGTGAAAATAATGTCATTCGATGTTGATTTAACTTTTATATCTTTGAATAATATGTGATCTCTAATTGGTCTATTGAGCTTTTTGAGGTATTCTTTCTTAATCGCAGACGCAGTTTATGTTTCAGGGAACTACTTTTTTCAGCATTTCTGAGGCAAATTCCAGTATCTATTGCTGATTGTTCAAAGTTCGATGTATAATGTTTAGAGTATATTGTGTTTAAATCCTTTCTTCAATAACACCGTCTCATCAATGGTGAAATTTGTTTCGGTTAAATTTATATATCTTCTGAAAAATTGATGATTTAAAAGTTGGTGTTAATTTCGGTGAAATCGGTGAACACCAAGACAAGAAATTCAATAGTTTAACATATATAGGCAATATTAGCAATAATGTGAAATCCTTCTTAAAATTAAAATTTGAATATAGAGTTCAGAACATCAACAAATTTAGGTTCATTTATCAGAAATTATAAGTCTTCAATTAATGAAAAAATAAATCAGATATTAATAGATTGGATTGTGCAGATTGCAACTATTTTCATATAGGTAGAACAAGAAGAAATTTTAAACATATCGAAGAAAACTATTTTTCAAGGGACCATATTCAACCTTCCGTAAAATGTTAAATATCCTCCCTTGATGGAGCTAGTTTTCCGATCTACTCTTCATAAAGGTTCGGAAGGTTGAATATTGTCCCTTGAAAAATAATTTTTTTCGATTTGTCTACACGTTGCGGAATCCCGCAATTAGTAACTTTTTGTTTTGAGAAGAAATTTTAATGTTAGAATCTCAGAACATTAAGGAATTTCTTCAATGGAAAAATCGATTCAAATTATTCAAATCATCTTACGGAAAATAGTCATTCTTTCAATACAGAATTTGAAATCCTAAATTCTGAGAATAGAGGTATAAAACTCAACCTTATGAAAGTACTTGAAATTAACAGGTTTAGGTATTCACTGAAAATTCGTAATGATCAGCTAGACATAAATATCTCACTTTTATTAAACATGTTTCCTAAACACTAGTTCAAATACAGATAGCTCTTATTGGATTGCCCCTTTAGTTTATCATTATATTCTGAGGCTATCCACGATCTATTTTATCTTTCTGATATATAAAGAATTGGATGTTCTTATTCCAGAAACAAAAATGAAACAGTTTACCATTCCAGACTCAATAGCTTTTCCAAAAAAAGAAATGCGTACGATTACTTTCCTTGAAGACAGGACAATCGAAGTTCATTATAGCGAACCTTTAACTGTTCAACTTATAATTAATTTTCACGAAGAAATTACACCCTTTGAACAGTATTCACAAATAGACTTCCGTACAGCCATCTGAACAGAACATTTAAATACAGAAGAGAAGATAGAAATCATATCGTTATTAAAAATTAAAACATTAAAATATAAGAATATTTTTCACAACAAAAATAGTAATTTGAGTTTCACCAAAACAGTAAAACACCAAATAAGGTGTAATGGTTTTGTTTCATATTTTGTCTAAAATTGGAGAAATTTTTCAATTTTACTGGAACTACGAAACTTATTTAATGACGTGTAATGACATTTAATTAATTAAAGCCTTTCTAGGACTAGTTGGATATTATATGCGTTTCATAAAAGATTTCGCGAAAATTGTTTCACCAATCACATGTCATTCGAAAAACGGTACAAAAATAGAAGTAAATGATCCTAATTATACAGAAGCATTCCCGAAATGTGAGGAATTAATCACAAATGCACCAGTAGCAGCATATCCCGATTCTTCAACAACTTTCCATTTAACCACTGATGCAAGTTTAATAACTATTAATGATGTATTGTCACAAAATAATAGACCCATTCCATTTCACTCACGCACTCTAGACTCAGCAGAACGCAATTATTTAACAATCGAGAGAGAACTTTGAGCTATTGTAGAAATAACAAAACATTTCCGGTCATATTTGTATGAAAGACCTTTTATGATAGAAACAGATCATAAAACATGTATGGTTATTTTTTCTGAAAGTTGCCAACCAAACTCTTATAAAGGAGGCTAAGACTTGAAGAATTTGACTACAAAATACAATATATAAAAGATGAAGAAAATTTAGCTGCTGACGCTCTGTCACGAATTGAAATAAATAACAAATAAACTGAAATAGACGACGATTTAGACTTATTATCCTTTTTACTCGACGAAATGGATTTATTACCAGAATACGCAGTCGAAGTTCTGAGTAATGAGAATATCGATATTCATCCTCCTAGAGATACACAAACTGGCAACACACAATACACAGCTATTAAAAATCCAAATCTTGGTATCCCTATTTCAGAAAAACATATAAACACCTATATGAATAGGATTGAAATTAGTTCAGGCGACGAATATGATATCACCCATAAAAGTCGATTTGAAAGAAATCATTACATAAATAAAAAATAAAAATAATCGTAAAATCTAATATTTAGTGCGAGGACATAGAAAAGACAGACGAACAAAACAAGATTACTTTAGAATACCACAATTTGAATCATAATGGTATCCCAGAAACATACAATAAGCTGGAAGAAAAATACTACTGGCTTGATATGAAAAGTAGAATTAATAAAAACATCAATGAATGTGAAATTTGTCTGTTAAATAAGTATGAAAGACATCCTTACAACATTAAATTTTGAGGACCTCTTATTGCAAAAAGACCATTCGAAATGATTCATCTAGACACATTTGGTTTCGACAACGCTAAATTTGTAACTATTATAGACTTATTTTCAAAATATGTGCAAAATCTAACAGGAATATCTTCATTGAATAAACTACGTCATTTCTTTTCACACCACAACTACCCGAACAAAATGGTCTGTGATGAAGGGAAGGAATTCAAAAACAAATTGCTACAAGAATATAGTAAACTTCTCAACATAAATATACATTTCACAAAAAACCATAACCTCAATTCAAATTCTCCAATAGAATCTCTAGTGGAAAAACTTAAGATATTGAAATCTGAAAATAAAAATGAAACTCCACAAAATTTAATGATAATAGCCATTCTAATTTATAATCAGTCTGTTCATTCGAAAACACGTTTCACCCCCTTTAGCCTCTTATATGGGGCCTACGATAACCTAAATCTTCATGAAATAGATCTAGAAGCTACTATTCATGAAAACCATAACGAGACAGGAGAGAATGGAATTTGACCATTTTATGAATACATTTATCAAAAGCAATTAGATTTAAGAAACAAAAATTTGGAGAAACGAAACAAAAACAAAAATGACATGATTACTCCAGTAGCTTGTTTCAAAACACCTAAAAATTGATAATACATACGAAAAAGTACGACTGATAGGAAATATTCACCTAAATAGTAAAAAGACTCAGAAAAGAATCTAACCAAACTAGAATTAGAAAATCTAACCTAACCTTAGCTAAAAACAGAAAAATTGATAATATATACGAAAAAGTACGACTGATAGGAAACTTATGGGAATATAAGATAGGACAGGTCAATTTGCTAATATTCACCCTAAAATAGTAAAATGACTCAGAAAAGAATTTTTCCTACCCTTCGCGTGAAGCCTATTGAACACAAAGGATATTTTATAGCAGATCTAGGGCATGTAAAAATCATTAGTCATTACTACAAATTTTATTTTTATTTTAATCTAACCGAACTAGAATTAAGTTTCTCCAATCGATGGACTAGCACACACTATTTTAGAAAAGAAATAAAATAAAACTGATAAAAATCCTCTTATCAAAACTTTGATAGGAATCTGTGTAAACATAGAGAAATAATTAGCCAAATTTATTACAAAATCTAAGCGGTCACTAGAATTAATTGGATCCGATATCAGATTTGTTACAGGTAATCTAGATCAAAAGAGTTACGTCACATCAATGGACATTTAAATTCACTCTTCAAGAATGAAAATAATATCATTACACAAATAGATAGGTTCACATCATTTGCTAACCATATATCAAATCGTTATTACACAGACATGAAGGAGATCCAAGAAAACTTGAACAATTCTTTCCAATCGATTGATAATATTGGCATCGAGTTAATTAATCAACAAATAATTCATTATCTAGAACACACACCTCTTGGAACACTGACAAATATCGAAAGAACCATTACAGTTGCTTTTAATAATATTCCCAATTCCCAGCTATTTCTGTATCTGAATTTGGAGAAATCTTCAAACACTCGCAATTAATGTAAAAAAAGAATTAATAGAACTAAATACATTACAACTTTTCAAGTTACTAGAATTTTCTACATTGAAAGTGGTCTCTATTGGCAAAATAATAACATGTATATTGTCCATACCAATCCTAAATCCTCAATTCTCAAATACCAGAAAATCTAACCTCTCCGCAATAATCAAGGAAAGCTCATTTAACTACCGACTAAATACAGATTAGCTGGAATTAAGACAGAATTTTGGACTAATGATTTTCCGAAAAGCGAATCACAACTTTTGTGTACTAAAAGTCCCTTGATAACGGGTGTTCACTAAGTAATAATACCAATTGTAACCTTGGAACTGTCATTAACAATTATAAAATTTTAATTCAACTTGATAATAACAAAATTGTATTCTCTTGTATAAAGCTACACAAGTTTTAGAAGGATGTGACAATAAATTGTCTCATAAAATAGTAAATAATTCTGTATTATTATCATCATATATTCATAATTGTAAGATCATTGATGACCATATTTTCGAGAATACATTTGGTAATATCACATTTGAGATTCTCAACATAACCAACATTAGTTTCGAGTCAACTGGTTATATTCACTTAAGACCCCATCGTGTAAATAATTTAAATAATCTGAAAACGATCATCGACGACTCATTTATCTGTAACATTAATATTATTAATAATCATATGCACCATTATGAAATTTCATTCATAATAAAAAATCAATGCACTTGAGGACCAAGAAGAATAATCAGCAAGAGATAATCATCCAAATTCAAGAAAAATCTTCGATGTACCCAATGATTCCTATAGCACCAAAAGACGAGGACGTCTTAAACTAAGGAGAGAGGCATTATATCCCAAGGCTATCCAGGTTTTACTTCAACTTTCTGATATATAAAGAATGTTTTAACACTCTGAAATATTCCAAATGAGGAATTTAAATCCTATCACCATTAGACTAATTACTTCAAGTTCCATTGATATCATCTTTCACCTTTTTACTGTGTTAAAAATACTGTGAACATTCAATATGACGTCACTGACTAAATACGGCCCCAATAGCCTCTACCAACAACCTGACTGGTTATTGGCATAAGAAACTGGTGTTAGACCAGTCGCAAAAATTTCTTCTGCTTCTTTCATTAATAAAATATAAAATATTACAAGAAAATATTCCTTTTCTTGAATTGAACACCCTTAAAATAATTAATATACTGTACTATAAAAACATGAGACATTTTGTAACATAGTTCCTATTAGTGTTCAACTAGAGAGCTCATATTATTTATAATGAAATACTTTAGTCTAAAAGGTATTTTTACTTAATTATATTTAATTATATGTTAGTAAGATATATTTGTAGTCTTCATTCGCTCTTGACAAAGATACCGTGCATCGAAACGCGTCGAGTATTTAATTACATGTTTTAGTAGCAATCATCGTTTACTTGTATTTGTGAAAATAGACTTGTATCATGTAAAAGCCTCGTCAATTGTAACGATGTACCGATTAGATACGGAAACACAGGAATTTGATCGCAGTTTTTTTATTCGCGAATAATGAAAACGCGAAGGTAGGAAGCGCGAATGAGGGACTTTTACTCTTGTAGCATTGATCTGTTTTTATAAAATATATGGTGAAGTAGTAAAAACTCATTGAGTCGTAAAATAATTAACTTTTCTCTCAGAGGATACTTATGCATCTGTATCACTTCACAAGAAACTGAAGTTTGCATACAAAATATATAACATGTACTGCAAAACAGGGACAATTTTTGTAACATATTGTGAATGAATGAGATAAAAACACAAGGTTTAACTTTAATCTACACTTTATTTGAAAGAATTCGACGACGTTTCGCTGACACAGTAGTGACTATTACAGTAGTGAAAATGGTTTGATCATGGGAAATCCTTTGAGTCCACTTTTAGCAGAGATTTTTGTGAATAATATTGAACAGAAAATTCATACACATCCACTCATTTCCAAATTTCTTTATTGGTATAGATATGTTGACGACATCTTAGTATGTTTCATTGGAACTACTCGTCAATTAGATTTATTTCTTAATTTCATTAATTCCATCCATTTGAACATTAAATTCACGATAGAAATTGAACAGAACGATTCCATAAATTTTTGGACTTAAAATCACTAAACAAAATAATAATCATGTTTTTTCGGTCTTTCGTAAACCAACACATACTGATACAATTATACATAACTACTCATTACATCCAATTCAACACAAATTTGCAGCTTTAAACAGCATGGTACATCGGTTACTCAATTTACCTTTATCAGTAGAAGATTATAATAAAGAGTTAAACATCATCAAACAGATAGCCATTAATAATTCATATAATCCGGATATGATAGATCTAATCATTCGTAAAAACTCTATCAGAAAGCAATAAATGAAGTATATCCTATTCATAAAGACTATAAAATATTCAACAGTTTAACATTCTGCGGTTCTGCAAGTACAAATATTAAATCCTTTCTCGTCAAACAAAATCTTAATATAGCTTTCAAAACTTCTAATAACTTAGGTAAACATATTAAAAATAATAAATCTCGTGTTGAAAAATCAAGTAAATCAGGAATCTATAAACTCAATTGCGGTTCTTGTGATAAAATTTATATCGGTAGGACCTATAGGAGTTTTGGCATAAGAACATCTGAACATAAACGTAGCTTCGATAAAAATAAATCTGATTCAAATTATTCAAACCACCTAATAAAAGAAAACCATTCATTCAATAAAAACTTTGACATATTACATATAAAATCAAAAAGTTCAAAATTAGATCTCCTAGAAGCATTAGAAATAAATAGATACAAACATTCGGACAAGCTTTTGAATGAACAGGTAGATTTGAATTACTCACCCCTACTTAACTTGTTTAATTAGTTTTTATTACCTTTCATACTAACTGTACAATGGCTCGGTGTGGATTTTCCCGTTATTCATCCAACTTGTTCTACGATTTGTTTATAATACCATACTCTTCATTCTATTTTTCATTCTTGATAAAGCTGCTGTGTCAGCGAAACGTCGTCGAATTCTTTCAAATAAAGTGTAGATTAAAGTTAAACCTTGTGTTTTTATCTCATTTATATCATGGATCTACATCAAGTAACGGCCTCCACAATTCAAATATTGTGAATGATACAAAATAAACACAAAACACTGTACGTACATAAAAAAATTCAATAACTGAATAGAATTTCAACGTTATTGTGTCTTTGACCGTAAAACAATTGGCGACAGATCGTGATATACGCCTGGATGAACCCTTTTGGCTTTTCGTAACAATATTGTGCCCATTTCCCAAACGGCCAACCTGCAGTGACGATAACTTTACTTCAATTACAGCTCATAACAACATTGTTCATAAACTGGTGGAACTGATAGAAACTATCACTGGACGCTAAGTATCGCATCTAGTCTAATAGATGTATTCCCTTTGAGCAATTCTAGTTGGATTTCAGTTCCTAACGGGCAAAATGTTATTATTCAGCGCGAATTGGCTTTATGATCACCCGTTTTGAATATCTGCCAGATCTGGGCCAAGAGAATTATCGATTCGGACGCGAAAACCGACTCTTGGGATTACAGAAATTATACATTGTGAAACGAGCATTAACCCATGTGAATTTTGAAAATTGTAGAAAATTGAAAGCGACAACTTGGTTGCTACACTGAGCCAAGAAATTAGCACATAAAATCGAAATTTCAAATTCATCAAGAAGGACTTAAGATATGTTGTAGGATTATTTCTCCTATTATCTACTAGCACAAAGGTATGCTTGAGAGCAATCGGAATGAAAATGTTACTCATAGAAATTGAAATGAAACTGAAATGAAAAATGTTGAACTTTCTGTTTTGAATCTCATTCACAGTAGCTGGCTGGCTTCGCTGGCTTCATAATCATTGAGAATTTCTGTTCGATGGAATTGAGGTCTGGAGTTAGTGCAGGCATTGAAGTGATTTCCTGATCTTGAGGGTAGTTCCTAACGATATGAGCTTCGTGAGGTCTGGCGTTATCATGAATATAAAAAAGTTTTCAACTAAGTTTTCCGTAAATGGTACAACATGTTCTTCTCAAATGTTGCATTCACGGTTTCATTATTCATGACGACTAGATCAGTGTGGGCGTTTAATGAAATTGCTCCGCACATCACACTATTTCACCTCCTCCAAAACCATGTGCTTTCTCTAGAAAATGGAAAAACAAAATCTCGACTAATCTGTAAATTGAAACCCATTCTGACCCCAATGCTGTGCATCCTTATCAAGTTCCATGTTGCAAAATTTTCATTTTTTGATCGTAATATACACTCTTCATTGTACACCTTCTTGGCCTGTCTAACAACTTTTCTAAGTATTCCACTGTATGCTCTAAAGAAGTCATCAGATTCCTGTCTTTCAAAGTTTCTTTTCATATATTTCCATTTTATGCCTGAAGGAAGTTTTAATACCAACAGTATTCCATGGTTTTTGTTATTGCGATTTTATTGACCTCATGGTTAATATGCGATCACTTATCGACTGAATAATACCATCAAATATATCATAGGCTTTGCTAGGTTCAGACTCATTAAAAACTTTTGACCAATCAACATTACTCAATTCCTCTTTGAAGCTTATCATCTTTGATTCAGTAAATACTTTTCTTTTGCCGGGTTTTATAGGACTGGAAGGATTTTCATTATGTAGTGGTACATCTATAACCTGTGTTTTATGGGGAGACAAAAAATTTGCGATAACCCTGCCCTGTTTAGGGATGTCAGAGTTCAAGAAAATGATATCAATGTGAGAGCTATATTCATCCATTTGATATGTTGGTTCATGTATCTTTTGGATAAATTCATATGTGTGTCAAAGGTCGAGGAACATATTTTTCTTATATCAATTTCTGTCAAAATGATATTGAAGTTACAGCACAAGACAATTCTGAAGTTAACTTACGAAGAGACTCTCTAAAGTGGACCATGAATGGCATCAAGACACACAGAAATATACCCTTGCGGAGGGCGATAGAATGAAACAACGATAAGCTAAACCCGCCTGCTGATGCCTGCTGCAATCTCAATACGATTCTGTTCACTAAATTTCCCAATTTCAGGATCATGTTCCATCATCATATCCGCAGATGCAAACACACACGATCCACCATAGGGAGACAGTTCATACCCAGTAACGTGTACACCCTGTATATCGCTGCCTGCTAACCAATGCTCAGTAATTCAAACTACCCCACAAGAAAACTCAGAAAAAGATTTAAGTCCAATACTTTATTTTTTAGTCATGAATCGCCGTTGTTACTCGAGGTCGTCCTCACACAGGTACCCTTTCATGATTACCAATCTCTCTGTTCCTGCAGATCATTCTGGAAACAGTTGGGAACACCCAAAGCCTTTGGCCTATTCTTGAATAAATCTAACACATTCTGGCTGTGTCAAATTCAGTGATTCGCCTTGCATTATTAGCAGAAATCAAAATTGCATTACTAGCAAAATTGATCAAAAACTGTTGTTATTGATATGTGGTGATCTTTTGCAGAATTTAAATTAATTTTTCATACTTTATTTCTGATAAGAGTACAAGGAAACATCGAAGTTTGTTAAAATATGTCCTGACATTTCCGAAAACAAACATTTGATATAGTGGTATTGTGTGTTTATTTCTTGTTGAAGTGTAGAATTTTTATAGTATTAATACTCAATTATAACAGAATACGTCATCGTGAAGCAGACTGCTGAAATCAAAGTAAATGATGCAAGGGTACTGAGAGGCACTATGTGTGACTCAGACCACCACTTAGTGAGAGCTAAAGTGTTTTTTCCATCCACTAACCCAAAACAACAAAAAAACAAAGATCACGAAGGAGAAAACACACAAGAAGTCAAGTACAATCTGATAAGTCTCATGCACGACAGCGTCAGATACATATATCAGAAAAGGTTGGACGAGAAGTTGATAGAAGAAAAATTCCTTCCACTGCAGGAAAGGAACCAACATATAAATGATAGTATACATAAAGCTGAAGGAGAGGCTTTGGGAGAACGTAGGAAAAAGAGCAATAAGATTTGTTGGACAGAGGAAATTGAGCAATTTGTACAGGAGAAAAAGAATTTGTATTTGAAGTGGCTAACTACTAAAGAAGAAGAAGGTTATTGTACGGTAGAGAAAGAAAAGAAGTTCGAAACACAATTAAAAATGAGAAAAACCGACATAAAATGCGACGAAGTCAGTACACACATAGGGGGAAGAAAGAACACAGAGGCTTGGAGATTCATCAGAGTGAGTGCCAGAGAAAAACAAGATAAAGACTTCATTCGGGTAATTCTACTTAATGAGTGGATGAAACATGACGAAAAACTCTTGACAGAAGCTAGACAAGAAGTACAGAATAGAGATAGAACACACCATCAATGTTGAAGGAGAACCGGAAGAAGTGATACCAGAAACAGTGAAAGAGACTATCACAAATTTGAAAAACGGTAGAGCTTTGGGACCAGAAGGAATACCAGTTGAACTGCTGAAGAATGGTACCGAAAAACTATACCGTATGCTGACAAAGGTGATGAATGAATGCCTCAATGCACACCTTCCTCTTGAGCAATGGGAAATAGCACACATATCGTCTATACATAAGCAGGGTAGCAAAAAAGATACAAACAACTACTGTGGTATCTCGGTGACCAGTACAATGAGCAGAGTTCATGGGAGGATCCTTCGAGACCTAATTGAACGTAAGGACAGCTTTTTCGAAGAAGAATAAGAGAGCGGATTTAGAGCCGGTAGGTCCTGCACAGACAATGGCATGGAGTACATGATTCGAAAGTGCGTAGCAGAATATAAAAAATGGGGCCTTACAGTAAACAGTGGAAAAACCAAACACCTGTGAGTAGGTGGAGATACAGGAAAACCCATGCTCGATAATAGACTAGATATAGATCGTTGTGACGAATAAAAATATCTGGGATGTATATTCAACAAGGAAGGAACAGACGAACAAGAGATCACCTCGGGAATCACACAAGCACGAAAAGCGAGAAATTGCTCGAATGGAGTCTTTTGGAGTAACACAATTAGTAAGGATAGAAAGTACATTATTTACGACACAATGGTGAAGAGCATTCGGCTTTATGGAAGCGAAATATAGATGATCACAGATAGAAACCGTAAAAAAGTAGAGGCAACAGAAATGGATGCAATAAGAAGATCAATGAGAAGAGGAAACGAGGTAGCCCAAAAAAAAACCTGGATCGAGGGCATATATATATCTATTAATATATATAAATATATATAATATATATATATATATATATATATATATATATATATATATATATATATATATATATATATATATATATATATATATATATATATATATATATATATATATATATATATATATATATATATATATATATATATATTGGAGTTTAGAGCGTTTTTCGACGCTGTCCGACCCCTAATTAAATATATATGATGAGGAGATATATAGGATGAGAAGAGAACGAGTAGTAGCCCAAAAAAACCTGGATCGAGGCATATATATATCTATAAATATATATATATATAGATATATATATGCCCTCGATCCAGGTTTTTTTCGGCTACCATACCAGAGCATTTTCGACGCTGTCCGACCCTATATATATATATATATATATATATATATATATATATATATATATATATATATATATATATATATATATATATATATATATATATATATATATATATATATATATATATATATATATATATATATATATATATATATATATATATATATATATATATATATATATATATATATATATATATATATATATATATATATATATATATATATATATATATATATATATATATATATATATATATATATATATATATATATATATATATATATATATATATATATATATATATATATATATATATATATATATATATATATATATATATATATATATATATATATATATATATATATATATATATATATATATATATATATATATATATATATATATATATATATATATATATATATATATATATATATATATATATATATATATATATATATCAACAACGTTCTTACATAGGGTAAAATACTTGCCTGTAATATCAACCCCTTAAGCGGGGGGTTGCAATCCTTGAACATTTCGAATGGGGAAAATGGATCCAGTAATGACTCAAAAGAAAAGTGGTACCTTTGTCTACATTGCCTTGAACGAATCTTCAGTTTTAATTGAAAACTGTAACAAACTGTGACAACCCTTGAAAATTTGGAAGAGGGGAGATGGGTCGAGTGATAACTCGAAAGAAAGGTATTATCTTTGTCTGCATTCCCGTCAAAGAATTTTCATTTTTGATTGAAAACTGTAGAAGATACAGAGTGAGCCACTGAAAAATAGAGAAGACTATCGGCCCAAGACTATTGGAGTGTTAGTGCGAAAAACTGGAATAGATTCATATTAGATCAAAAGCTGTCATCTTCCGAAATCACCCTCATCGTGAATTTCAACCCTAGAGCAGGGGTGATATTTCGATCCAGTGATACCTTTCAAGTAAAGGATTTCGATTGCCTTCATGACTGCTCGCAAAGTTGAAATCCCATTGAGTTCCATAGGAGTTAGAGGATGCAAAACGGAAAAGTGACTAAAGATGCAATGCATGCTATACCATTTATTCTCGACCAGTATCAAACAGGGGTTGATTTTTACTGAATAAACACCTTTTGAAAGGCAGTTACCAGTTTGAGACATCCGGTTTCAAATGTGATAGATAAAAAAACTAATACAATGGCTGAAAATAAAGGATGGAATAAACGAAAGGAAAAAATCAACGAGTAGAAATTGTACTTCATTACCCGATGAAATGAACATAACTGAAGTGACTAAAACTCAACGTAAATGTTTGAATTGTTGGCCACCAACCTTCGTGCACATAAACGAATTTTGGGTGGAACGTTCACGGACATTCTGTAAAATTTCAGGTGTGATTTGGTTACACTCATTAACGATACGCTGTCTCAGGTCGTTCAAATCAGCAGGTTCAGTTTTATCGATTATAATTTTGAGGTGGCCCCATAGAAAAAAGTCTAATGGACTGAGATCCGGAGATCGTGGGGGCCATTCCGTTGGGCCTCTCCTTCCAATCCAACGACCAGGAAAATGATCATTCAAAAATACTCGAACTTGTTGTGCAGAATGCGGGAGGCGACCCATCCTGCTGAAATACAACCTCGTACTCCGAATAGCGGGAGTCATTCCCAATTATCTCCGTTATTGCTGGCTCCGATAAATTCTTCCAATAGTTGATAATGCAACTCTCCGGTAAGATTTCCAGGAATGAAAAACGGTCCAATGAGTTGATCGCCATAAATACCAACTCAAACATTGAGTTTTTGCGGCAGCTGAGTGTGAATTTCGTGGAATATTTGCGTCTTAGGATCTGCCCAATAACGGCAATTATGGCGATCTACGGTTCCATTTAGAAAAAATGTACATTCGTCCGAAAAACACAAATGAAATAAATAATGGGGATTGTTTATGTCTCTCTCACTTTTGGTCTCGCAGAATTGAAGTCTCCGATTGAAATCATCTGCGTTCAGTTCTTGAACTGATTTGATTTTATATGGATGAAACTTATGCCCCTTCAGAATGCGGAAAATACTAGTTTGGTTTACACCACTTACATCTGCCAATTTCCGCAGGCTTAGGGTAGGATCAACCATCGCTTGACCAAGCACCGCCACTTCCACAGCTTCATTCCTTACTGGCCGCTCAATTACGCGCTTCTTATTGTGCACCGATCCAGTTTCACGAAATTTGCCAACTAATTCTAGTACATACTTCGAAGTCACCTTAGCACCTTCGTGGCGTTGTTTGAGGATATTGGCTATTCTGTTCGCGCAACTATCAGAACTGAAAAATAGTTCAATCATTTCAACTGTCTCAGCTATCGAGTAAACCATGACGATTTTATGAAAACTAAATTTCGAATAGAAGAGAAACTATTGTGATGAATGCAGCAGAATTTTCGCAACTAATGGGACTATGAAATTGAATACAAAAAGTACGAAAACATTGAGAATCAATTTTTTTGTTGAAGAAATCTGATCATTGTAACATCTGCGTTCCTGATTCGTAGTGTTGATTCGTATCGTCAACTAAGAGTCATTTCACATGAGGACGATGATCATACAGTATCACCTGTGAAAAAAGTTTCCTTTCAGTCAACTGATAAAAACGCATGTACATGTGAACCCAACTCTAGATGCATTGCTCGCTTATCGTACAACGAATGCTCAAAGATCAATGGAGTTACTATGACTGATATTTCCATCGTTTTCTTCCAAAATTCATAATCCTTCATAATCATTACAATATTTCAGCTGCTCACCCAATAATTTTGATGGAGAACGAAAACTTGCACACCATTGTGGAGACAAACAAAAATCTTTTCTCAAAAGGTTGTAACTGGACCTATCTTCTGCTTTAAAAATAACACAGGGTGGTCACCTCTGCTCTAAGGGTTGAAATTTGAGATGTAAGTGGTTTTTCGGAGGACGACAGTCTTTGATCTGGAATGAATCTGTTCCATTTTTTTGCACTAATACTTGAATAGCTCAGGGGAATAGATAGTCTCCTCTATTTTTCAGTAGCTCAC
Organism: Cryptolaemus montrouzieri; assembly: GCA_013387265.2. Taxonomy (NCBI): domain Eukaryota; kingdom Metazoa; phylum Arthropoda; class Insecta; order Coleoptera; family Coccinellidae; genus Cryptolaemus; species Cryptolaemus montrouzieri. The sequence goes on from JABFTP020000001.1 coordinate 37,137,186, forward strand.
TCTATATCTTCTACAGTTTTCAATAAAAAATAAAAATTCGTTCACAAGGATGCAGACAAAGATAATACCTTTCTTTCGAGGTATCACTCGACCCCTCTACCCTCTTCCAAATTTTCAAGGATGGTCACCCCTTCTCTAGGGGTTGAAATTCGAGAAGAGGATGGTACTTAATGATGACTGCCATTGGTTAGCATGGATCTGTCCCATTTTACTTCACTGAAACTTGAATAGTCTCAGGGAAATAGTCTTCCCTATCTTTCAGTTGATCACCCTGTATCTTTTACAGTTTTCAATTAAAAATGGAAATTCGTTCAAGCCAATGTAGACAAACATACCACCTTTTTTTGAGTCATCACTGATCCATCTTCCCTATTCCAAACAAATATATATATATATATATATATATATATATATATATATATATATATATATATATATATATTTTGTTTGGTGAAACTATCTGCAGAAGGCATTCGATAATGTCCAAAAGTATTTTTGAGCATAACGTCAAAGTTTCCCTTCCGGCACCTTGAACTAATGATCAGACTACCTTGTATAAGAAAATGCAAAGAAACAATCGATTGAACTTTATAAAAACTTCGGGACAAACTTCATGGATCACCTACTTATCCTAACGAAGTCGTTGTATATCATATAGTAGACCTAGATTTCGGATAAAGTCAGTCAAAAACTTATGGAAGATCTGACACCGAAAGGATCCTAAGTATCAGTTGATCCGCAGAAATGGGGCACAGACAAAAATAAAACGCGGGTGGTAGCGGAAAGAATCTGCGAATGCAGGCTAAAAAAAATACTTCAATCTCCAAGATTTTCCAAGAAGATTGTCTGCAAACATTATAAGTAATGTACTACCCATACAACTAATTTCGTCAGGCTGCTCTAAAAGTCTTTATCAAGTGTAACTTGATCTGAAACAAAATAATCGAACAGAACTGGCTTGGTTGCCCGGTCATTAGGGGCACATCCGCAATGGATTAGTAGATCAGCCCTCAAATTGGGGCTTCCATGAAGTGGACACGATAACGAAAATACGTGAACATGTGAACATGAGGTGATATCTGATGCTGATTGAGTAGAGAAACGGAACAAATGCACTCAACTTATCGACATATCCAGTGCCTTCTAGAATTTTCTCAAAACAGAGAAAGAGCTCTAGGTGATATATTCTGAGACCACCAGGAAGGAATTTACAATAAACTTTCTAATGTCACAGGATAAAAACTTTCAAACCATCCTCGTACATCACATAAGTCATGAGCTAAGTTAAATGTACACCACATTCTTCATTTTATACTAAAAATGAGAGACATTCGTTACGAACGTAACAATCGGACATACTTCACATTCAAAGCTGGTTTCATCCAACAAATACTACTATTATTATCTCTCAAGGTTTCAAGATTTTCTCGCAAGCAGGCAATGCATTGCTGTTTGTACTGAATTTGATTAAGGCAGCTGCAATGCACCAAATCGGCAATCAACCTCTTCAGACGGGCGCTGAACTTGTTACGTCTCCGTTTGTTGCACCATTTGCCGGAAAATTGCAAATTGACGCCTTGAGACGTTTGAGAAGCCCAATCAAGCTTGTCACCTGCACACGTCTTGTCTAATGTCGCATGATTCGAGAGAGCCAGCCGAAATAATTTGAATTATACTCTTTGAAGGAGGAAATTTATATCATTCTATCGTAAGACTTTCAAAACACTGATATCTGATTCAAAAAAGGATTGAGTAAAACACTTGGCATATGTTGTATGAAAATATATTAGTTACTCGGGTTATCAGGCTATTTTCAATAGTAATACAATTTTGAAAACAAAAAGAGTAGTTTTACTTGAATATAACGGCATTCACAACAGGAGTTATTTCCAAGGAGTGGACTTGATTATCATCTCTCAAATGTTCAACTCCTTTCCTTTATTACCTGGATGTTTGAGTTCAAGTCTCCCGAAATCTATAAAATGCTTTTTACTCATACAGTGGTCAGAAAAGCCAGTAGTATCTTCTCGATACATCTTCCTCTTTGGTTTATATAGAAAATCTGCATTCACTGCAATGTATTTAGTATGTGTGAACTTAATAATATTTTACTTGATAACGGAAACAATGGTACATGTGGTACATATCAGTCCAATATATATATATATATATATATATATATATATATATATATATATATATATATATATATATATATATATATATATATTCATAGTAGAAGTTCTCAATCACGAAATATCAAATGAAGTGCTTTTCATTAATTTGTTCACAGTTTATTCTCTTTTCCTTTTCAGCTGTTGATTTCGAGAATGAAGTTGAAATATTAATATTAATCGATAGGAAATACGTCCATAAACCGAATTTAGTTGTCACCTTAATAAAACAAATAGCATTTATCCTTTGCAAACAGCGAAATCGAATAGAAAATTTTCAATTAATTGATAGTATTGATGATTTATTTATTTTATGGAAATTTATTTTAAAGTAAAATGAAATGAGACACTTTTGTCGGTCGTGATTATTGAATAAATTGTGGAAAAGTGACAAAAGTGTCTCATTTCGCTTTACTCTTCAATTAATTATGTTCCTGATATTAGCATCAAGATATGTAATAAATTGCACAAAAATAATCTGAACAAAATCATTTCTATTAAAAATAATTTGGTTTGATTATTAATTAATAATAAAAACAAATTGAAATTATTGCATAAAAGCGGAATATATCGGGGGGCACAGCGGTGCCCCTGCCAAGTCGAGCGCGAAGCAAACTGCCGTGCCATTCTTTACTGGAACCATTTCGCCGCATTTTCAGTCCTCTATTTGAGAACCTCTGGATAAGATCAGAATGTAGAAATTTTCGTCTCCAGTAAGCTATAATTACGTACTTGAAATCCAAAAGTTCAAGGCTGTAGGTCATTCACTTCCGAAGTTAAGCGAAAGCAAAGTTTTATGACACTCAGTAACTCACTCACTCATGATCATCAGAAGAGAACTAGTAGTTCCCATAAACTCAGAGAAATTTGGTACAGAAATAAGGTTTAATAGCAACATGAAGAAAAATCTATAGAAACTAGGATAATCGAAGATCTGGAGTACCTGGTGACCCTGAAAAGAAAACACAAAAGCCCAACCAAACTATTTGAAATCGACATACCGCCTTTACAAAAGATATTCAACTTGGTGAACCGCTTCATTTGATGTCCGAAATCGAACGTCTGAAATATCTGATGAAGAACCCTCAGCTGGTCTCAGCTAAAATCGAATATAATTGCGAAAATCCAGCGTAGTGGACAGCGACACCTTCTAATTTAATCTAGCCTATAGTGGCCCACAGTCACTGCTGGCGAATGCCTCCCCTTCTGCTTTTAAGAAGCAAATAGATAAAATTGGAGGAAAACTCGGGATAATACTTTTTTATACTTATACCTACAAGTTTACAAAAAGAAATAGCGAATGGGCAATACGAAAAACTGTTGCTAATGTACAATTAAATGTATAATGTACTCCTGAAAGAAAATTTTATCAAATAAGAAAATCAAATAAAATGAGTCAATATGCCCACGTTTCTACAAAAAGAAGTGAAATCCCAGCAAAAAAATTATGTAAAAAACTTGCCAAGTCTTGATGTAGCTGCTTGTTTATCTCTATAAAGTAATGAAATCTAGAGAAAGTCGTGCCAAGTCTAAGGTTCCTTACTACTATTTCTTCATTATTATAGTTAATGTTGTGTGACTTGGCCGTTGAAAGGTACATAAGGGTACAAAACCAGGTGCTCCATGACACCATTGCACCAATCTGTCCCCAGAGCTGCTACCTGGCAAATTGCCACCTGGAAAACGTTGATTAAATAACCAGTCAATTAAAGGCTTGATAAAACTGCGTATTTCAATAATACTTATGTATAGACGAGCCTGAAACAAACAGTATAAGAAAATATTTCCAGTACAGACGGACATCTAATCACTGATAGAAGTCCGTCTGTACGTCTATTTTATGTTATATCGGTCGATTTGACTCTCCGAAAAGAAGAGAGCAGAAGTCAGCATTGCCAATGGTAAATGCATGTGTTGCACAATCAACAGCAGTCTAAAATAAGACACTTGCGTCTAATTATCTATACCAGTATGGACTATTATCTCGCTTTATAAAGATAGGTAGTTACAACAGATATAACATTACATGTAATCAAAATTGACTTGTACCTACCCACTAACGTTTGAGGAATGTTCATCGGCCAAATCACACAACATTAACTATAATAATGAAAAAAAAAAAATCGAAGTAAGGAACCTAAGACTGGGCACGACTTTGTCCAGATTTCATTACTTTTAGAGATAAACAAGCAGCTCCATCGAGACTGGCTAGTTTTCTACAGAATGTTTTTGGTTGGATCAAATATACTTCATTGAATGCACAGACTTTCTATACATTGTATAACTGAATAGATAGTTTTCTTGAAGAGATTCCTCAAGCCATTGTATGACGAGAAGTTCCCATGAATATAATTGGCCCTCTTCAAGAAGCGAGTAAACAGACACCTCAATTCTTCCCAGGCGCTTACTCATGTGGTGTAATAGGTTTGCCTATTCCTGGGAAGCGCTCATAAAAAAAAAGCTCTTCGAATAGGAACTGAGTGTATGAATTTCCATTCACTCATCGTAGAAGGAAATATGGACCAATTAGGATATCTCCAATCATTCCAATCCACACGCTCATACGTGGTTTTTATGGTTAATAATAATGGCATGAACATGTAAAGCACTTTTCCTAGTGCTCGTATCGTCAATTAGTGTAAGTACAGCTACTTTTAATTCCGGTGTTCTAATATCTCGGTGGCGACCACAATCATGTTCTCTAGTATTGAAGCTACCTGTTTCTCGAAGACATTGATGAAGCCGTCTAAACTAAGTATGATGGGAAGCCACACATTGGGGTTACATTCCAGCATATCTTCTCGACTCTCCGAATTTAAAAAATATAGGGAAACGTGACCTCTGAAAAAGTGTCACCCTTTAGATTTTCATAATTGTTTCCGTGATCTGACTATGATAAAAGATAAAAAGACATCTCTGTGCCGAATTTGAAATATCTGAAAAACTGTTGTAATCATCAGAAGAAAAGTGATATAATTTGAAGATTTCAACGCCTTGTATTTCGTTTGAGAAGAGTTTGCTGAGATATGGGAACTCTTCTTCATAAAACGACTTGAGGAATCACCTCTAGAAACCTTATATATCCAGGTAATAACAGAAAAATTGAACATTTTAGTGAAGAAGGAAAGCACTTCAGCTCGTAGAAAAACGAGCCAATTTTTAATGATCAAACATATTTCGTTATATCTCCTGTTGTAAATGTCATGGTACTTAAGTGAAACTACTCATTTTGTTTCTCAGTATTATATTACCTTCGCCAACTGTTTTAATCAATCATTTATTCACTCAAATGATGAGCGAGATCTTGTATTTTAGGATTTCATCCAAATTTCTCAGGAATGTAATAAAGCTACGAGGACATTCAATAATTACAGAGGCAAATTGGTGTTCTTAGGACTAGGCATCACTGTGATCAGTCTTGATTATCTTGTGAATCAGTATTTTTCAACAAAGGTAAATCAACAAGGAATTTCCAATTGGATGAAAAGTAAGCAGTCCCAATAACTGAAGTATATTTTGAAGATTGCAAGTATTTCAAAAATCTTCGTATGTGAGTAGAATAGTTCAAAATTGATTGAGATCCGATGAACATTCTGGCCAGTTGTTCTTTTCGTGACAATCTTGAAAAACAGCGTTAGATAAACAATCAATACTACTCAGATATTCTTTAGACCAATGCAAAATAGGTAAACGTCGTGGAATCCACAGACGTAATGTGATTTGCAGCCACGCATAACGCACGATGTTGCAATCTGAACACATCTTCGAGAGCTTCAACGAAGAGGTATGAATTGAACTATCTCATTCCCCTCACAGCCCTGATTTAGCACAATTACTATGTTTTAGTGCACGGAGATAGTGGTGACATAGAAAGAAATTTCAAAATAACCAGGGTGTCACATAAATTATGGAAAATGTGTTGAACTTGTTGCATTCATCAAGATATAAGGAAATTATAGTAGAAATTACATTGAGATTGTTTTCTTCAGAGCAAACTTTCGAGGATACTAATGAAACAATCCATACCTCAGTCATTAAAACACGATGCAAATACATATCTTCTGTGTAGATTGCAATACCTAAATTATCATATTTTCTTCCCAACTTAACCTCGTATGCTCGAAACAATGGGAAAAATACAGATGCTCGCCAGGGAACCCCGCCCTGACATCGAAGGCGAGTTGGTTGGATAACTTTAAGGCTCCGAGACCAAAGCGAAGTTCTCCTAAAGTTTGTGATCACTGTAGGTTCTGGACGAACATCAATATTGTTATCATTGAAGCACGTCTCTTTATGTGAGTGGGTACGACCACTTAGAGCACTCTGAGACCTACCCTGAACAATCTTGAAATACTTCAGCCACCGTAGACGAGTGGATTGGACCACTTCAAGCCTCAGTCATACGTCGGCCTCACTTCTTTCTTTTAATGGAAATGGGTTTTCGGCATCTCTTGGCCATACCGATTTTGTTCTTCATAGGCGAGTGGGTTGAACCACATCGAGCTTCAGAAGAGAAAATCATACCAAAAGAAATCGACCACCAATTCCGACAAACACAACGATCTTTGTGCGAGTGGATTGGACCACTTTGAGCACTATGAGTTGTATTTCCAGGGTTAGAACAGATCGTCGTCTCCCCAGGGAATAGTGGGCTGAACCCTTCGATCCCCAAGGGGGAACCGAAATATTCACAATGAAACCAGCCTCAGTTACTGTGTAAATTGACAGAGCTTCGAAAACTAAATTATCCTAACGGCGCGATCTCGGTGTTCATATATGCATGGCCCAGAAGTCCTTACACCCATACTACTACTAGCTTTAGTTCCTAATTACATGTTACATTACATGTCGCGACGCGGAGATTGCAGTCTGAGGAAATATCAGATAGTCTCTGCGATCGTGGCTACGAAAAAATGTTTGATAACTATCGGGAATAACTTCGAATGGTTTTTGCGCTTGATATCTTAGCTGACTTTGACTGCATTCTTACGACACACTCTTAACGTTAATGGGTGATTTTAAGCTGTTCTTAAATACATATTTTTTCTACACTGAGATTTTAAAACTATATTATTAAATAATTCTGGCAAATGACTACAGCCCTCTCACTGTAATTTTGAATTCAGAACTACATAAAATGTTTTTCAGGTAGATTTACTCAATGCATTATTCATAAATGATAATAAAATTCAATTAAATTATGAAACGAGAAATATATGGATAATTTTAGCAAATAAATAAAAAATAGACCATTCAGGGTCGTTTCTTAAATACCACAGTGGAGTTCTGACTATTTCTACAATCCTTCTTTAGAATCTTATTGAATTTTATATCTGCCGATGAACACGCACATTGCATGTGATTTACCCACACCTAATGCCTAATTTATCATTGTTCAGCTCGCCAGCCGGAATCCTCCGGATCTGTCGGTCCGGTTAGTCCGAAGCGGTCTGGTTATTAGTCCTCGCTGCATGTTTGAGTTTAGCCCAAGTCAGAATTTATAGGCACTTTAAGCCTGTGACCGGGATACAATCGAGTCTAATCCAATTATTATAGTGCTGCATGAGCCCTGGCCGGCCAGAGGAGGTCACATTGCATTGATGCAGGATGCACTGTTGAAGGAGCGACTATAATTTCAAACGTACAATCTGGAGCAGGACTTGAGAATTCAGAATGACGGAAAATTCGGTTTTAATCCTATAGATGATATGAGCAACATTTCACATTTATATGGAACCGTGGAGAAAGAATAATATGTTGATGAGAGATATAAAATGTCTGCCATCTTTGATGATTATTTGAATGAATACATACAGAGTGTGACAACCATAACCAAATAGATTTAATACATAAGAAGAACTCTTTTTTGACGAAATGCAAAAGAGCATAGTCGATTTTATTTCGTCTGAATAAACTCATCCATAACATCAACCGTTTCAGCAATGAAATAGGATAAATATATTATAGGATGAGTGAACATGTTATGATGCTAAATAATGATGAAAGACAAAACACGATCGGAAGAAAGCACAGTATGTTTTATTCTTAAACATTCTTAACGTACTATGCCTTTCACGCTCGTGTAAACTCAGGAAAATGAGATAAAACGAGTGAACCATACGTATTTTATATAATCCAAGATAATTGGAAGAAAAACTTAAGGAAAACCTCAAATCGATCAACACTGATTATTACATACTGACCGGATAAATATGAAGCAAGAATTCTTAACGTTAGACACAAGGGCATACACACGACTAAGAAGACAATAAAAAATACATAGGTTGCGATATTCTCCCTGTCATGGATTCGAACTTCGGACACGGAACGTGTACATCTCACGATATTTTGTATCCACGATAATTGCCGTATTTATTATGTGACCACCACCAAACTTCGAAATAACATTGATTGTGTCCAAATCTCGGCAAGGATTACTTTTAAGCGCAATCGGCATACTGGGATTGAAATAGAAGAGGTTGAAAATGTGCTAATCCTCCTATATCCGGTTATAACCAAGATAAACCTATATGCTTTTCATATTATTCTCAGGCATCTTATTATCTTTTATTCCAAAAAATTAATCAATACGAACCTTATCTTCCGAATTAGAAAGGAGGGATTGAATTTTCAATTCGCCAATAACAAAGACACAGCTATGCGGATTTCATATGCGTTTGCTTATGTGGGATATTTTAGTTATGAAGTTATCCAACAATTACCTCATTCCACTAGTACATAGAATTCTGGAAAGGACAAACTTCTACGCAGATACATTAAAAACTGTAAACCGAAAATGATAAAGGAAACGGATCATTTGTTTAAAAACATGAGTTTTAGCATTACCTAACAGAATTTCTAACAATATTCATAAATAATTTCGAGACTTTATGAAACGTCTATTTCTAAATTCAATTTCTTTCTACACTTTGAGGTCATAAAAATCAAAATAATGCTCATATTTATTCAAAGCTGCAATGGTTCCATAAAATATTTACAGTTCATCTTCTGATGAGGTATCTTCATAACCTAAATTCACTATTACAGGATCTATCATGGCATCAATAATATGATCCAGTTCCCACATTTTATTTTCTCCTTTGATGACGTGGTCTATACTTCCAGATTTGGAATGTTACACATTTTATTGCACTGTTGAAATGATGTTCGACGTCTTTCATCTTAAAACTTGTGTTCTTTCTACCCACTTCACCTTATACTTGTGCCCATATTAGTTTAATCGGACTCAATTCGCAGTGTTAAGGTGAAGGCGGAGTATACTAACTTCCAGTTCCAATTTTATATTTTTTGTATGAGTTCTTATGTGAAGTTACAAATTGATAATTATTATTTTAGTACCATATTTTCTTTGAAAGCATGATGATGTTTGCTTCGCGCCATGAAGATGTTGGCCTTAATTCAATTTGTGGCGAATGACAGGTTGCGTTATCTATTACTATAAAAGATCCTAGTGGAATCAAATCCAACAACTGTACAAAATATTCTTCGAAAACATCCGCATTCATGTCCTCATGATAGTCTCCAGTACTTTTACTTTGAAATGATAATAACCCCCAATCCACCAAACCGTTGCTACTAGCTATATGCATTATTATTATACGTCGTCATTTACCATATATTGTGGACTTTCCAATTTCCGTCATCACAGAATACATTTTAACATTTTCATCGATTGAAGGTAAAGGCCTTGATGCCCTAAAACCCTAAATCTAAACTAACGTATCCAAAAGTAGGGTGCTTAAACTGCTGGCGATTCAGCTCAATATTTTTAGACTACTTACGATCTACTCTGAGAGGCTGCAAGTATGTATGAGTTTATTGGTTGTTACAAAACAAAAGAATTACATATGCTGTTAAACTTAACTAAGGAGTGACTTTGGATGTTGAAGCGTGGGACTTCATGTCCTCAGCATAATTTTCATAAGATGATACGTAAACGTTGAGTGCTAATCGCAAGCATGATGACATATGATCGTCAGTTAGTCGATTGCGATATTTTGACTTATTTATCTTCATTTCAGAAAATGCAGACTCGCACAAGTAAGTTGACCCAAACATTGCCGTCAGTTGAAGGGCGATTTTCCTTGAATTCGTATATTTATCTTCCAATAGAAATAATCAGAAATTTGTATTAGATGCCGTAACTTTGAGATGTATATCTGATATAATCTGCACCAACTCATTTTCAACAGAACATGAGTTCATATTAAACTGACTTGTTATTTCAGTAGCTAATTCCTCAATGATTTCACATCAAAGAAGGATAATTCATAAATGATGCTATATTTGCCAATTCACTGCAAACATAAAACGACAAATTGCCCCAGAATATTTGGTAATTCAGCCTCATACGTATCATAATTCAACTGATAAATCCTTGCTTTCAAAGACGGAAAATGTTTCTGATTCTTTCTTTGCAGTTGATCTCTCAGAAGTTGCAATTTACTTTTGAATGCGGGTACTGCGCTAATCATCTCAATAATAGTTTTTCCTTCACCTTGAAGCTCCAAGTTAATGATGTTTAATTGCATTGTAAAGTCAGTCAAAATGCCAAATCAATCAGCCATTTTCGTTTTTCAACATCTGAGTATCAGCACCTCTTTTGTCTAAAGAAGCTATTATTTCGGGCAATAATTCTTGAAACCTTCCTAGGAACCACCTGACGTCCGTGTGAAGAACTTAATTAGTGTTCTCAGCTGATTCCTATCTTCTAACTGCAACTTAAAGAGCCGCCGTTGCAAGCTACTTGCACGGATGTATTTCACAATTTTGTTTCAATGCCCATAATTCCCTCCGTGTTTGAAACTTTTGAACACAAAACTTGTTGATCGATAATGCAATGGAATGAAAAAAGGAAGGTTTATTATCAACTCGACACAATGAAACAAAACCGTTTTGTTTCCAGTCATTGCTGGTGCTCCATCGGTTGTAATCACACTAATTCATATATTGGTACCTTGTTGTTTTTTACAAATTTGAAGAGAACATCATATATATCGTCACTACGGTCTTCCCCTTCAGAGGGATGACTGTCAAAAATTCTTCCTTAGCCAAAATGTTATTGAATACCATCCGAATAAAAATACACAGCTGGGCAGTGTCTGTCATATCGGTGGATTCGTCGAACTGTAAAGAAAATTGTACATTCGATGATATCATGTTTTAGTTTAACGGCCATGTCCTGATTCATGACTTCAATACGCCTTGTGACAGTCGGGCGAGATAATTGAAGAATTGTAGACATGATTTCTGTTTTATTTTTAAAATCTCCAAATGAAGTCTCATCCGCTTCAATAAATGCTTTCTTCACAACCGACCCATCATTGAATGGTTTCTTGTGTTTCGCCAATATATGAGATATTTTAAATGACGCAATCGTAGCAGCTTTCGATTGTTTTGCTGTCTTGTAAGCATGGTTTGTTCTATTTTCAAACAATATATCAAATCACGTCAATATAGTTTTTATAAACCGTTTTATGGTGCCTCTCTAAGTTACTACGCTTGGTATTGCAACTGACGAACGAGAAATAGGATAAATGCACTTATCGTTCACCATACAAAAGAAAAATTCTTCCTCATAATCGTTATTAAAATAATACAATTTAGATTCCATCGCTGCACTCATTCTGTACTATTTAATAATAAACTTTGTACCGAAGTAGTATTGCCTTCAAGGTACAATTCAGTTAAACGCACCGCCCGAAATTTCTAGAAAAGCAGCATGAATAAAGAACGTCGCTTTTCTTTGACAAGTACCGCGCGTTCCTTTGATGAATCCGCCTTTGCCGCTAGCAGAGTATTATTTCATTACGTAATAAATTTTATAGTTTAGTTACATACTTATTAAAAATTTTTTCCTTCTCGAGATCCACTCAAAGACCGTTTGAGCACCCCTGCCCTATAGCATCGTATACAGTCAATGTAATTAGTTTTTCAATTTGGGAAAGTGGTATATTTTTAGCACGTTTACTAGAGTTAAAATTAGAAATTTTTTCCATTATTTATGAAATGAACAAAACTCTTTCACCAACTACTAACCGATGGATACAAATGATAAATCTACTTCAAGAACTCTTCTTAATATATATGTATGTAATAATTACCTTTCTTGGGGTTGAATTCGGAGAATATACGTTATATACTCTGTAACGCTTATCCGAGTGGACATTTCTCGGGACATACCTGGAGAGCGATAGTACCTGTGTACCACTGAGTATTCAAAACAGTTCTGTTCATTGTAAATCATGCATGATAGGAATTACTCATCAAATGTACATCTGTAATGATGTCATATACATACAGCTTATTGTGTAAGCTGAAAACTGTTTCCATATCAGTTAATGGTTATTCAACTGAGTGCTTATGAGTTTTGAGAAAAATAGAGATGAAACCAACCTGAAATGCCAATGTTATACCCAGATAACTCGGATTATAATATGTGAGGAGAATATAATTGAAGACAATCCTGTCACCTAAAGATTTATTTCTCCACGGCTCTATCAAATCGACTATAACAGCCTATTACTTAATCTTTTCAGTTCCAAAAAGAAACAACCCTGTTTGAATTTATCTTCGATTCAGCTAAGTATCTGATTTGACAATGTAATTTACAGTAAATGCTGCTATTTCGCGTTTTCACTATTCACGGATAGAAAAATGCGAACCAATTCCTATATTTCTTATTCATGAATCTAAATGGTACATATATACGTAGGTATTAATAAATAAGATTCGGTCGCGTCGTCAAATGGACCAATAAAAAGGTAAACAGGCCTTATTCTTCTACTAAAATTGTAACGTGCTAAAATCACGTCACAATAATTTGAATTAAAAAACCTGATTCGTCAACCCTCCATCTGTGTCACGCCACTGGCTAACAGTCTGATGCGCATAATCCGGCTATCAGATGATATGTCTTACCGGCTGCCAAACCTTCCCCAGCAATTTCTTTCTATCGCAGACCTTCAAGCTAATTAGTTCTTGAGAATCCTTTTCAATTGTATTTGAAATAATTAAATTATATCAAAATTCTGTAGTGAAAATTAGAGATATATCATTACTTGAATACTGTGTAGTGACCTATATCAAAAATATAAGGTAAGTTAAAGTTCATCTAGCAAAATGCCACACCTAACTTTGAAAATCTGATTTTTAATTTTTCCTTGCACCATTTTTCCTATTAACTGCTTGAATGTCATAGAGTATCTATTAGAAATTGAAATTCTGCTATAGAGAATTTGTCTTTTTCTCACGAAGGATTTCATAATCGTATTCCTTGGGTTCCTACATTTTCTTTATAATGACCTTGATAGATTTCTCATTAATAAACTCGATCAAAATAATTTTTCTGAGTAGAAAACGACAAAAGTAACTCAAACTCCGAAATTCAATCACTATTTTCTTCATTTTCAAGTAATTCGTGAAATGATCATGTAAATCATAAAATTATTTCAAATTTTTAAAATGGTTGCTAAACATCTGTGATTTTTTTGTACATAGTTTTTGTAGATGCTTTATTGATTTTCATGTAACTTAACTTTCAATTCTATGACCTACCTGACGAGCTAGCACCGGTTTTTTCAGAATCTCTGTAACTTTTCCTATTAATTCTTGTCTTTAAATAATGTTAGACCCACGTTATTTTGTTACTTTAAATTCCCTGATGAAGCTGGCTGTTTCATGTCTAATTTATGGAATTCAGTCCTAGGAGGAGAGTCGTAGATAGAGATTCCTAGGTGGAGAGTCGTAGATGGAAAGTCGTAGGTAGAGCTCAAGGGTTGAGATATAACTTCTATCTGGAGTCCAGAAATCCAGATGAATCCGATGCTGAAATAGAGATTTGCCCCCATCTACAGCAGTAAAATACAAGAACTTTTTGAAATTTGAACTCCCTAAGTGATTGGAGACTATAGCATAGACGACCTCTACCTCATCTAAACCGGTAAAAGTCATTTTCTTAAATTTCTTTATCTTCAATCTTTCTAAATCATCTTACTGTTTCTCAAATTAAATTTCGTTACACTAGTAATTGAATGATGTCACCGCTGCATTGGATCGGCTATTTCTTTGATATAAGCCGCGGTCGGTGTTTTTGATAGTGTCAATAAACAACAAGTTCAAGTAAAGCGACCTAAATACTCAATGCATATTACTAAATGTCACTTACTACACGTTCCGTCATTTGGTAAAAGTGGCTTTGTTTTTTTTATTGCTCAATTTTTCCATTCGTTACAATTCGTTTGAAATGAGAACAGAGATGCTTGATCGTTTTCGTCTTAGAGAGTCGTTCGCATCCATATCACACTCAATCAACTGTATGATCGATAAGATTAGCTAGTGTGTACCTGCAACTTCACTGTTCAAGAAAATGGTTCGTGATGTAGACTTGCAAGCTGTTCTTGCACCAGATTATCCTCGCAAACTTGAGTCTATGTATCCTAATATTGAAGTGACATTTTTACCTCTCAACATGACGTCTTTGCCCAACCTATGACCCAATGAATTATTCAGGCCTTTGAGCCCTATTACATTAAAAAAACCATCAAAATCATATTGGATAATAAAGAATGTGATCCAGATATAAATGTTATGGAATGCTGAAGGAAATTTAAAATAGCAAAATATATCTCAAACAAAAAAGAATCAGTGGAAGAACTAAGCCCATACACATTGAAATCATGCTGAAAACATCTGTTCTGACTGTGAAAAATGACGAAGAATATTAGTATATTCATACTTTAACTGCAAACATTGCCCAAATTGTAAATAGAATAGGACCAGATGTATTCGAACAGAGCAAGTGACATTCAGGACTTGCTTGAATTGCAAGATGAAGATTTGACTAAAACCGACTCGAAGAAAATGTAAAATTCACAACCAATTGAAGGGGCTTCAACCAGCACTAGAGACGTGAACTTCAATTTGAAAAATCTTAGTGAAGGTTTAATAATGGCAAATGTTTTTGTGATTTCTTCAAGAAAATTGATCTGTCTATGGAACGAGCTCTTATATTTGAGCGGCAAATTGCTAATACCACTGCTGAATGTCAGTGTGAATCGAAGGAGCTTTTAAAAACTATCTAACGAGAAAACATAACAAAATACTTTAAACCATTGCCTAAGCCTGCTTATAATTATTGAGCAATAGGGTCAGAAACTTCAATGAAATTGTTTTTTATATTTATTTTTCAATTTGACACCTATAAACCTATCCTCTATAATCCTATATTAATCACCCTTCCGTACTCACGGTTTCTGTATTCGCGGCATGTTTACGGAACATATACCTTGCGAATTAAGAGCTTATATGCTGTAATGTACATTCTGTTAAATATACTACTTATAGTCCAGTCAAAATAGACATTTGACCTAGCCAAAATTTGCATAGGGCTGAAAATTTGCAGAGACGTTAAATACATCATTATAAATGAAATGTCAAAAATCCTCTTCGATCCTACTTCTGCAAAAAATTTTATTGAAGATCAAACATGCAAAATTTAGGTTTTTCCATTTTTCTTCAAAACGGTAAGTTTTATCGTAAAATAAATCGGACAAAAATTGTAGATCATATTATTCTCTACAAAAATGGTTCAGTCACTTTTTCTCTTACAACTCACCATTCGTAAGATATCGCGGTTTTAACCATTAGAAAATTCATATTTTACATAATATGCACACGTTTCCGCACCACCTACGAGGTAATGTACTTGGCGAATTTTTTTAACGTGGTTTCCCCAGTAGGTATACTCCACGATCTATTGTAATAAAAAAGCTCGATCAAATCATATCCAATTGATCGAAAGAATGGTAATATTGCTAATAATTAAAGTGGAATAGGTTTTTTTTCTAAATATTATTATATTAGATAACTGTCTAATTCTACGTCGACAATTATCTCTTCGTCTTCATTTTCTTCTAGTAAAATTTCTATTCGATGTTCTAAGAAAAGGGATGCTTCAACTGTCTCTTCATTAATATTATAAATATTTTCATCTGTCATATTTTCTTCAGTATTGGAGCAAGTCTGACCCTGACAGTTGATGCATACTGGCGAACAAAATAATCTCACTTGTCGACAGCCACAATTCTTACTACAATCCGTCTTGCAATTTTCAAAAAATAGTAATAAGCAGTTTTTCTAGAGCAGGCGGGAGTAGAGTTTGAATTGGCTCCAAATAATTGTCTGTTAATTTCCAACCCCATTCTTCTGGGTCCAGCTCATTGCCTAGCCACACTTGAACTTGATAATACACACGATACAAGTGTTGAAAGGCAGAAGCAGATGTTGGAGGCAGACAAGACAACTGTACTGTTTTATTGTTCCAAGCAGATTTTACAAACCTCAAATATCTATATTTGTCTATGGAATCAATTTTTTTTGGAGCACCATACATTGCAAGAAGGAAACGAATTCCATTTGTAACGATGTCGTGTGGAGAAGAACCAATCTTTGTAAATACTTCTGCACAATCAATTAAATCATTACGTTTTTCAAACAATTTAAATACTGCTATTTTACCTCTTTTAAAAATTGCTGATGTAGTATCGCAACCAGTTATTGCATGTAAAAATAAAATATGAGCTTTACATTTCGGATATGCAGTCAGACTTTGTGATGAATATATTGTTGATTGTACTTGAGCTTTCCCAGGTTTCAAAAAGTAAATAATTTTATCATTTTACGACAATGCACGTGGACTGTCACAGATTGCTTGTCTTTCAAGTATTCAAAAAACATATCATTTCTTTCAACACTTGCATCAATCAAAGTCTTCATTCCACGATCAACAACAACTTCACTTCCTTTCAAAGGTTTATCACAAATAAAACAAACTTCTGACATCTTGTTAAAATTATTTAACAGCACAAATTAAAATTGAAAATATTACAAATAAGCGCGTCTGCTCACTGCAAAGTAATTTTCGAAACTAACAGTATATACTAAGTTATTTCGTTTACTTCCTTCGAAAATAGGCAGGTATACGACCCTTCACACTCGGACAATGACGTAGCTAGCAGATGTTGCTCAAGGTTACCGACGAAGGAATTAGGGACTAACAGTATAGTCTCTTCTATTAAAATACTCATTCAATTTATACAAGTTTTATTGTGTAAGTGACACAAACCAATAGTTCCTTACTTTCAGTTGTATTGAACGTCCGGTGACGTGTACAGGCTGCATTGAAGTGCATATTATGTAAAATATGAATTTTCTAATAGTTAAAACCGCGATATCTCACGAATGGTGAGTTGTAAGAGAAAAAATGACTGAACTATTTTTGTAGAGAATAATATGATCTACAATTTTCGTCTGATTTATTTTTACGATAAAACTTACCGTTTTGGAGAAAAATGGAAAAAACCTAAATTTTGCATGTTTGACCTTCAATAAAATTTTTTGCAGAAGTAGGATTGGAGGGGATTTTTGACATTTCATTCATAATTATGTATTTAACGTCTCTGCAAATTTTCAGCTCTATGCGAATTTTGGCTAACTTATGACTTTTTTGCCTATTTTGACTGGACTATTATCTGATGAAGACTCAGTGTGGGAATTGTCGAATTTGCCAGTGAAAATCTATTCAGACGAAGAAATAAGTCAGTTTGAACCACAAATTAAAAAATCGATTGGTCAAAAATCGTGCACTTGGACCACTTCTTTTTAACCAACTTCCGCTTAAAATAAAAAGATAGGTCCCTAAGATCCTATATCAAATAGGCAAGGGTATGGCTGAGCCATGCATGGACGAGAGTAGGAATAACTGCTTTCCTTAAAGAAACAAATTTCCATTAGATTTCTCAATAATTTCGAGTTATCATTGCACCTGGATATCTCTTTTCTTTTAGCTATGGAAGATTTTATCTATCATTCTTACTCATTTTGTTTTATATGTTTCATTTATTTGTTTGTATATTTAATAAGCATACCTTTACATTTATATGTTGAAATTATTTGTTTATCTGTTCTTCTATAATAATCAGTTCGTAACACAATCATTTGAGTTATACTTGCTAGGTTAGGTTAGGTTAGTTTGCCATTATAGTGAAAATTTAAACATCATTTATTTATTTAGTTAAAATTACTTTTGAATGATTAAAAACTACTTCAAGGAATTTTTCGAAAAGTTGATGTAGCTGAAAAATTTCATTCTACGCCAAGAATAACTGCACACATCGTAACTCAATTCATTCAAGATTTCAAAAAGTCACTTCATCTTCGCTTCAACCTCATCATTCATATTCGATAGTCATTCTCATTATTCACCAGTGGCGGAGATATCACTGCATAAGTGACAGTAAGCCGAAATAATGGAAATACCCACATTCGCAAATCTCCAATCATGGAGGCTTGTTACCCGGATTTTACATTTTTGATTTTAAACAGGGATAATCCGGGCCTTCGGTCTGGCTCCGGCGCCGGCTTTACGTCGAATGGTAAATAAATTGCACTGTTCCGAATTAAGTTGGGTCGAATTGGCTCAGATGGGAATACTGACTGACACACAGCTCCCGTAGGACTCGAAGTCTAACCACAGAACAACGGATCCCATATATTTTACATTTATTTTTTTCCAGATAAAATGTACATATGTTATACTACGTTTTTAAATAACTGCATTTTCCAATACGATAACAATAAAATTTATTTGAGCTACTGAAAATTGACTGTGTTTTCAAGAGAGAAAACCGGTAGAATAATTGAGAAAAGGAGAAAAATTAAATGGGTTTATTGCTATGGTGCCCTCTGAGCCCAGAACCTAGATATAAGGATTTGGCAAGTGCCCAAAGTGTATGTCCATCTCGACCATATCTTTATTTATATTTATTTATTTATTCATGATTATGATATGTTTCCAGTTGTAGTATCAGGAAAGAGAACACATTTAAGAAAATCTAGAGAGTGGATTATAGATAAAGCCGAAATGTGAAAAGATGTACATATACAGGCCGTCAAACATATCTGAAGTTTTCGTTTCCTTAGATAGACTTTCTAATAGGTTGAGCAGTTGAGAGCGCCTTTCAATGGTTAGTTCACAGAACAGACCCTAATGAGAAATAAAAACTCAGTGCTTCGATATAGGAAACATTATGGCCGTCTCTGCATAGAAACTAGCGCTACGCGTGCCATTATGGGAAACTAAACCGAAAGGCGCCTTATTTGAATTTATGATTTCCCGCGATGGAATTTAACTTGATTAAAATGGGGTATATGAACTAGTCTAATCGATGCAGAGTATTTCTGCCTCAATTAGACTGTTCAAAAATTGAGAAGTTAATGAGTATTTTTTCACAATAACACATTTATTTTAAAATCTCTTAAACCATATATACAGAAAACACTTCCAAAAATAAAATAATAAATTCTTAACACATGTAAATCAAAAATATAAATCACATATCACAGAAAACAGATACATTCTAACATTCAAATTAGAAAGAAATTCTGAAATATTGTTCTCAGCCATAATATTGTTCTTCCATTGCTACCATTGGTCCCCCGTTGGGGGTAAACTGCCTTCACTGCCATCTTCATGGCAGTTACCCCATACTGCTTCTGAAAATGGAAAAAAACGCAGTAAAAACTGTCTCAAGAAGTTTTTATTCAAATGAATTTGAGATCACTGAAATTTGTTGAATATGGTAAAAATAGGCAATTTCATTACTAATCTTGGAAACTAGGGTTGCATTAATATTCCTGATGGGTTCAATTGATAGGTTCATAGTAGAAATATAAACCAAATATATATATAAGGTTCCGCACGCAGAACCTTAAGTGTGCGCAGGTTGTAAAAAGCCCATTGTAACAAAAAAAAATCAATATATATACTCTGAATAAAAAGAACTCAGAAAACTGAATGAATAATAACAATGTGTATATCACAAAATAACATGAATCACAGATAACAAAGGGAATGTAGGGTGTAAAGGACCCAAAAAATTCAATTATTTGGTCACAAATCAATTTCTTTCCCCATGAATGTAAAAGGTGCATGCAGGAAAATAAATAATATCACAGACTAAAAAACATGTTTGTAAATTATAAAAGGATATAAAAGCCCAGACAAAACAACATGTATAGTACCACCGACTGTATAAGATCGATGGTAAATAAATAACACGCACATAGTAGGGTGTAGATAACCCGCTCTTTAAAATCACAATAAACACCTATAATTGAACCCATCAAAGATTGCTGTCCTACTTGTTTCTGAACCCTTTGGATTTGCTTTTAGTCCCAGAAGTAACAGTTTCCTTCTTTTTATCCTTGATGAATTTAAAACTTGAAAGACTAGTGCCCTTTCAAAAATTTCATCTTGCACCGAATGTAATTGACAAAAATCGAATTGAGAAAAATGAGATTTGTGAATATCTTTGAATCTCAAAGCAAGATTTTCCTGATGCCCCTAACTATTCAGGAAAAAGTAACTTTATTGTGAATGTTTTCTAAGAATTGAGAAACTTTCACTGAAGGATACAATAACTTAGACTTATTATCACAAAATTTCTTGAATGTAATAAAGGTGTGCTGTTGTTGGGGCACTTCGCAAAAAAGTTCTTCGTTATATACTTGATATTCTGGGACTGTAATTCTTCGCAAAAGGTATCCTGCCACATAATAGGTAGCGTAATTGTCAGTTATAGGAGTTAGTAGATTTCCAAAGATCTCATTATATTCTTCATGAACAGAAGGTTCTGAATCCTCAGAATCAGTATGTTCTGTGAGTTAGTCTGCATAAAAAAGACAAAACATTCAAATGTTCACAGTCATCTGTTTTACGATTTCAATTAACTATGGGCCACGTTATGCCATTTATATTTTTAAAGCAGTAATAAACTAGTGGCAACTAGGGTTTGTGTTCCCTACATCATGCTGTCTAATAATACAAAATAAATTTTCTAAAGGATCCTGGTTGAAGGACCGTAATGAAAAATACGAGAGAATTTCTAAACTTGATTCCAAGACACCAGCCACGGAAACACCTGAAAAGAAAATGATTTTGGAAGCACAAACCGCAAAAATAAAAGGGTTTGGCGGAAAACTGAAAACTTTGACATTGACAGACATTTGGCAATTCATTTATCGGCGATTGGAGTTTGATCAACAGAGTTTGACACTTGACGTGGTTAAATTAGGACTAGATAGATAGGTGAGGGGTCGTGAGGGGTTGTTGAATGTTTTGGTTGGTAAGTCGACCTTGTTACTGGGGTCTGTTCTGTGGGTTAGTTCATCAAAGCTGTCACGGAGTAGACATCGTGAAATACAGTTGTGCAAGAATTTTTGGTATTAGGTATTCGAAAATGGAATTCAAAATGAAAGTGGCGAATAAAGTGTTGCCTTACCATTTTAGGGAAGTGATGGCAAATGTGATTCTTTTCATGCAACAAAAGGTAAGAAATGATGGACTGTTACTAAAAATTGAAAAAAATTCAGGAGCGTGCTGTAAAGGCAACAGGAGTAAGTTTGAGTGTAATAAGAAGAAATGAAATCTGTTGAACAAGGAGAGTCGTCCTCACTCTCCACACCCAACAAGAAACGAAAAAGATTTGGACAGATGACTGATTTAGATAATTTCGATAAATGGTTCCTTTGTCGTTTGATAATGAACTATTATATAACGGAAAAGAAAATTCCAACTCTATGAAGTATTTATAGGAAATCTTGTTGATGACAATGGGTATTCTGGATCAAATGAATCTCCAAGGAAAGTAATGAGAGAGATAGGATTTTGCTGGAAAAAATCCAAAGTAATAGGAAATTACTTATGGAAAAACCAGAAATTCAAGTGCTCAGAAGAAACTTTCTTAGGGATATGAAAAAGTTCAGACAAGAAAATCGGCCTATAATTTATATGGACGAAAATGATATACTTATTGAACACAAAAATGAAAGCATGGAGCGACAATTCAAATGAAAGTCTTTGTGAGCCAATTTCTAACGGACAGAGACTTATTATCGTGAATGCTGGCGACGAAAACGGTTTTATGGAAAACTCTAATGAGAAGTTTGAATCGAAAACTAAGTCAATTGGCTATCACAGTGAGATGAATTATAAACTATAAGAAATGGCTGTGGTAAATGCTAATACCTAATCTAACAGCCGAAAGTGTTCTTGTTATAGAGAATGCTACATACCATAACGTTCATTTGTACAAACAGCCAAATATGGCTTAAAGAAAAGAAGAAATTCAAGAATGGCTCCGACGCGGACTACCTTTTACCCAATACATGTTGAAAGTTGAACTCTATAACATCATGAAAAGTAACAAATCACGGTTCAAAGAATATGAAATAGATTAATTAATGGAAGATAGTGGCCACACTGTTCTTCGACTTCCCCCTTATCTCCCCGACCTGAATCCGATATAGTTGGTATGGGCATCTATGAAGCAATATGTCGCAGAGCGGAATGTGAAATTTGATTTGAAAACTGTAGAAACTCTTTTTAATGACTTTTGCAATGCATTTCCTAATGACAAATGGAAATGTCGTCGTGAACACGCCAAGAAATTTGAGAAATTTTTTGAATTCAAGGACCCTGCAATGGACATTGCTGTTGGTGACATAATTATTCATTTACAGGGTGAAAGTGATACAGATAGTGATATTTTCTCAGCTACCAATGAAGACTATTCTGGAATTGAATCTCTTTAACTCTTCATTTATGCTAATCAATCATTCATTTGTACTTACTTATATATATTATATTTCGTGTAGGTCTTTGTTGGGTTCAACATTACTTTGATGTTATCATAGTATGATGACTTCGCCACATCTTTTGTTAATTATATTTGAGAAATATTTCTGAAATTTTTTTCATTTTATGCACCGAAAATGATTCTACAAAAATTACCTTTAGTATGAGTACCTACATATAAACGAAATAACCTAAATTAATGATCTTTCAGACCCTTTGCGTTAATAATATATCTCTCAATAAGTCTATTAAATCCTTTCGACACAGGTCAAGTAAGTAATATTAACTCACATTCAATCATAAAATCGCAACTACTCTGAAATTCCATATCTCAATTCTTGTGCATCGTTCAAATTCATACCTGAAAATCTTAATCCGGATTTCTATTTGCTAATCTTTGAGCCATGCGTCCTTTATATCTCCATTACTCTGAATATTTTCTCTGAATTTAGTAGTACTCCCAATATTCGCATATGTTATAATTATTCAAAAATATGTGAAAAATATGAAAAGCATAAATATCATTTGAAGGGTTTTTGAGCACAACAATAAAAACTAGGACTCTTTACTAAGAATTCATTTATTTAACTGAAGATTATTCTTTATTATGAAGCTAAGCAATGAGTAAATGATTTTCAAAATTTTATGAACTGAAATTATGACGCTTACCGCTAATCATATGTATATATAAAAACACTTTCTACATATAAAATCAACTAACCACTCGATATCATTGAACAATCTTAAAATTCTTCATAAATGAAACAAAGGAGAGAGATGAATTTGTTGGAATGTTTGGAGATCAACAAACTATGTAAAAACCCACAATTTATTACCCTCAACATCCAACTAGGGCATAATGGATCCCCACTACTCAATATTTAGGATAAATTTCATTCTGTACTTGTACTTGCCTACTCATGTATTATATTCTAATTCACTTGAAAATGAGCGTAGAGTCGGAACCGGTCGTGATTATTGAATAAATTGTGAAAAAGTGACAAAAGTGTCTCATTTCGTTTTACCTTGAAAACGAATTCTATAAAATAAATAAATCATCAATACCGACTATCAATTGAATGAGGAATAAAGCTATAATTTTGTTTGATGAATACAAGATTTCTGTGTTATTCTTCATTTTCTAATAATTTTTTATGATACTAAGGAGGAGAAGAATCTGATATATATTACACTACTCTTAATAGCCGACTTGAAATAAATGATTCCCCTTAACATTTGACATTGAAGGAAACAATACATTTTGTTTTCATCTTTGTACCTACGTTAATACTCAATACTTGAAAATGACCGACGAGTCGAAACCAGTCGTGTATTAACAAATGAATCTGAAAACCTGACAAAAGTGTTGGTTCTGTCTAATATTTCCAAATGAATGTAATGACCTTTGGAAAATCCATGGATAGTGAACAGTTGTAAGAAAAATTTACTGCAGTAAGTAAATAATTTTGGAATCGCATAAAAATTGTAGACTCTGATTAAATGAAAATTTTAGCAAATTGTCTGAAATATCATTGATCAATAAAACTTCCATCGTTACTGTTGGTTTTCAGGTTGAATTTATTCAATGCTTCATGAACTTCTTGGATAAATTTTATTAAAGCTGGTAACAGTTTACGGCGTGTATACTAAATATTTTTCCGCTGGTGTTGCTGGAATTATCTTTTCTGGACGAATGCTAGCTATTGAATAGCGGCGAACTGGTTGAGGAAAGAACACGCACAGCTTTTGTATTATTATATCTACACTTCCATCACTGAATGTAATTAATACTTTTCAATAGTATAATGTAAACGTTCTCACTCTCGAGTTTGAATATTTATTTTAAAACCCTCTTATGTGTTTTTCAAAATTTACATTCTATAATTAGATAAGGAATAATAAATCATAATTGTACCAAATATCATCGAAGGCCAGGAATTTCAAAACTGCGTCAGTGTCAGATGTAAATGTCAACTCAAAGAAAATTAGCTTCAAAAAGTTATAATTTAAATACGATTATGAGTTGAAAATCCATTGCATTATATAAAGAACTTAAAAATATTCCACCTGAAATTTCAAATTATACAAATAATATAATCGAGAAACTGCTGCCACAAAAATCAAAATATGAACGTGAAAAGTTTCATTAATTGTTGATAGATTGGCAAGAAGAAGAGACTTTGAAAATGTTTTACTGGCATGTTTTTCTTGATTTAATACAAAAATGGGAATCCCTAACTGTATGGAAAATTCATCCAATCCTAAAAGCTACGCTAAATGTGAGAAACAATATCGATATCTGAAAATACAAAATTTGAAATCATTGTTAAAACGATCTTTCGAAAATTATACAACTAAGAAATCGTAGATTTTAGAAACAAAAAACAATATTCAGAAAGTGCTCCGGATGATATATATTTAGCGACAAAGGTAAAAAAGTATAATTTGAATAATAATTTTGATCAAATTTTGTTTATGTTTGTAGGTCTCCTTATAATTGGTGTTCTAGGGCTTTTCGCAAGAATGGACTTTATATAATTAAAATTTACGACAATGAAGATTTGGACTCCACAATGCTGACTGTAATTCCTAAAACAAAAACTGAAAAACCAAGACAGTTTACAATCACGGGTGGTTTTATAATATCGCAAAAATTATAGGCCTCTGAGCCCGTGTTGTACTCCATCTGATAATTTTTCATTGATTTCCAAAACAATAAATGTACCTACATGGAATCTAAACAATCCAGAAGAATATACTGGCCACTGTTTCCGCCGTAATTCAACAACAACTTTAGTATGTAGGTGCGGATATTAGAACACTAAAAAACCTGCAGGATGAAATTCTTCGCAAAATCGAACGAATAATTCAAATCAATTAGTTCTGTCAATTAATGGAGCTAATTGTTCCAGTTCTTCATGTTACACGACTGTTCAATCTACCTCAAATAATCAGTTCGTTCTGAAAAAACCAGCCAGAGAAAATCGGATAATTTGTTTTCCTATATAACTTTCGAAATTTTAGAGCAAGATCATTCGTTCTCACTTTTGGAAAGCCTAAGGACAAGGTTTTTCAGAAAATGTATCGAAATTCCACTTCTGCTGAAATCAATATGGCTGACTCATTCGAAAATGACCAATATTTCAAGATTTAAAGACCACTGGAACGTCTTCTTCCATAAGAAATTCAGATGGAGCATTCAGTCGATAATTCAGTATTTTCTGAACAATTCCAAGAATTGGTAAAATAGTCGCGTGAAGAATTTTTTTCAATCTGATTTTTAGCTGAAATCGAAATAGTTTTTCACCCCATGGCGTTGGCACTGCTGAAATAGTTGTGTTTTTCATGGATGTTCTAAAAAGACACAGAACCATATTTTACTGAAACCAACCTAAAATTTGATTTCCGTTCGAATTCGAATTGGCCGACTTCCTCGAATATTAACAATTTTCCCGTCGCGTTCAAAATTTTTTCGCGGTCGTAATGAATCAACTGCGTAATGCAATCACTAGACTGAACCTTTCCCATTATTTTGAGGGGTCGAACTCGAATATTGATTCAGAATTGTGCCAATTGTCGTCAATAATGTTTCTCTTTTCCACCATCATATGCTCCTCCCGTTGTGAAACCTCTGAACATAGAATGCATGCATTAATTCTATGATAAACAAAAAATAATGAAATATCATCATTTAGATGACATCGGGTTTGAACTCGAATTTTATTTTAGTGTTGCTTCTTTTTGACGTTTGATATTGTTAACAATGATTTTAACAAATAAGGACAAGTGTTTCATTGAATGCTTATTTGTGCGTGGCTATAGTGCTAGGCAAATATTACGCCAATTGCTTGCCAGCCCTAATTACAAAAGAAGTACAATCTATGATCTTGAGAAAAAAATTCGGACAACAGGGTCATTAGGAAGAAGACCAGGTACTGGTGCAGCTAGAACTGTTAGAACACAGGTACTCGCATCAACTCTACATTTTTTGTATTACAAACTCAATTGACAATTTCAGTATAACATTCAGCGAAATTTCTGCATGAGCGGTCAGCCCTAGCAGATTTCCAGGAACGAGATTGACTGTTTCCCAAATATCTCAGAGATGCCAAATCTCAAAAACCTCTGTGAGAAGAATAATAAGACACGATGTGGGTCTTAAGTATTTTCGGAGGCACTATAATTTTCAATTGACGTAAGCTGTCAAAGAGCGCAGATTCGAGCGATGCATAAATTTATTAAATAGATTTAGAACACGTAGACAAATTGAAAATATCTGGCTCACAGACGAAGAAATTTTCAGTGTTGCCCCCAAAAACAGCCAGAATGACAGAATTTATGTTCCGACGAATGAAATCAAGAGGAATGTACTTTTAATTCGTTTACAGAGGGAAAGACAAAAATTTTCCAGGCATGTAATAGTCTCTGACGGTATTTCGAGGAACTTTAAATCAAACATCATTTTTATAGAACAAAGCATGAGATTGTCACATAATTCTCGACTAACTATTGAGAAATTAAGTAGCTTTTTGGATGATTTTTATTGGTTCAAATCGTCTTTGGAATTCTGCAATTTTTTCTATATTCTTAAGACAACGTTTGTCAAAGAAATGAACAACCAGTACTGTATAACAAAAAAACGCTACCTCTTCTCTTCTATTGGTAGTCAGTGTGTAGGGTTTCCCAAATTGGATGTATGCAAATGAAATCTATTTCAATTGATTTTAGGATGGAGCCAGATATCATACCAGGTACTATACTATGGATTATCTAAGACAACGCGTAGACGATATCATCGAACCAGAACAATGGCCACCAAATAGTCCCGATCTTAATCCGTGCGACTATTTTCTGATGAGTCATTTGGAAGAAATGGTTTATAAAAATGGTATTATTTCCAGCATTCGTGAGGAGCTGAATCAAAAATTTAAGAATGTTGGAACAATCAACAAGTAAGTTCGAGATCCATAGAGAGCTGGAGAAGACTGGTGCAGGTGGTTGTGGATGCCAATGAAGGTTGTATTCCATTCCAAGTACTTGATTCTTTTTGTTGAATGCTTTTGCTCATGTAAGTTGTTAACAAAATCATGTCGTATTATTATTCTAGCAGATGTTTTTAACAGTTGGCATCTCAAAGATATTTGGGAAACAGTCATCCTGATTTTCTTCCTAATGACTATGTTGTCCGAAATTTTTCTTCAAGATCATAGATCTTACTTCTTTAGTAATTAGTGGCTGGAAATTGGCGTAATATTTGCCTAGCGGTATAGTCACGCACAAATAAACATTCAATGAAACGCTTATCCTCATTTCTTAAAACCATAACTAACAATTTCAAAAGTCAAAAACAAGCAACAACAAGATGAAATTCGAGTTCAAACCAGCTGTCGTCTAAAACTCGATGACAATTCATTATATTTTGTTTATCATAGAGTTAATGCATGCAGTCTATGTTCAGAGGTTTCACAACGGGAGGTGCATATGATGGTGGAAAAGAGAAACATTATTGACGACAATTGGCACAATTCTGAATTAATATTCGAGTTCGACTTCTCAAAATGATGGGAAACGCTTCTCAGTACATCCATGAAGAACACAACAACTTCAGGAGTGCCAACGCCATGAGGTGAAATAAATATTTCGATTTCAGCTGAAAATCAGAATGAAAAAATTCTTCACGTTCCTTTTCACCAATTCTTGGAATATTTTCAAGATCAATATGTCAAATTGTTCAGAAAAGAATGTATTATCGCCTGAATGCCCCATTTGAATTCTTTAGTGAAAAAGGCGTTCCAGTGATCTTGAAATATTGGTCATTTTCGAATAAGTCAGCCATATTGGATTTCACCAATTTCGATACAATTTCTGTAAAACCTAGTCCTTTAGCTTTCCAATGAAGTCAAATGAATGATCTAGCTCTAAAATTGCGAAAGTTTTAACAGACAAAAAATTGTCCGGTTTTCTCTGGCGCACCCCATATAACAGAAAATGTGCCAATGCAATTTTTAATTTTAATAATTATTCAAATACTACAAATACCAATATCAATATCAATAAAACGTAAATACAAATGTCCCAATAAATATCTTGTGTTATTGATTTTATTAATTTATTTGTTTTGATTTATACTTTACCGTAATGGAGAAACTACTGTATTTTACGTATGACTCCTCTTGTATAGATTTTTCCTCATTTTAACCTAAATACAGAATATACTCTTCTATGATTTATTCTTATTGCATATTCCTTAACCTAAATTATTCACAAATCATTTATCTGAAATTGTATGAACAGAGTGCACAAATTTCGACGATTTAGTACTGCAGCTATGTGAAATATTGTGAATAGAATTGTTGTTTTTTGTGAGGAATTCATTGTCGCAAACAGATTTGAGCTTTTTCCATGTTCTAGTTTTTTGGAAATTTCTTGAATGTCATGTGCGAATATCTCGGTTATTTCTGAAGTTATGTAAAAATCGTTTTGATATTTGTTGCGTTCTTATGAATATGAACCATAGGTAACTTCAATTTCGTCGAATGGAGTAAATTTTTCCTTTATAGATTAAATTCCAATATCTCGGTTATTTTTGATATTATGGATGACTGTTTATGATTTTCTCAGATACTTTTTCATGTAAAATCGAACTATATGCGCAAATTTCATTTTGGGCAACGATTTTGAGTTATAAACTTTCGTTTTTTAAATGTCAACCATAAGCACATTTGATTTCGACGAATAGCAATCTTTTTCTTTTCAAAATATATCACATGAGCACTCAATTAACTCATCTAGGGCATGTTTTCATGAACTACCAAAAATTGTATTACTTTTCCGTAATTTTATCTAGTAGCTCCGTCACACGGAATTATTGAAATAGCTTAGGTAAGTTCTGTGCTCTCCTTATGACAGTTCGAAAATCAATTCTTGCAATGAAAAATCACATAGATGATTTAATGATTTTCATAAAGTTGCAGTTACGTTGTGTATATTATATAGTTTGAAATAACGAAGCGACCATGCCGTACAAAAATTTTGAATCTATATCATTGAATATCAATATTGCAATGTGCAATTACATCTGAACGATAGTCATTTTAGCGATTGATTATTCCATCACTATTGATGTTAACGTCATCAGTTTGAATTACTTCTGCGGATTTTCTTCAGATTTTTGCTAAAATCAGGTTGGCGTTGGAAATCTTCAAACAGCATAAACAAGGTTATTCTCATTTTATCAGGTTTATATCTATTTTCTCGATAATACTGAGAGTTTGACTTTCAAATACCCTTTTTCCCTTTCCAATTTGCCAGCTCGAAATCGATTGGTTGAGAGCTGCAATACTTATACGATCATATATCTACACAAAAGTTAAATTGATAAAAGCATTAAATAATTTTCGTAGCCAGAATTCATTTTTGTACTATCATAATGAGTGCACCGTTATTCAAATTCTGTGAAACGACATATATACAATTTTGGGTCACTCGTTAAAATATGCTCTGTCGAAAAAAAATGGGAAATTTATCAATGAAACATAAAATTGTCAACGAATAATGCAATCTTCAAAACATTTTCCAGATGCTTTTTCTGGAATTGACTTCAGTTGTCGCAGCGAATTCTTTTTTATGTCCCCAATCGATTCAACGCGGATACAGCGGATACCTCGAAGTGATAATTTTGAGTTAATGTCTACTTATGGCTGCCAAGTGAAAAATATACTGAAAAATGGAATAAGTGTAAATCATTGATTAATAAAACGATTTGCCAAACAGGACATATTAGCCGCTAATATCTTAAACACCAATGAAGCTGGATATTAGCACCTAATGAACTGTTTAGCTACTATTATCTCGTTTCTAAGTTTTTCGAGCATTAGTTATAATGTTTTGGTTTATTAGCCCTTAGTTAAATATTATCAGTTATGGATGACTTGTTCGAAACTCTCTAGTAAAAGTTGTGTTAAGTACAATTAGCATGTAACCCTTCTTAAGTTTACTTTATTTGTTGTCAATATACAATTTTCTAATAGGTAACAGCTACATGCTTGCCTTCAATGAATGAAAAATTGCTGATAAAACTCTTTTATATCAATATTAAATAGGTAGTCGTGCGAAGTAAGTATTTTGTAGTAGAAAATGAATAAATATTAAGTTCGTATAGTTTTATTGTAAGAATGTACTAAAACATTGAACACAGATATTGAATAAAAAACAAGGAAATACGATTATCTAAGTGACCTCAACACAATACAGCATGCGAGAAGAATGTTCAAAAACTCATACACTTTCAAAGGCACTAAAGATGAAAAAAAGTTTTAGAACATATGCACATGTACATCAAAAAGGGATATTTGAAAATATTCCAATTATAAAATTAACTGATTTCTAAGTTAATTCCTTCTATAACAATAAATGCTTCTACTTAAAAAGAAAATAGAAGAAACAACAATGTTCGATTCAACTAAAATTTTACATTCTAAAATAAACTTCAAAGTTTACGAATTAAGAACACAAAATACCCTCACACCACCAAATTCTTCATATTGCGAAAAAGAAATGAGAGAGAATAGAAAAACGACGTCACGTTCTTTATCTTCGGTAATTTTCATTGATTCTTCTTCCACCCTTCTATCTTTAAATTGTATATCCGAGAACTTAGGATGCTATAATGATTTTTACGCCGTATAAGTAACTATGAGCTGGTAATATCCCGAGTATTAGTTATTAGTATTTAGTCATTCTCGAATAGTAGCAAAATCCGTAATAAACGTTTGTACTAGCCACAAGTAGTTGACCTTTAAGGTCAATTGCGATTATTTCATGATTACTAATTATAAGAACCAAACACCAAGAGTATCGTTTCATCTTCATTCAATATCTTGCTCTACTAGAAAGTATCGAAATTGTTCTAGTGATGAATGAAATAATATCAAGAGAAAATTTCATCAAACCGGTTTTTCTCAGTGTTCATCTCTCAGTAAGCCTTCTGTAACATTTCAGCTATTCCACACAAGAAATTCCATTTGCAATACAAGGTTTGAGACTTATTTTTTATTCGATATTTTTATCCATTATAGAAATCGCAAAACTCACTTGTGAGAACTGACAAAATCGAGCACTGTGAACAAACTAAATGACAGATCGCGTTCAAACTCCGCATTAGTATAGAAAACAGCTGTGCCAATTTAACTACAACAAAAGTTTTGACAATCGTTCTAAGCAGATTTTTTAAATAATCAATAATTTTTGACATAATATACGTGGTGTTTTAATTTCTCCTCGGTTATTAGTCGCTACTTCGAATTAGCAGGAATTTTCAACATTTTTCATAACCAAAATACCTTTCAATACCTACGATAATGGGACACCCTATACAATTTATATATTAATAGTGCTGATATAGCTCTAGTCGTTTTCGTTGATCATCTTCACAATATTTAGAAATGGACATTGATTTTCGCAAGTAAAATCCATCAATATTTTTGTCGAACTAACGAACCTGAGCCAATTTGCTGTTGTTATAACATAAGTTACTCAGAATCATAAATTTTTCAACCCTATATTTCCGACGCCCCTTTTTTATCCTACAGAAATTTCCAAAATCAGTTAAAGTTCCAATCATATCCTCATCACCAAGGAAACTGCATCTATTTACTTTCAGTGCCGCTTGTTCCATTACAAAGATTAGTTCGCTGTTGCAGAGTAACGTGAACTATCAAAGTAGGCCGACCGACCTATGCTTTCATCAAAATATATTTGTTCATCTGGGATGAGTTTTTTTGAGATTACTGCTGAAATCGAAGGTGAACTGTTAATATTCCTGAAAACGATGATTCAGATAATGTTCATTTGGATAATGGAATAGTTCAAAGATTCATTGAAAAAAAATGTTTGGTTCGATGTCGGTTTTAATTTTCCTATGCTGTGGCGAAAAATATTGGGTAGTTAACCATTGCAGAAGCCACCAAATAAAAAGAAATATTGATGTCTTCATGTGAATTCTTCCAAAACCTCTTCTTTCAAAATGTTCAACCTTACGAGTAAATTGATAAGTCAAGTGGAACTAAAACAAGAATTCTCTTTTTCAACTGGGTGTCAATTATTTTTCTACATAATTCTCTTTTACGGTTATACACTTGCTTAGGCAGTGCTGAAGGTTTTGATGTCGTATTTGTTGAACAAATTTTCAAATTAAATATTTTTAAACATATCAGAAATAAGTTCGATTTTGATATTCGAAAAAATTAATATATTTTGTGTTTTAGGTATACAAATATTAATTTCTACAGACGATTCCTCATCAAAAATCATGGGAAAATGCATATAAATATATGTCCAAAAACCTTCGTTTTCGATATACAGGTTGGTAAGTCTTGTAGTTTTCAATTTGTAAAAAAGGAATTTGTTTATTCGTCAATGCATTCGAAGTATGTAAACAGTGGCAACGAAAATGTACTTGATGATATTCTTTCAGGGTCATGCCACAGTTTTCGAGGGAAAATATAGTTTACATGGGAAGGCACGCATTTTTTTGAGATGAACTGAACGAATAATCAGTAACACGAACGAGGGATCGAACTGTCTTCATAATTTTGACAAAAACTAGGGAAATAATCTTCTTCAAGAATTTTTACGTTATTTTGAGTTTGAATATCAGAGTTTTCGTTTTATTTAATGGAAAGTCGACCTGTAACTTTTGGGCTATCATATTGTGATAACCCTTATCTTGTTTTGTTACCGCGTTCCTTATGCTTTCTAATAATAGATAGCTCTAGACTCCTCCAATGAAGCTGAGCACAGAACGTGCTCTGTTTCTAATTGGCCTGAGGGTTTGAATATTCGAGCATTTCTTGGACTCGATCTCTCTTCCTTCGCGAACTTCGTCGAGGTCACATCGTATCCGTAGATCGTCTACCGCACGCGTGGCCACGAGTCGACTCAACAGACAACCAACGCCATCCGCCATATCGCCGTTGTCTACCAGAACCACGTGATGTATTTCATTTTACATTTGCTCTTACCATAACCGGTGTTTGTAAGAACTATTGACGTCATCTTCTTATGTGGTACCGCATCCAGATAGCACGTGAAGCCCAACGTGCGCTTTAGGGCATGGTTTTCTCTGTTGAGAGAAAGAACCCATTACCGACTGAGTTAGCCGATATATGGTAATAACATGAGGCCAAGGGAAGAATTTCACTAGTTTCATACACAAGGTGAAGCCGACGTACTTGGTTGGACCGATGTCAACAACAAAAATGACGCACGTGGATAAAAGGCTGAATATAGAGGATTTCGGTAGGTTATTTCTTCGGTTGGCTATGATTTTTTCATTAATACATCCACGAGGACCATAGAAAATAGCCGCAAACGGTGGAGATAATTAATACTGGGTCGATGTGCTAAGTAAAGCTTTCAAACTCCACTTAGATAGCATCTGAATAACTCAGCGACCGCAGAATCCACCCCTGCAGCATCCATGAAGGAAACATCCTGTTCTTGGACCGAAGACAATACGGAGTGGCACACAAAACCCCTGAGTCAATACCACCATGATGTCTGGACATGCATTATCGACTCATCGTGTGTCTAAGACTAGTAAGACTAGTCAATTTCTTCTCTTTCAGCGAATTTTCTTTTCTTTCACCAGTTCTACTTAAATCTAATACGACCTTGTGTGCAGTGAGTCTGTGGCCGTCTTATCTCACATACCATTTGGCATCAACGCGATGATGATAACGAAACTACAGAAAACCTTGTCTTACGTAAGTGAGTTACAGAGTGATTTATCGTTCCACTGGCTCCTCGTTACCTGAAACTGGATGGTTTCAACCAGCGAAGGAAAATTCTGGACTAATTCGGTTTACCAGGACATCGATGAAAATGAACTCATTTTGGATGAAATCCGCAATGTTCCAGAAATATCCGAATACTTTATCTACTACACTTCTTATTCAGAGGATTCAAAACCTCAAAGCTGAAGATCTACCCGGAAGGCTCGAATTTTGCCAATGTCTAGTACAAAGGTGCCGAGTTTTATAGAAATATATTGTTTATAGATGTTGTAAGGTTCGCAACGATCTGGGCTGAAGAAGAATGTGGATTATGCGTCATGATCCTTTCCGCATTTTAGACTAATAATAAGAAATCATATGTCAGGCATATCCCCAAAGAAGGATTGGTAAAGGCAGGCCTGTAGCTTGGTCTCCACAATTCCCCGATCTGAATCCTCTAAGTTACTTCGTCTGGGGAATTTAAAAACCCAGTACAATCAAAACCTGTTGCTACCATAAACAAATTGCAAGCACGTATTTTGCATGGATATGAGAGCAATGTAAATAAACCTGACATTTTCGATCGGGTGTAGGCTTCAATGAATCGCCGACAAACACTATGATTAAAAATGAATGGTGGTATTTTCGAACACTTACGTTAGCTCCTCAGTGAAAAAAAGGGATCTTCGTTTGTTACTATAATTTTCGTTAAATGCCGAGTATCAATCATATGAGCAAAAATACTGTAACTCTCATGGCAGTGTTTCAATTTCGACTAAATAAAATGGACACTCTGTTTATTCAAACTCAAAATGAGGTGAAAAGGTACTTCGAAAGGCTATTTTCCCAGTTTTAGTAAAAATTATGAGAACGGTTACGCTTTCCAAAAACTTTTAGAGACGAGAAAATTTAGAATTCGAAGATCAACTCAATAAATATATTTGAAGAAAACTGGTGGACTGTACGATGATTTTGATAGGGTCAAAAGTAGCATCACCTGGAAAAAAATATTATCCTATATTTGTTTTGCAACTACTGGACTCATCAAATGGACTGATAAGTAAAAACTTCTTTCTCTGCAAATTGGATCCAAATTTCTTGAAAACTACAAGAATAAACAACAGGAACGTGCAGAAAATCTCATTGTTTTTGTTATTATGGGCATTTTTCTTGTTTTAGTGGAGAATCTCGTGTTAGAATTAATGACTGCATACCTGAAACACCCTATACTATAGCCTGAATTTAATCAAACCATAGAAGCAGCCTTGGTTTGGAACAGGACCTATCCTGTAGTCTGAGGTTTTCTATTATAGAACAACAAACGTTTTTTTTAATTACCTTCTATAACTGTGATAATAATTGATATATCCGCGAATGACTTGTCCTCGAAAAGGATAGGGAAAGAGTTCATTCATCTGTAACTATGATATTTCATCTAGGTGACAAAAACGAAATTTGCTCACCCTGTACTCGTTATGAAACTCTTCTTATGTGAATGAAAAGAATCGTTCTATTCGAGAAGATAAATTACAGAAATTCCCCCTCGTTTGATTCCAAATGTGTGAAGATTTGATCTAATGAGAACCGAAAATATTACTCTATGAGCGTAGATACAAGAGATTCCCATTAGAGATAAACGCGTACTCCTACGAACGTTTTGCCTTGATCTGGCCAAAATATGCGTTGTTTGATTACTGAAGCTACGTGTTCCTTCCGAATTGGCATAAACTCTTCGCCGAACGCTATTCCGTTTGACATATCTGCTTACAATCCACTAAAGTGGAATACGTGTGCCAAATGCTGCAGCAAATAGCAACACGAGAAATTCATTGAGGCGGAGTTTAATAAGGAAATATCGATTATGTGGAAGCTATTTAACTTCGAAATTGGGAGGTCATAAGAATTCCAATTAATAATTGTATCAGGATTTAATTAAATGTCCCATAACAATAATACAACAGTCATATTTGTTAGATGCACAATCCGCCAAATGAAAAAATTAAGTTAGCATCTCCTAGTCAAGAAGCGGACTAGAAACTTAAAAATTGTGAAAAATAGAGATACTGGTCCTAAAAATATGTGTAATACCTAATTAAATCTGGAACGATTTCTAGAAAAATGTACTGCAAGCACATAAAAAAATGCTTAAGTAATTAACGATTAAAGGTGAAAACATCATATATTTAGATTTTACGATAATATCTCAGCAACTTTTCATATTTGAGAAATTAAAGAAACAGATTCTCACTGGGTGGAAAATTTTCAATTGAAAACTATGAACTCCCGAATCTCTATCTCTCCTTATTATAATTTTAATTTAACGATAAAGTTAGACCGCAACGTCAAAACCGAGTTCATCACAATAAATATTTGTTAACGGTATTGCATATTAATTGAAAAATTCGTAAAAATTATTGTGCATTCTGAATCATTTAAAAATTCACTTTTATCAGAAGTTTTTCTCATAGTGAATTTCTCAACAAGCTGGGTGATTATTGATTATCACAATTCTCATGAATTTTGACACTGGAAATCAAAAAAACATTAAAAACTGGATAAACAATTTTTGTTCTGTGGTGCGAATACTTTGTTCATAATAATTTTTTACTTGTAATATGTAGATAGGAAATCAACACTTTCAATTTTTGTCACTTTATTATCCACATTTATTATTTGAAAAAGAAAGTTCACCGCCGTTCATAAATTGATTTCAACAAAACGGATATTTCATTCCATTATAGACATTTTCAAATACAGGGTGCTTCAACGAAAACTAAACAGAGACTATATCTACCAAGATATTCATTTCTGATCAAAACGCAAAAGCAGATCAATTTTTGATTCAAGGGGGACATCTTTTGGAGTACAAAACTTTTCTGAAATATCAACTCCTTGAGCGGGGGTTGCAATCCTTGAACATTTTTAATATGGAAGATGGGTCAGTGATGACTCAAAGAGAGGCGGTATCTTTTTCTACATTGCCTTGAAGGATTTCCATTTTCAATTGAAAACTGTGAAAGATACAGAGTGAGAAACTGAAAATAGGAAGACTATTTCCTAACACTATTTAAGTTTCAGTGAGGTAAAATGAAACAGATCCATGCTGATCAATGGCAGTCATCATCAAGTACTATCCTCATCTCGAATTTCAACCGCTGGAGCAGGGGTGACAACCCTTGAAAATTTGGAAGAGGGTAGATGGGTCTAATGATAACTCGAAACAAAGGTATTATCTTTGTCTGCATTCCCGTGAAAGAATTTTCATTTTTGATTGAAAACTGTAGAAGATACAGAGTGAGCCACTGAAAAATTGAGAAGACTATCGCCCCAAGACTATTGGAGTATGAGTGCGAAAAACTGGAATAGATTCATTTAGATCAAAAATGACAGCCTTTGATCTGAAATTAATCTGTTCCATTTTTTGCACTAATACTTGAATAGCTCAGGGCGATAGATAGTCTCCTCTATTTTTCAGTAGCTCACTCTGTATCTTCTACAGTTTTCAATCAAAAATGAAAATTCGTTCACGGGGATGCGGACAAAGATAATACCTTTCTTTCGAGGTATCACTCGACCCATCTACCCTCTTCCAAATTTTCAAGGGTGTACACCCCTGCTCTAGGGGTTGAAATTCGAGATGAGGATGAAACTTAATGATGACTGCCATTGAGCAGCATGGATCTGTTCCATTTTACTTCACTGAAACTTGAATAGTCTCAGGAAATAATCTTCCCTATCTTTCAGTTGCTCACCCTGAATCTTTCACAGTTTTCAATCAAAATAGAAATTCGTTCGAAGCAATGTAGACAAAGATACCACCTTTCTTCTGAGTCATCACTGACCCATCTTTTTATTCAGAATGTTCATGATTGCAACCCCGCTTAGGGGTTAATATTTCAGGCAAGTATTGGATCCCAAAAGATGTCTCCTTTGAAACAAAAATTTACCTGTTTTCGCGTTTTGATCAAAAATGAATATCTTGGTAGATATAGCATCTGTTTAGTTTTCGTTGAAGCACCCTGTATGTCTACTAAAAAAGAATAAAATTTCGGCCAGATTCATTGAGTTGCTGGAGAGTTTCAATCTGCACAGCACAATCCACCAACCAACCAGAGTAACGCAAGTATCCAAGTCGCTTATAGACAACATATTTGTCAATGATAAAAATATAGTTGGTAGAGTGGTGGTCTCAGGACTTTCAGATCATAATGGCTCAATCGTAGAAATCCCTAAAAATGACGAAGTGCCAAAAAAAAAATCGTCGTAGACTATTTTCCGCAAGCAAACTTGACGATTTCGCTGAAGCAATACATGGGGTAGATTGGGAGAGCCGATTTCTCTTATGTAACGACGCTGACACTGGATATGACATTTCGTCTACGATTTTGACGGTCTTGCTGAATATTGTATTCCAAAGAAAAAGCTTCGCCCGAATGTTCGACGAAGGATAACTACAGGAATCAGAGTGTCTTGTACAACCAAACGCAAACTGTATGAAGAAAAATAATGGGCTTTGTATCTGAGGATTATTCTAAAAAGTATTGCAATGTCCAGAAAAAGTCATCAATCTTGAATATATATTAAAGGCAAAGAATTCAAATAAATCCGCTTAGAATCTCATGAATTTATCAGTTCAATGGACTATTATGGATCACAACCTATTTGGAATTTCAATAACAAAGAAGAAGAACTCTTTGTAAACGATTGCAACAATTTCATCGCTGCTGATGATACCTGTGCTGGAAAAATGACATACCAGCCATACCTGAAAGATTGCCAGCCAGCATATTTATGGAACCCACAGATGAGCGTGAGGTGTATCAAATAATGAAAAATTTGAAGAACATTAACTCTGTTGAAAGGGACGAGATACCTATGGAAACTACTAAAGCACATAGCGCACAATATTGTAATGCCTTTATCTCACTTGGTAAATCTGACTCTCAGTACTGGAGTTTTTCCAGTAAGTTGAAGATAGCGAGAATCAAACCTATATTAAAAAAAGGAGAGATCACGAGCATCTCCAGCTACCGACCAATTGCAATATTACCAAACATAAGTAAAATATATTAGTATGTCATTCTCAACAGAATGGTAAACTACTTGAATACTTTTGCTCCGCTGAGAATTTAGGAAACGCACATCCACAGTCGATACAATATACTCGGTAATAAATAAGATAGTTACTTCTTTGAATGATGGGAAATATACACTTGCTATGTTCCTGGATCTGAGCAAGGCATTTGGAAGTCTCAACCATAAAAGGCTCTTAGAGAAACTGAAAATATACGGTTTTCGTGGGGTGGCTCTGGGACTTTTTAGATCATACTTCTCTGGCCGCAAACATTATGTGACCGCAACACATATTGAAAGTGAAGTGATTGAATCAAAGAATGCTAGGGTGTGTAGGGGGTTCCTCAGGGTTCCATACTGGGGCCTCTACCATACATTATTTATACTGATGATCTACCTAAAGAAGTCCAGGATAACAAACAATAATACGGTGATGATAACTCACTTGTGTTGCATGAGCAAAACTGTCAATGTTCTCCACACAATAATAAAATAACTTCACCCAAAACCATTTCAAACTCAACACAGTGAAAACTCAGATCATTTCGGACATAGAAGAGCATCTGATCGGCTCAGATTTGAAATATAGATAAGACACTGAAAAGTGAAGACACAGTTACTTTCTTGGGAGTTAGGATTGATTCGAGACTGGACTGGACATCCCAGGTTGAACATGTCATTGGAAACATAAGCAGAGCATGTTATACGTTGAAGATGCTAACAAAGATAGTAAATAAAAAGGCAGCTTTATTATCTTACCATCCAAATGTGGAATCTTACCTCAGATATGGTGTTATTCTTTGAGGGAACTCAATCATGAGTGAGAGAGCCTTCATACTTCAAAAACGTTGCATCAGAAACCTGTATGGATGGAGCACGAGAGAGAGTTGTAAACCCTTTTTCATTTCTGGGAGTATACTTACTCTCCCAAGCCTGTTTATTTTAGAATGCTGCTTCTATGTGAAAAGAACATCAACTCATTTCATACTTGTGGTACAGAACATAATTATCCCACAAGGCACAAATGCAACCTCATTACTTTTAGACACAACTATACCTATTTGCAAAAAACGTAATATTTATCTCGATTCATTTCCATAACAGAATACCCAGACACGTTCCTTGCTAATTATGGTATTCAAACGAAGACTCAAGAACTACCTGCTAGAAAGAGCATACTATGATGACCAGAATTTTTCGACGATAATTTTGTGTGGAAATCGTTTTCGTATTTTGTTTTGTACAATATTTCAATTTTATTTATGTTACATGTTTTGTTTTTCTATTGAGATGCTTCACTGTTCTGATCTTCTTAACTATCAATGCAATTAGAGTAATTTGATATGTTCACTGTACCTACGTGTACCATACTGAACTAAAAAATTTCTATCTATCTATCTATCTATATATCTAAGGTTGTTTTGTAAGTTTTAGCTTTTAAAGGAAAAAAATTGTTTATAAGAATTTTCTTTTCTAATAAAAATATTTTCAAGGCAATATAGCTTAAATTTTTTTTAATGAAATAGTTTTTTCAAGAACAATATATATATTTCAAAGATCACCAAAGTTATTGTCTATTAAATTGACTTGAGAATACATATTCGTATCTCTAATAGTTTCAAATTATTAATAGTTTCTCAATTGAAAATTGAGACATCTTCTACAACTCAATTTTACACAAGACAATATAGCTATGAACTTTTTTACTATTGAAATAGTTCATTTGTTTCAAATCAATTTATATAATTCGAATATCATCAAAGTTATAGTCTATAAAATTGACTTAAAAGTTAATGTTCCTATCTCTAATAGTTTCAAATTAATATTAGTTTCTCAATTGAAAAATGAGGCATAGGCGACAACATTTTTACACGTATAAATAATTGAAGAATTTTTTTCGATACCTTTTACATAAAGTTGCTTTTGTAAGTTTTAGTATTTATAAGGAAAAATATAACAAAATTGCACATCCCTTATGATGGATTGTTAATTAAATGAACAATAATATTGTGGAAGTAAATTTCCGCTTTAAAAGAAAAATAATTTCAGAACTTATAATTCAAACAATTCAGA
This sequence comes from Cryptolaemus montrouzieri, assembly GCA_013387265.2. NCBI lineage: Eukaryota > Metazoa > Arthropoda > Insecta > Coleoptera > Coccinellidae > Cryptolaemus > Cryptolaemus montrouzieri. Next base: position 37,178,996 of record JABFTP020000001.1, read on the forward strand.
ATAAAACAAACATTTGGAAACAATCAGAAATTGTTTTTAAGAATTTTATTTCGAATCATAATATTTTCAAGATAATATAGCTATAAAATATTCTTTTTAATATTGAAATAATCTATTTGTTTAAAAACAATTTATATATTTTAAGGATTATTTAAGAAATCGTCTATAAAACGGAAATGAATGTTCATGTTCGTATTTCTAATAGTTTCCACTACATTTTTTTTCAAATCAAAATATTTTTAGGAAAATATCACTTTGAAAATATTTCTTCTTCTTTCTTCTATATTGAAATTATCCATTTGTTTGAAAACATTTTCAATATTTCGAAAATCATTTGAGTAATCGTCTATAAAATTGACTTGAATGATTGTGTTGCTATCTCTACTAGTTTTAAAGTAATATTAGTTTATCAATTGAGAAATGAAGCCTCCGCTGCAACTTTTTTGCACATATAAAAAGAAAAGATTTTCTTCTCGATACTTTGTAGCATATAGTTGTTTCTGTAGCTTTTAGTATTTATAGGAAAAAATATAGCGAACTAGCACATCTGTTCATAACGATTTATTAATTAAACAAACAATTAAATTGTTGAAAGAAATGTTTTGCCTAGTTTATAGAGAAATGGCAATTTTGGTTTTTGAAAGAAAAATAATTCAAACGAAAGAAATTCCAGAAATGATTGAAAACAGTTAGAAATTGTTTCTGAAAATTTTCCAAACCATAATATTTTCAAGTCGATATAGCTATAAAAATATTCTCCTATATTTTTTAAATTGTAATAGTCCATTTGTTCGACAACAATTTATAGCAATCAAGAGAAAGCTGTTGAATGTTTTTGATTGATTTGAGTTTCTATTCCAAAAAGTTAATATGAGCAAATGACATGTTCTCATTAACTATGTATTCAACAAGTGCTCTACGAAGCGGAAATATTCACTGTTCGAATATTTTTTCTTCAACAATGAAGACAATCAGCATTGTGCTAATTAGCGATCCTCCAACTTTGAAATGAATTCCTGAGAAGAATGCATTCTTCGAAGTGTTCAGAATAAACTCGAATTTTTTAAGATTTTTCAATTAACTATTTAATGTGACGAACTCACTTCTAGCGCGATGCGCGATGTTAAACTGACATACTTTCAAAAGCAACATCATTATTTTTCGCCATTTTTAATTCGTCGTTTAGATTATGATAAATAGAGAATACCACGAAAACCAGGTGATTGGTGAGAAAAGTACATAAGCCAACCGTAGCTAAAGTACCTTCAGGTAGTCAAAATAAATCCAATGTATTATAATACCCTTGGTACAAAAATATTTTCGTTTAGGGTTTCATTTTTTCTTCTAGAAATATAGTAATAATTCCAAAAACAACACTCTGTAGACCTAAATTTCAAAACTCTTTTTGTGATTAGTATTGTGCTTCCTCTCTTACTATTCAGAATTCTAGATGTTTAAATCCCGACTATATTGCCCATAAACATTATTCATCGTATTTATGAAAGGTAAGAAATCTCACCTTCTAGTACGTCACTGGTTACTCTGGCGCAGTGCAGCAGTACAGTGTATTACACTTGGTGTCCATCCAATATTGGCAATGGCATCTTCGCTTGAGGCTCGAGTTCTTATCTTAGGACCTGTCTTCCTTTATTCGAGGAGAAAATGTAATGGTGTATGGAGAATAATAGAGTATATATTTTCCGGAATGGAATATGTATATCTTGTATTGATTGTATTATTCCCTGGAAAATATAGGAAAAATTGGGGGAGAATTTGAAATCTTTCATACGTAATCCTTCGAGGAAAATACTCTTTAAATATTTTCATGAAATTTATTCGAAAGGAGAAAGAAGTGAAAATTACATATCAGAAAACGCTTTATTGCATAATGTGAAATTATGATGTAAGGATAAAGTAGTAGAGCAGAGTATGTAGAATGAATAATCATTCAAAACGGTATACCTCCCACGTCGCCCCTAAAGTGTAACCTAACCTATCTCGGCCCCAGAATTACCATCCTGGCCCCTAACTCTTTAAGGGGCGATAAGGTATAATCTCCTCCAACTCCAATTATTCTTCAATTCACTTATCATTGATAGCTTATAAATATAACAAGGGAAAAAGCGATGTTTAAGAATAATTGTGTTCCAAGTTTGAGTGAAATGCTTAATTAGAGGAGAGAAATCCCCTCAGTTTATATGTGTTTCAATAGTATTAGACGACGACTGAAGCCAACAACCGATCAAGAAAGCCTAGCATATTCTTTAACATCCATCCAAACCGAGTGCTTTCAATTCTAGTATGGTAGCAATAGGTTATGAGTACACTAGGTTTTTCAAATGCCCCAAGACAGAGTAGTCTACAGGATTCAAATTAGGAGTTCGTGGAGGTCAGCTACAGGACCGCAATCTACCTATCGCAATATACTTGAATCAAATGATTCCTCAAAATTATTATAAAATGCGGGGAGTGTCATGTATAAACCACACACGCCTATTCTATTCGCATAAGGCACCTCATCGAAAAATCTAACCAGACTTTTCTGTAGAACATCAAGGTTTGCTAAATAGTTCAATCTGTTAGGTCTCATCAAACTGCTGTTATACCAACCAGCGCAAACATTGAAAACTCTTCTGGGTGACTACGCTCAACTGTCTCATTTGGATATTCTTCAGCCCACACGTGATCATTGTGGAAATTCATTATACCCAGTTGCGTAAACTCTGCTACTTCTATAAATAAAATATTCCTTTAGAATTTGGCATTTAGAGCACATCTTCATATCATTATTATTATTATTATGTCGAGATAAGAGTCGAAGATCAGGTTTGTAACTACTCACAATAAAACATACTTTTAAATTGAAAAAGATGTCAACAGATACAAACGTTATAAAAAGAATACATGAGATAAGAATACTAGAAAGATGAAATATGTAAGTATAAAAGAAAAAGAAGTTCACTCAAGCTTCACTAGTCTCCTATAAGTCGAAACTGTTCTTTCATTGGTTGACACAAATATCTTTTACAACTTCCACGGGTAATGCATTCCATGCGGTGACTACTCTATTGGCCAAAATTCTATCAACAGGTGGTCTTAAACTTGTCTTTGAGGAGTTTGAAATCGTGACCTCTTAAATTATTAGAATTTAGCAAAAGCAGGAGAGTTGAATCACATCCAAGTGCTCTGTACGTCATAATAGTGCCGCCTCTTGTACGTCTATTCTAAAATGTATCTAACCGCATTATCTTTAGACAGTCTTCGTACCTTGGCCTATTTCTGCCATAAGTAATGCGGGTCATTTGGAGAAGTTTCCCGTACGGACACCATTGTCCTCCAAATTCGAGGATGGGGCGCAGGTAGGTCGTGGAAATCTTTGCTGCCATATGTGGATTGCAAAGGTAAAATGATCTCAACATCAGCTAAATAATTTTTTGGCTTTAGAGATACACCTAAATGTGTATATTCCAACTTAGATCATCAGACACGATAATACCTAGATCTTTGATATTATACATTGTATATAACAAGAAGTATTTGGAGGTAGCAGCCAGTCATGACACCACTTTCCCACCCTAAAAGTGTTGTTGAAGATTTTATGGCGAAAGCGAATTGTTAGTATACATTAGAAACAACACAGGATGAATCTATATCGACGGCAATATGGCAGAGAACGTGGAAATGTCTCAAAAATTGAGCAAATTGAAAAAGATATTCTAATCGAAATAATTTTGACCAAAAGAGTCCCAGATAATTTGAGTGAGTGAGGAATTAAAGTATCATATTGAGAGTGAATTTGAGGACGAAAGTGCTGTTTTTCGTGACGCGGCAAATGTAAACACTGATAACCCCGCGAATGATGACATTAATCAACTTTACGTGAATGGACTGAAAAGTGAATTGAAAATTGCTAGAGTGCAATTAGAGTTCTCAAGGAGGCTGATAGAAAACTTAGAAAAACTGTAAGTGATAGAGAACATATAATACATATATTATCGGGAAACCAACCGAATCCTATCACAGCCAAAGCGTTGTCGGTTCTTCGCGAAAGCCGGTAGAACCGTTACTAAAGTTCCCAGAAAGTTGCACAGAATGCCAATACTACACATAAAAACCCGTCTGTATATACATCTCAGGACATTCGGTCACAAGAGATGTTACGTTTAAAAATTAATTCAAACCTAACAACAATATTTGAATGTTGTTCTAATTGATGAATAAATTTGATTGGTTGATTTAGGGTCAGGTATTGCTGGTTGCCATCTAGCGAACGTATCTTCACTTCTCAGATGCGAGTGCCGACCAGCAACAAAAATGTTGTTCGTGAGTTTTTTGGGTATCGCATATCATGAGAGATGATAAAATGCTTGATATTTCACTTCGTTCAGAAACTTTGTTGTTGGTTGGTACTAAATGAATGAGAAGTTAATTCCATTTTCCTGAAAGCGAATGATTAAGTATTTGAGAAGTTGGTGTACCCATATTCATGCATTATTCAGTATTGTAGATTCGGATTGTTTTTTGTTCGTGCAAAGAATCCTGTAGTATCAAAAACTTCCAGAAATAATTTGGGGTAAGTTAATGCTCATTTCTATACATTGAATTCAGTTTAAATGAGATAAAAACACAAGGTTTAACTTTAATCTACACTTTATTTGAAAAAATTCGACGACGTTTCGCTGACACAGCAGCTTTATCAAGAATGACAAACAGAATGAAGAGTATGGTATTATAAACAAATCGTAGAACAAGTTGGATGAATAACAGGAAAATCCACACCGAGCCATTGTACAGTTAGTATGAAAGGTAATAAAACTAATTAAACAAGTTAAGTAGGGTGAGTAATTCAAATCTACCTGTTCATTCAAAAGCTTGTCCGAATGTTTGTATCTATTTATTTCTAATGCTTCTAGGAGATCTAATCTGATTCAAATTATTCAAACCACCTATTAAAAGAAAACCATTCATTCAATAAAAACTTTGACATATTACATATAAAATCAAAAAGTTCAAAATTAGATCTCCTAGAAGCATTAGAAATAAATAGATACAAACATTCGGACAAGCTTTTGAATGAACAGGTAGATGTGAATTACTCACCCTACTTAACTTGTTTAATTAGTTTTATTACCTTTCATACTAACTGTACAATGGCTCGGTGTGGATTTTCCTGTTATTCATCCAACTTGTTTTACGATTTGTTTATAATACCATACTCTTCATTCTATTTTTCATTCTTGATAAAGCTGCTGTGTCAGCGAAACGTCGTCGAATTTTTTCAAATAAAGTGTAGATTAAAGTTAAACCTTGTGTTTTTATCTCATTTATATCATGGATCTACATCAAGTAACGGCCTCCACAATTCAAATGAATTCAGTTTATTGATTCGCGGTTTTCTACTTCTTACAGAGTTTTTTTGCCTGTGTGGCATATTAGTTTCGCACATTCTTTTGCGTGAGAATCCTAATCGGCCCTTGGCCTGTCGTTTGGCTGTATAGCTGAGAATTGAACTTCATTCTCCACCACATAGTGAATTCATTGAAGTAACGAAATAAGTTTTCTTCAAGTAGTTGTCGCCTATACATATATACAGGGTGTGGAAACACATCATCGCTCTGTTTCCTTCATCGTGGGACTTACCTTTCAATATTAACGTATTTCGGTTGTATAAGATTTTTTGTATATATTATATATGGGTGGTTGAAAAATTTTAATCATAATTTTGCACATTTACAGTTCGGTTTCATGTTTTCTTTTATATCTTGAGTAAAGTAAACTGAAGGCTTAGTATTTCTCAGTTGTTTATTATTCTGCAATGAACTTGTAAGGGTTTTGGCCAAAACTTCACAACCTATCAATTGTGAATTGATACTTAATTCATATTACCTTTATACATTCCATCAAAGTACACTTTTTTTCCAGTTTTTTTCAACATTTGATACTCAAGAGCTACATATTGACAGACAACAAAACTGGTGGCGCTCGACAATTTTGTATTCAGTAGTTTAGGTGATATTTTAATTTTTTTTTAATATAGATTCTTGGTGAACTTTCTGCCTATTTTCATATCCAGGTAGTTTGCAATAGAAATAATGACAAAGGAAAAACATTGCAATCCGCACCAAGATGAGCTCTCATCCATTTGGGTAGGGTATCTCTGAATACAAGCAGTGAATCTATACTTAATTATGTGAAAAAAACTTTCTCAAATGACAATTTTATGATGGAAGAATGTTCTATTAGGGAAAATGCTAAGAGTATGACGTTCAAGGTAGAGGCTGACTATTCCATAATGGATGAACTATATAAAAATGAGAAATGGCCTCCAGACGTAACGGTTCCGCGATATAAGTTTTTTCGAGTTCAAAAAACTAGTAGTTTCGATGAACAAAAAACAAATAACTGAACGAGTTACTTTCTTCAAGTTGAATATACGGTGTTTGAAAAATAGAATCGATTCTTCAAGCAATATTCTGCAAAATAACTCCTGCTTGGTCGCATTTTAACCGAATACTCGTTTTCCAAGGATTTACGCGAAAATATCATATTGCAGGGTTTACAGCTAGTTGCTATACACATGAGAATGATACTCATGGAGGGGCACTTATATTAGTAGAAAATAAAATGAACTTTGAATCGTTGAACAATATAAATGAGCTTTCAATAGAAAGGCATATAGAAATTGCCGCAGTCAAGATTCCATATCGGAGATTGACTGCCCTCTCTATTTACAGACCACCAAAAGGCGAATTAGACTTGTTTCTGTTGCGAATGGAACTTGCCTCGATTACAATTTTCCAAGGGTCAGTTGAAAACATTGTAATGGCAGGGGATTTCATTATTGATTTGTTCAAAAATTCGACTGAAAAAAATAAAATAGTTCAATTATTTGAATCTTTCGGCCTGCACAAAGTCTTTGAGCATCCGTCTAGGATAACTCCAACAAATGGCACATTTATAGATAATATTTGTACTTGCTTTGATACAGTTTCATGTTTGAAAGAAATATTCAATCCATATTTATCAGATCATATGGCCCAGAAACTACAGGTAGATTATGACTCATCTAAAAAAACGACATCTTATATTCTTCTTCTTCAAGTGCCATCTCCGAGTCGAAGGTTGGCAATCATCATCGCTATTTTTACTTTAGAAGCGACCGATTTAAAAGTTGGTTCGAAGTGCATCCAAACTACTACTCTTAGGTTCCTCAGCCATGAGATTCTTCTCTTCTCTTCTATACTTCGTTTTCCCTGTATTTTGCCTTGGATAATCAGCTGTAGGAATTTATATTTTTCACCTCTCATAATATGGCCCAGATATTCCAATTTACGTTTCTTGAGTGTGTTAGCAACCTCTCTTTCCCTGCCTATGCGTCTCTGAACTTCTGCATTTGTTACTCGATCCATGATATTCTAAGAATCCTCCTATACACCCACATTTCAAATGCTTCAATCTTTTTAAGAATTGCGGCATTCACTGTCCATGCTTCCGCTCCATAAAGGAGAGTAGAGAAAACATAACATTTAGCCAAACGATCTTTTAATGCCATACTTAGATCTTTACTACGAAAAACTTTGCCCATTTTTATGAAGTTGGCTCGGGCTTTTTCTATTCTTATTCTTATTTCTTGGGTGTATTCATTTGTGCTGTTCACCATTGCTCCAAGGTAAGTATATTGCTCCACTCTTTCTACATTTCTGCCGTTTATAGTTAGACTAACATTTACTGGATTGTTCTTTGAGATTACCATGAATTTTGTCTTTTTTATGTTTAGTGATAACCCATATTCCTCACTGTAAGTAGATACTCTGGTCATTAGTCTCTGCAGAGCTTCGATACTCTCCGCTAAGATTACTGTGTCGTCCGCATATCTTATGTTGTTTACCCGTGTTTCACCAACTGTTATCCCACATTCTTCGTTTTCCAGAGCTTTCTTAAGTATTTCTTCAGCATATGCATTGAAGAGTGTCGGCGATAGAACGCATCCCTGTCTTACCCCTCGTTGTATTTCAATTTCTTCTGATGTGTGGTTGTCCATGCATATTATAGCTTTTGCTTATAAGATTAGTAATGATCTGTACGTCTCTATTATCTAGATGTTTTGATTTAAGGATGTCTATTAGTTGATCATGACGAACCTTGTCAATGGCTTTATTATAGTCTATGAAACACGCATAAACCACTTTGTTGACATCGAGACACCTTTGAGTCAACACGTTGAATGCGAAAAGAGCTTCGCGGGTTCCCAATCCCCTTCTGAATCAAAATTGAGTATCGCTTATATCCATGTCAAGTTTATGGTATATTCGATTATGGATAACCTTGAGGAGCAGTTTGAGAGTGTGTGACATCAAACTGATTGTACGATAATCACTACATTCTCTAGCATGTGGTTTTTTTTGGTAAACAGATGAAAGTAGATACTAACCATTCTCTTGGAATATTTCCAGTTCTGTATACTTTATTGAATATATTGACTAAGAGACCGATATGATTGTCGTCAATTAATTTGAGTACATCACTTGCCAATTGATCTGGTCCGGGGCTTTTCCCATTTTTCATGTTCTTTAATGCATGTTTCACCTCTTCTTCTCTTAATATCTGGGCCTATCTCTTCACAGTATGTGTTAATTTCATCTGGTTCAGTTCTGTTATCCATAAATAATTCTTCTGTGTATTCCTTCCATCTTTGTAGTTTATCTGCTGTATTCATTAAGATCTTACCCTCTTTATTTGCAAGAATAGTGCTTTGATTCTTTCTCTGTGTGCCTGCAAGCTCTTTCACTTTTTTGTGTAGGTGGAACATGTCATATTTTCTGTCGAAGTCCTCAATTTCTATGCATCTGTCCTCGTAATACTTTTCTTTTGCTTGACGAATTTCTAATTTCCTTGTGTAGTTGTTTGTACTTTTGAGTAATCTGATTTTATAAAGTCATCTCTCGTGCATCATTTTTAATATTTCTTCAGTCACCCACTCCTGTTTCTTCTCTTTATCTTCAGTTAGAATCTCTGTACAAGGGTTAATTATATTTCTTTTTAATTCCTCCCATTCTTCGTTAATATTTTCGTGATCTATTTGTATTCTATTTAAGTTTTCATAGATTCTGTTCTGGACTTGTTCTCTAATGCTTGGCACTTGTAGTTTTGTTGTGTCGATCTTTGGTGTAGCTTTTGGTTTTTAAGAATTTTAGTTTCAGCTTCAGAGTGGCAACCAACGGATTGTGGTCCGAAAAACGTCGGCACCAGGATATGCTTTTACCGACTGAATGGCATTCCTGTATCTCTCATTAACGATAATGAAATCAATTTGATTTCTAACGATCATATCATTAAGTCCATCTAAAGGAGCGCGCCATGAATAAAGTCTTCTCTTCGGCAGTTTGAAGAATGTGTTGGTAATGATTAGCTTCTTCTCTTGACAAAATTCCACAAGGCGGTCTCCTCTCTCATTTCGTTCTCCTAATCCATAATCTCCAACCACTCCCCACTTCTTCCGCTGCCAATCTTCGAGTTGAAATCGCCCATTAAAACTGTAATTTCTCTATTATTTACTATTTTAGAGCTTCTTGAAGCTGTTGGTAAAAGGTATTCAGTTCTTCATCTGTTGCCTGTGTTGTTGGAGCACACACTTGTATTAAATTTAATTTCGTATGGGTCGTTTCCAGTTGTATTTATCATCACTCTCTCAGAAATTGGGACAAATCCTACGACTGCTTTGCTGGATGTTTTGTCTAGTATGATAGCTACTCCATGTATATGTTGATTGTCTTTGTTTCCAGAGTAATAGACTGTTTTGTTGTTTGTTGTGAGTAGCCCTGAGCTAGGCCATCTAGCTTCACTAACACCTAGGAAATTAATTTTTAGTCTGTCCATTTCTTGCATAATATTGTGCATTTTTCCAGGTTGGTACATACTTTGAACATTCCACGTACTGATCTTCATAGCTGACCCGGTGATTCTTAGCACCCTCTGATCACTGAAGACCTGCCGGGGACTGAGGGCCGTTACTTCCTGATTTTCAGCCATGATAATTGTACTAGAGATATCTCGAGGATCTTTAATGTAATGGTTTCTCCTTGCCTTCTACATCCCAATGCCGTTGACTTACAAGAAGTTCTTCCGCCTTCGGGGTCGGTTTCCCGATCCTAGGGCAATAGGGTGCCCCGACTCTTAACAGCTCCTCCACCCTAAGCAGTTGGCTGATAAGAGGGGACTGCTTATACCGGCAGTCACTCGGTCGACAGAGCCTCGTCAGTTTCTAGCAGGGTGCACCGCGTGCAGGTGAGGTTGTCATTTGGTTCAGCTTGATCATGTGCTGTCACCTCTTACACCCTTATATTACAGAGATCTGAATGAAAAAATACCAATACCTTCATAGAGAACTTAAAAAGGTGAATTGGGATAATATGAATTACTCTAGGGCCCAGGTCGCCTACGAGGAATTTCACAGAATTCTGGTGAAATGTTTTTCTAACAGCAGAAGGGTTAGAATTGAAGTAGCGGAAAATTCTGATTTGGAACAACTTAAAAATCGTGCCGAGACCATTCACAGAGTGAATGAAGACGAAATCTCCAGAGATATTTATAGGAGGTTAAGAAAGCAGTACAAAAATGCAATAGGTCAACTAATCCACAGAGGACGACTTGAGAGTAATAAATGAACATCAAGGAACCAAAATTTAAAGATAAGGAATGCACTATAACTGCCGATGACTTCAACAAGTTTTTCAATAATGTTTCCAAACTCCTCACACCAACAGTTGCAAATACAGAAAATGCATTAAATATATGGAAAATATCAATTCATCTGACTATGGATTCATGTTCTTCAAACCCACAACTGTGAATGAGATTTTGACAATTATATCTAAATTCAAGAACAAGTCTTCGTGTGATTACTATGGTTTCAATGAAGTATTGCTGGAAAAAGTTATTCAATCAGTGGTTGGTCCATTATGCAAAATGGTAAATCTGAGTTTTGAGGAGGGTATCTTTCCAAATACTCTGAAGATTGCAAAAGTGACAAAAATTTTTAAAAAAGGAGAAAAAACGACGCCAGACCAGTTGCTATACTGCTTGCTTTCCCGAAAATTTGAGAATCACTTCTGAAGAAGAGAATCGTCGACCATGTTGAAAATAAGGGTATACTTAGCAAACTTCAACATGGCTTTCGCAAAAGGAGGTCTACTACCACAGCGATGTTAAGTATAATAGATTTCTTGCTGGAGGCACTCGACAGCAGAGAATATGCGGAGATTCGTAGCTGCGACTCAAGTAAGTCGTTCCATTGCGTCGACGGGGGAGACCTTCTTGCAAAGCTGGGATGCTATGGCATGAGGGGTCCAATTCACAACATTATCAGATCATACTTGAGCAACAGATATCAAACAGTTTCATTGAAGGGTTCGTTGTTGCGGTTAGTAAAAAATGAAATTGGGGTGCCTCAAGGATCCATTCTGGGACCGATTCTCTTCCTACTCTATATGGACGATCTTCCTATCAATGTCTCAGCAGGTGACAAGAGTCTGTTTGTGGATGACAGTACTTTCCTGAACAAGTCAGCTAAAATAAATGAACTGATACAACAATCAAACAAATCAATATCACAATCTGAGCAGTGGTTCACCGCAAACAGACTCAAACTCAATAAACATAAAACGCAGAGACTAGTAGCGTCCACGAAAACATCGAATGAGAACGAGAACCCAATAAAACTATTGGGTTTTGCCATAGATAGCTCAAGAGCATGGAGATGCCACATCAATTCGATATCCAAGAAACTATCTTCAGCGATTTGCGCCATCAGACATATAAAGTACATGGTAAATGAAGAGGCAGCCATACTTTCATATTACGCTCAGTTCAATAGCTTGGCGACTTTCAGTATTCTTATGTGGGGATCCTCCGTTGACGCAAAACGCATATTTCTTCAACAAAAACAGGGCCATAAGAGCAATGGCGGAAGCAAAACTAAATAAATGCTGCAAACCACTGTTTCCAAAATATGAAATATTAACAATTCCATCAATTTTTATACTTAACTGTCGATGTAACGTACATGAAAATCTTGAAACACAGCGTCACCATTCTATTTTACATTCCTACCCAACACGTAGTAGGAACAACCCAATCTTTTCATGGGCTCAGCAGGACGCAGAATAATTGTCATTTTCTGGGTGTCAAGGTTTACAATGCTTTGCCAGCTGCGTTCAAGACACTCAGCCTTTCCATATTTAAGAAGACAGTCAAATCCATACTGCTTTCCAACGTATGTTATAGTATCGAGGAATTCATGGACTATTTTTCGTAATGGTTTTTTAGTGATTTTTTGTGATATTTGTCTGTTAGCCATATACCTTGCGTATGTATGCAAATTATTTATACTTACGAACCATGTAATATATTGATGGTTAAAATAAAGAACTAAGAACAAAGACCGAGGACCGATCTTTGCAGCATGCAATTCATAATATTTCATCAAGAAGAAGACGGTAGGAACCTTGTCGAAAGCCTTAAAGAAGTCGAGGTAAACGATATCGACGAGCTCCCGCGCATCCACACATCTGGTCCAAGATGAAACGCACTCACGCACCATGCAGGTTTGAAGGGATACTTTTGTTCTGCAGCTAAAAATCGATCATCTGTTCAAGGACAATTTTTTGAGGAATGAGGGTTTGAGTTGAATTGTTGGGACGGTAATTGCGGTATCAAGTTAATACCGTATACAAAATTATTTATAATTAATGATGATAATGTTATTACCCTGTAGTTTTCACTCCTCTTTTCAATTTGTATAAGTCTTTTTTCAATTCAAGTACTCCAAAATAATTCTTCCATACCGCTTTATAATCATCCTTCTCTACTATACTGTCCCTGATTTGTTCTTTATTTCATTTGACTTTCCTTTGTAGACTCTGTTGATCTGTTTCATTTTGTTATAGAGTTTTTTTGTATTTCTTTCTTCAATGAACTCCTCTATTTTCTTCATTTTCCATTCTCTTTAATTTTTTTTAATATTTCGGTGCATTCCTTCCTCATTATTTCACATTCTTCCCTGTCTTGTTGGTTGTTTGTTTTTATCCATTTAAGCCTACAGCTTCCTTTTTTTTCCTGCATCTTTTGCACTCTTCATTGTTCTTCTTTCACCTTTTAGGTTTCCTATTCTCTATTTTCCTATTTTTCGTCTTATTCTAGTTGCTACTAAGAAGTGGTCTGAGCCAGTGCACACTCCTGTAAACGTTCTTACATCTATTATTGAGAGTTGTTTTCTCTTGTTTTTAAGTATATTGTCAATTTGTGTGTTGTATCTATTACCAAGTGTTACTCACGTCATTTTGTGTTCTTTCTTGTGCTTCAACATGGTGTTGCTCATCATCATACCTTTCCTTGCCGCCAGGTCACATAGTCTTTGTCCATTATCATTTGTTTCTTTGTGCAAAGTATGTCTACCCGCTATTCCTACCAGGTAATGTTTCTTTCCAATTTGAGCATTAACATCTTCAAGCAAAATGAAGACGCCTTGGTTTGGTATCTTTTGTATTTCGTCTTAAATATTTTCGTAAAATTGTTATTTATCCTCTTGGCTCGTGCCTTCAGTTGGTGCGTATACGTTCAACAAGGATATATTCAAGGGCCTTACCTCAAATTGGTACAAAACTCATAATTTTGTTGTCCCTGTTTGTCATCTCCGGAGTACTATAAAATCAAGTTCCACTGGTTTATTGTTCCATATCCTTTCCATCGGATCTCATGAATTTCCGTCACATATAATTTATATCGTTTTACATCCTCACCTATTCCATTCAGTTTTTTCGGGTTCTAGCATTGTTCTTGTCCTTTCAATAGATGTTCTTCAGAAGATCACTGGCATACTACATTATGATTTTAATAGGGCCTAACGTAGCCTGAAAAAATATCACCTGGGCAACTACTAGGCAGGTCTACTGGTTTGATGAGTAAAACCTTCCTCTTCAACAAAACCTGCAAGAGTTATCAACAGAAACGTGAAAAACAATCTCAATTCAACAATCTGTATCTTAAGAATGGAGGACTTTCGGACATATGTTTATAGGCATTTTTATGTTCTTTGTTGAGGAATCTCCTGTTGAAATTGTGTATGCGCATACCTGAAATACCCTGCATATTTCTGAGGATAAGAGAAAAGTACTGCAAACAACAAATGTCAAATCACCTATACTTCGTATTAAAACAAACATGTTTGCATAGATATTTTTCAAACATTGAATTTTACTTCAAAAGTTGTCGATATTTTCATTTTCAAATTCTCCCAACAAATCCTAAGAACTTCGACTACAATGATGGAAATCCGTGTTATTTATCAAGTCCCAATAACACATTATCCTGTTTCTTGAACCGGTGAATTCAAATGACAAGGTTAGGTCTTCCAAGTGATGCTCAGGAACAGTATCATCTGCCATATTTAATAAGTGTATACCAAACTAAAATATAGGTAAAATATTCAGCATTTAAATCAATATCTTTTACCGAAATCATTTTTGAGGATTTCCATCGAATCTATCTCAAACAAATTGCAAATTTATTTAGGAACGTTTCCTTTCCTGTTGCTTTCTCGATCGTCTTCATCACGTAGAAAGGAGACAGAGAAATTAATAACACAGCTGTAATTTGTGCTGATACTCTGGATTCTGGAGCGGTCGAACGATTCGAGAAGTTAAAAGCTTACTAAGCTATCGGTATTTGGCAAAGCCAAAGCCTGTCAGAGGAAACTTTCAGGCTGCTAACGATGTCTATCTTATCTCCAGTGAAGTAACTGATATAGCAATGGCGTAGGGGAGGGAACGTTGATTTAAGAAAGAGCATTCGAAGATGTAACATATTAAATATACAGTAAAAGTTCCTTATTCGCGCTTCCTACATTCGCGTTTTCACTATTTGCGGATAAAGATATCTTTATTTGCAGATCTAACCGGTATGTCAGAACATACATATGTATTAATAAATAGGATTCGGTATCCAATGGAAAGACATCGTCTAATGGACTAATACGTTTTCAAATGAAATCGCCGCTGCATTGGTTCGGCGTTTTCTTTGCCACGATCGGTGTTTTTGAGCATGTGAACAAATAAAATTTTTAAGTAAAGTGACCTCATTATCAATGCATAGAGTTTATTGTTAAATGCCACTTATCAAACGTTCTGTCTCTTAGAAAAATCCGCTTTGCGATTTGTATTGTTTCATTTTTCATTCCTCACAAAGTTTGTGATCGAGTAATGTGTCTCAACCGTTATCTTCCTAATTTTAGAACAGCTGCGGGAGACAGTTGAGAATTCGGTGAGTGGAGACACTGAATTGATTCGTACGGAGGTTAGGTTAGGTTAGAAATTTCATTGTTCACAGCATTAAAGAGAGTGGTTCTGGTGTCCTTTTTGAACGAATTTAGAGCGATAGAAGGTAAGTTGAAAAGATTTTTGAGTGTTTGGAGTTGGGTGAAGAAATCAAATATGTTTCGAAAATTGTGCGCTCGGACCCTAAAAATAATATAAAAAGACCAATGAAGGTGATCACATCTGAGCCAATTTTCTTCTCAACTAACTGCGAAAGAGTAGCAAAGGCCAAACGGGTCGCGTGTGTATTACCATAATGTTGAGGAACGTCACACGTTATAATGATGTGAAAATGCCACAGTTATAATGTAATGGTTCTTGTTAATACTTGGTTGAGTGATAAATATCTGGATTCAGAAATTTGTGTTCTTGGCTATGACATTTTCCGTTATGACCATTGTTTAGATAACAGTACAAAAAGGCTGGGAGGAGGTATTTTGATGTAAACAAGAAAAATACTGAGGGGTTTTCTGGTTCGTCATTCGGTACCTCTTTGTGGCAACTGGTTCAAGTTTTCGTAAGACAATCATTGGTGGGGCATACATACCTCCAAATTCACCAGAGATTGTTTACCAGAAACACTGCACTTGCACTGCACTTGCGGAACTGCAGCTACTGGTTTTTATGTTTGTGGTGATAATTATATTTCATGTACCAAGTGGATTAATAACGAAATTGTTCCACTGGATAATCGCCATTGTTGGGTGGATACTTTTTATTTTTTGAACTTCAACCGGATCAATAAATTGCCTAATTCTCGTGATACATTTTTGGACTTTGTCTATGCCAATATTGATGATTCTGTTTGTGTACCTTCTGACGATCTCATATTCGATAATTCTATTCATCATAGTTCCATTATAGTTGATATTGATGAACCTGAATCTTGAAGCAGATTATAACGCATTGAATCATTACCTCAGTACGGTTGACTGGAAATTTTGTGGTAGCTTCGAAAATATTGACGCTATTGTAAGTAAATTTTATGACATCTTATTGTTCGGATTTGAATTGTTTATACCTAAAAAGAGGAAGGGTAAAGTTAGTAGTTATCCTCCTTGGTTCACCAAGGAGTTTATTAGTAAGATCCACAAGAAAAAGAAAATTCATAGAAATTATAAGGTATCGAATAATTTTCAGGACTATCTGAGTTGAATGTAGTCATATCAGCTCTGTGTTATATATAGAGTATCTGAAAGGTATCGACCGTAGTTTAAAGTCTGATCCCCGCTATTTCTGGACTTATATCCAAGACTTGAAAAAGCCTGACCAACTTCCTCCAGCCATGCATTTTCGTGGCAAATATTCATCTGAAGGCGAGGAGGTGGCTAACATATTTGCTGATTTATTTTCCGAAGTGTATGTGCTCGAACATATAGTGCCGCCGAATTTTGACATTGCCAATAAAGTAGACATTGTTAACCTGACTGAGCCCAGCTGAAGTATTTGAGGAGATACAAAATATTCACAGTAAATTCACAGTAGGACCAGACATTGTGCCATTCATAATTTAGGTTTTATTCAAATAGCGGATTGTAATTTCCAAACAAAACGAGGATGATTCGATAAATCAAACACCCGAACTAAAATATCGAAAGTGTACAATAGACTTATCACATGAAACCCTAGGCACTGCTACAGGTAATTAATAAAGGATGGGAGCAAAAGAAGTTACCTGTTTTATTGTTGGTAATTGTTATGCCACTTCGAATATTTTAAATATTGTAACAAATTTCAAAACCAAAACTTTATTCTCGATTTCGATACACACTCGAAAATACAAAACCGACTTGTCGCCGCCAAAATACCAAATCCGAATTCTTTTACATAGAAAACAATATTGACCACATATGTAGCAGAAAGGAAAGCGCGTTCCTTATAACATTTATATGTATCATTACATTATATACAGCAGGGTCTTTTATATACAAAGATGTTCATAATAAATTAATATATTTCAGAACGAATTTATTTTCTTTTTATTGTTGAAGACTTTGACGTCAACATTTCCCCTACCAATGAAGGAATTTCAGAAACCATCTAAAACAAAAAAGAAACCCAAATATAATTTAAGTTTTAAACCCCTAAAATTGTGTCTTCAATGGAAAAAAAAAATGAAATGAAGAGAAAATAATTAATAATGTCTCATTGTGACGGCAAGGGACATAAACAAACAACAGGTCGTTTATAAATGCCTTTTTCGTGCGCACGTACAACACCATCCCGTCCTGGGAATGTTTCAACAATAATACCTACTGACCACGTTAAAGGAGGCACATTGTCCAATTTAATGATAACCAGGGTGCCGACCTGTAAGGAAGGGCTTGATTCACACTATTTCTGACGATTTTGTAGTTGGCTCAAGTACTCTAACCGCCATCTATGCCAAAACGATTGAACGGTATGGTCCAAATGCCTTTTTCTATCTAAAAGATTTTTAGGCAGTTCTAACACTTCAGGAACCGGAAGATAATTGGGAGGACCTAGTGTAAGAAAATGAGCTGGACATAAGGGCACTGGATCAGAAGGATCAGTACTCATCCATGACAAGGGGCGAAAATTCATCAATCCTTTGATTTGAACTGAAATCGTGTTGAGTTCCTCATATGTTATTATCTGAGAACCAATCACCTTATTCAAAGGAGTTTTAACAGATTTGTCCTGGAATTTCCAAACTCCCGAAAAATGAGGACTGAATGGAGGATGTCATTTCCAACTTATTTTACGCCTACCCAATTCATTTTCCAAATGCATATTATATTCTTCCGAGTTAACGAATTTATAGAGTTCTTCAAAATCTTTTGAAAGCATTGAGAAAATTCTCCATCGACAAATCTGATGTCAATTTCAAATGTATAGCCTTCGTACAAAGGCAAATGTATAGGCACAAATAGGCCTTATGACTCTCAATTCCTCGCTTTTTAGCCAAGGTAACGAAAAAGGTCCGGCAAAATCGATTCCACAATGTAAGAAAGGTTTCGCTTCTGTAACTCGAACTGACGGAAGATTACCCATTTAGTTGACTTTGGATTGATTTCGAAACAATGATTACATTTGCGAAGTCTAGGACGTATGACATTACGGGCGTTGATAATCCAATATCGTTGCCTCAAAATAGGCATGACCAAAGTTTGACCTGTAAATTTTGTAGATGACACTGATCAATCACAAAGTGACGAAATTCGATATTAATTATTTGTTAGCATTCATACATTTGATCTCTGATAAGAAATGAAAATGTTGAATAACTCGCACAAGAGCTCGCTCTGCTTCTTCCCGATCTTCAATCGACAAACGTCCTTTCGATCGAAGAACTCGAATAAATCGTAACACGTAAACCGTTGTGTTGATCAACCGAGTCCAAAAAGAACACCGCTCTACGAGTTCATGTAGCGGGTGTTTTTCGAAATTAGATACAAATAGGGAAATTAAACGTTCCTTTGGTAAACTTTCACTTCCAGGATTAATTCGCTTTATAGGCCACGAAAGTTCAACCTTTTGGAGCCATGGAGGCCCAGAGACCCAATATTCATTCGAAATAAACAGAAGGCACAACTTCTTGAATACGTGCGACGCGATTAGCGACAAAGATATTCCATCGACAAGGGGGAGATGCTATCCAACTCAAAGTGACTGTGGAATCGCTGAAAGCAAAAATTCTTTCGAACTATATTCTTGATTCTAAGGAATTTTTCACAAACCCTAATAATTTTGCTAGGAGATCCGCTGCAGAAAGTTCCAACTTCGGAATACTCTGTATTTTCAAACATGCTACCTTAGTTTTAGCACACACCCATCGGGTGTTTAACTATACCTGCGGACTCAGATATAATATATACACAGGCGCCGTACGACTCCAAACAAGCGTCACAAAATCCTATCAAATATATCTTTGAATTTTTTAAAGACCCCTAAAATGACGCAGAATTTGCATGGAATTTCGTCTTGAAGAAGATTTCATATTCTACGTATTTCTACCGACTTAGAAATCTCATCCCACTTTTCTTTTATAATCAATTTGAAAGGTGAAATAACCGATGCAAGGCGACCCATAGGGTCAAAAATTCGAGCCACGCAAGAGAGAACATTTCTTTTCGTACACTCCTCGTATTCATGGTTTATGCGGAATGAAAATACATCCAAATTAGGGAACCACTTAAATCCCACGATTTTCAAATAACCATCACTAAAATTCACTACTTTAGGGAACGTTCCGAAGTTGAAATTTCCTCCAAAAATGTTCATTATTCACTGCCCATTTAATCAGTTGAAACTGACCAGCCTCACACAAACGAAATAACTGTTTATATGAATGTTTAGCCTCGTCCGAATCAACAAAATTCGAAGCCAAATCATCCATGAAAAATCGCGTAAAGTTATTATAGAAGCGAGAGGAAATTCATCCGCTTCATCTAATGCTAACTGTCGAAGAGTTCTCAAAGCTTAAAGAGGTGAGGATCGATTTCCAAACATAATGGTGTTCCACTGAAAAACTGAAACGGTTCCCGATTCTGAAGATCGCCACAAAATATATTGAAATTTTCGATCTTCTGGATGCATTCCAATTCTCAAATACATTTGCCTGATATCGTCTGTGAATGCAAAAGCAAATAATCGAAAGTTAACGAAAATACTCTGTACATCAGCTTGTAACTTAGGGCCGGTGAAAAGCAGATCATTCAGAGAAAGTCTACTGCTTGTTTTCGCACTACAATCTAACACACATCGCAATGGAGTGGATACACTATCAAGCTTTGAAGTTCCATGATAAGGAATGAAATAATGTTCCTCTGATAAATCTGGACTTTCAACACGCGATAAATAACCTTCTGCCAAATAACCCTCCATAACTTCCTGATATTTCACTTTGAATTCAGGAAATCTGATAAAACGTTTTTCCAAATTCATTAAACGCTTTAATGCGAATTCGTAAGAATTTCCGAGCAACGACGGATCTTTCGTGAAAGGAAGTCTAACAATGAACTTTCCAGAGTTGTCGCTTCTCACAGTAGAAGCAAAAAAGGCTTCTTATTGAATATCATCCGGATGATTGAATGTTTGATGAGGTATATCCTCTACTTGGACGAACATAAAGGGCGGAACCCATCACAACATATTCTAATTTAGTTTCAATTGCAATCGGAGAATGTAATAACCCCACTACTTTTCGAGAACCCAACAATTCAGGCACCACATCTGCCCCAATAATACCATCTAATCTAGATGGTTTATAAAATTTATCATCTGCCAACGGAAGTTCCAACAAATGTGCGAACGTATCCGTACAAATATCTAAATCGGGTAAATTCTTGCTAATATCATCAACAAGCAGAAACTGAATTTCATAATTAATCTTTTCGTTGATTCTAGAAAAAATTCTACATTTAGTTTGTTCCCCAACAAACTGATCCGAAGTATCTATTTCTCTTATTTCCGAATAACAACGTTTGATCTCCAAATTTAACGAATAAGCACTACTTCTAGTAAGAAAATTGGCTTGACTGCCGGTGTCGCTTAAAAGTCTCACAAGTTTAGCTTTACCTGTTCTATCAAATATTTTAACTAACGCAGTCGATAACAAAACTGTGGAACCACTTTTGGTGTAGGAAGTAGAACACACATTGGTTATGTGAGACTATTCTTGTTTGGAAGTTGAAGCCCCCTCCGTTAACTCTAACCCACCCTCTTTTTTCCACATCACTTTTTGATTTAACGTAATGTAACAAACTATGGTGGTTGTAGTTACAAGTCTTGCAAGACCTTTTGTTGTGCACGCAGCAATGTTATGTTTGCCCAAACATTTTATACACAAACCTTTTGTTTTTACGAAACGGTAACGCTCAAATGGATCCATACTCAAAAATTTATCACATTGTGAAATCAAATGATGTTTTGTAGCTATTTCCGCCTTTCGGTCAATGACACGCCGGGTAATTCTGTCACTTCTATATTGAAGTCTGGTGATAAGTCTGATGTAACTATCTCACCTGGAAATGTATGTCTACGTTTATAAAAGAACGACATGGTTTCTCCAAAAGCAAGTCTACTTTAACAATTTTGCTTCTTTATGTTAATGACATTACTAGTTCCATGGATGACAGAGTGCAGGTTGATGAGATTTATACAGATTTCTCGAAAGCATTTGACAAGGCAGCCACAACTTACTTTTAGATAAATTGCATAGACTGAGTATTCTGGGTTCGGTGTACAGATGGTTGGGTAGCTATCTGAGGGGTAGGATGCAATTTGTCAGATACCTGTGTTTCAATTTTATCTTATTCCTGTTAGCTCTGGGGTTCCCCAGGGATCCCACTAGGAGCCTCTATTATTCATCCTCTTCGTAAACGACATAGTTTCAGTATTTTTGCATAGCAAGTTTCTTTTATTTGCGGATGATCTGAATCTGTATCGTTCCATTTCATCTGCAGAGGATGCTCAGATGCTTCAGAATGATTTGGCTCGACTGGAGTTGGTGTGAAGTTTATAGGATGTTTTTGAATATTGATAAATGTTCATCCCATTTCACGTGTCAGGTCTGCTGTTGAATCGTACATCGAGTGTCAAGGACCTTGATGTCCTACTCGATTCAAAACTTAATTTTAATGATCATATCAATGTTATAAGCGGTAAAGCTCTGAGGTGTCTGGGCTTCATTCGTAGAAATTCTAAAGGTTTTTCTATTGATACTCTGAGGGTGTTGTATTGTTCTCAGGTGAGAAGTGTTTTGGAGTTTGGTTCTGTTGTTTGGTCACCGGAGGGGCATAACAGCCAAACACATGTTGGCAAAGCTTCAGAATATATTTTTGAGAGTAATTGCATATGGGCTGAATATGCTTTCGGAGCACACTGATTATTCTAATTTAAGAATAACGTTGAACATACAAACTCTGAAATCACGAAGAACTGTGTCAGAGCTACTTTTCCTTCATAAGTTGATTTATGGATATGTGTACTTTGCTACTTTACTAAGCTCCCCAAAATTCAAAGTTCCGCAAAGGAGGACACGCGATCCTGGCCTCTTTTTATTCGGAGGTACAACACCTTTTACAGACAGATTTTTGTTACAAAAAGAAGCTCAGTGTGTTGTGTAATAATAAGTCAGCTAATATTGATCTTTTCACTTTTCAATGAATCGGTTCAAATCTCATTTCATATTTAAATAATCTCCTTCGTTTGCTTGGTTCATGGTAATTTTGGTTTTTCATTCTTTTTAAGTTGCTACTTCAGTGGGGATATGTTTCTATGCATCTGCATCTGGATTATCACTGTGATATTAAGTAAGATTGTTAGTTATTGTCTTTTACTATAATGTAAACATGGTGTCATTTTGTAAAGAGGTTGATTCTGTGAATTTATTGTTACCAATATGTATGTTATGGTAATAAATGAATCTTGAATCTTGAATCTATAATGTCGCCTAGAAAAATTGAATCCATCCATATCACGGTCATTCAATGTCAAAGAACCAACTGTACGATCGATAGAAAATAAAATAAATAATAAATGGAAAAAAAAGGTACAATAGGATCGTCTTTAGCTTCAACTTCACTGTCAGCGAAAATTGTTCGTGATTCAGAAATAAAAAAGTGGCGTTGTCATTATGGATCAGAGTCCGTAACCGAAAAGAGTTCCCTGAGTGATCCGGGAGAAGGATGAACGGGATATTTAAAAAGTCTCTTTAGAACGATTGTCAAAATTTTTGTTGCTGCTTAGTTGGCACAACTGATTTCTATACTGACGTGGAGTTTGAACGCGATCCGTCATATAGTTTGTTTACACTTCTTAATTTTGCCAGTTCTCACAAGTGTGTTTTGTGATTTTCACAATGGATAAAAATATCGAACAATAAATTTATCTCAAATTCAGAGAATGTTACAGAAGGCTTACGGTGAGATTGGGTTAGACTTCATCAAAAACACGTGCATATGAGTGGTACAGTGCATTCAACAGCGGCCGAGATGTGATGGAAGATTTGCCTCGCTCTAGTCGGACATCAACATTTTTATCTGAACTTAACATCGATAAAGTGAAGAAAATGGTGATTGAGAATCGTCATTCAAGTTTGAGAGAGATAGACAATGAACTTTCCATGTCTCACGAATCATTTCGTATCATTTTAAACGATTGTTTGAGTATGAAACTCATTACCACTCGATTAGGTTCAAAAGTCCTGAATTTTCTTCGATTCCGAAAAAGCGAATGAAAAATATTTAGTTGGTTGAATAGGCATGACGAAAGATTTTGGAACCCTCTTCGGTAATGCGGATGCATTGTTGTTGTCAGCTACTGTTTGTTGTCAACTACTGTTGACAACAAAACCTTTATTTCGGTAATAAACTAAGGTTTTGGAAGTTTAAAGCCATTTTATAATCATTTTTGAATATTGTGCGAAAACAGCTCGCCGTGTCATGGCGTCGTGTGTGACGTCAAACTTACGTAAACGTCAAATTTGTTTACGCGCAGCTAGACGGCAGAGTAAACAAACGTTGCGTAGTTCTTGTGTTAAAATGAATTCTGAAGTTTATTAGTAGTGTGCAGTACCTCAGTGCAAAATACATCAATACTGACACCCAACAAAGTGTTTGTACATGTTCCATACAAGAAAATTTCTGACTTAATGTTTGTTTGACGTGAAATAGTTGAAATGTAAAGGCTATGGAATAACTAGTCATTTATTGAGATTATGCTTGTGTTAGTATTGGTTATCATTCTTATTATCAATTTTAATTGTTACCTTTACAGTTTTCAGTTGGCAAATGATATGGAAATTATATCGAATACTATGTGATGGGGTTGGTATCACAAGTACGTATGAAACCAGGATGTATGTCTACAAAATTTACTTGCGAACCAGACAGGACAACACAAACATCTAACACAACAGAGCGACCCTATATAGTTAGAAAACGAAGGATGATGATTCTTGAAGAGTATGAAACGCAATTTGAAGAAAGTACTATAGTTAAAGAGCCATCAAGTTCAAAAGAAATTGCATCTGTAGTTCAGGTATAGTTTACTAACTTATTCATTAGAATGTTAATTCAGTTTTATTGCATACATTGTTAATGAATAATAAAACAATACAAGTTACTATGTTTTAACTATCACTAATTTATTGATGTAAAGAATGAACAAATTTACATTGGTTGGACCGGTTTCGGACATACGTCCATTATTAACAACAAGCTAATGATAACTGAATACTCATGTACAATACAGGAATTAACATCAATAAAATCCTAGTAGAGGTCACAGTAACTTGAATAATGGTGATTGGTGGGTAATTAAGTCTACCTGGTCGTTAAGGAGCTTAACCTTTTCTACCCTAGATGCCTTGAGAATTTCCATCGATTCAAAGATATTGAGTTTATAAGATTTATCACAGGAATGAAGAATGTTTAGCTGTTGAAGTTATGGAAAAGGATGACATTCATTCAGACAATGTGCAGCTAAAGCTGAATCATATTTCTGATGTAGGATTGACCTGAAATGTTCTTTGTATCTAGCCTTGAAAGAGCGTCCTGTTTGACCTATATAAAAGGAATTGCACTCAGAACATGTTAATTGGTATACTCCTGATTATTCGAATTTATCGGTTTTATCTTTTGTGTTGAAAAGCAGGCCTGACAATTTGCTAACTGGTTTGAATGCGATATGAACTTTTTCACTATCAGACAAAACTCTAGAAACCTGTTCTGACGACTTCCCAAAATATATTATAGACATACATTTTCCGGGCTTTTTCTCTTGGATTGGGGATATATCATGTTGAATGTGTTGTTGCGTATTTTTGATTAATAAACTCTCTATTGCTTTTATATCGAAGCCGTTGTTCTCAGCTATTAACATAATGGTGTTAAATTCTGATTTTCGGTCCATGTCCGATAAAAGAAAAGAAATCGCTCTGTGAATCATGGACTTGAAGGCTGCTATTTTTTGAGAATACGAGTGAAATGAATCTATGGGTAGGACATTATCTGTGTATGAGGGTTTTGAAGATATTAATTAATAAATGGTTATTATTCTCCTGGTAATTGTTAGATCTAAGAATTTGATTTTACTATCGACTTCTGTTTCTACTTTGAACTTAATTTTTAGGATGAATATTATTAATGAAATTCAGGAAGATTTCTAGTTGTCTATTCGTTCCAATGAAACAAGCTAAAATGTCATCAACATATCGGTACCAAAATAGAATATGCCTTTTCGTCACAGGTTACGTATTAATTTTAGTGTTTTCCAAATCAGACATGAAAATTTCAGATAGAAGGGACTGAGGGTGAACCCATAGCTAAACCATTATCTTGTGAATATATATTATTATAGAACTGAAAATAATTTTGGGTCAAGCATAAATCAAACAGAGAAATTAACTCATCTTTAGAGACCACGTCGAGATTTCGTGCCTCTAGAATACTTGATATTAAGGGACACATTCTGTTGCAGGTATATTCGAGAACATATTATCTACATCTAATGATATTAATTTTGCGGTTGGTGGCATGAGGAAATTATTTATTTTATTCGATAATTCTAATGAATTTTTATACTATATTGTGAATGAAAAATGTAAATTTTTTCATTCTTTACATCAATAAATTAGTGATAGTTAAAATATAGTAGCTTGTTTTAGTTTATTATTCATTATGAATATCAACTATCACGTAGTTCAGGCTTCATCGATCAAATATTCGCATACATTGTTGGTATACTGTATACCGGCATCCCTTCGTACAAATCTCAATGATCTAAGTTTGAGATTTATTCAGTGATACTGGTTATAAAACTACATGGATTTTTGTCACCCTGTAATTCTACTTATTTGTGTTCATAATTATAACATTGCACTTGAATAACAAAACATTTGTTTCACAGTTCAGCAGATTCTTGAAGAAGTTTCCCAATTACCACCAAGAATGTTGGATAAAGCAATTCAAATAGATATGTGTAAGAAATTTAGAGGTAAACCTAACCTAACCCAACAAAAGTTAATTTGGTAAATCAGATGACATCACCATTGAAGCCGTGTCTACATTCTGTTTCTACATTACCATTTAAAATCAAACATGATGTTAATAGTAACCTATCAAAACCAAGTATAAATGTTTTGAGTATATATGTTAGGTAATAACTCTGAAATAGCAAACATATACTGCAAGGGAGCACCTCAACCTCAAAAATAATGGCAAGTTTATTGTAAAACAACCTATGAAAGTGAAACAAAATAAACTTCTACGAGTTTAAAACGAGTCTGATTACTACTTGGTCATATTTATATCTAGTGTTAAAGATAAATACAAATAAAATATACTCAGAAAGGGTTTTCACGTTTCTAAATTCGGAAGAGTAAAATTTTTATTTGTTGCGAGAAACTCGCTCAACATGAATAAATCGATCCTGGGCAAATTTGAGCTGTTTGCCTTAACAAAGTCTGGTTCCATTGTTATAGATGAATTCGTGTTGTAAAGTCGATAAATCACAAAACAAATATAAAATCAATCGTTACGCGGTATCAGTAGTAGTTAATCAAAACACAGTGAAGCTTACATAAGTATGACATCATGCGCTGTGATTTCAGTCAAAATGGCCGATTGCAGTATTTTACTCTTTTATTTCATTGAAAATCTAATTAATCTCAATTTTTAAATAAAACTAATTCAGTGTTTTGAATCCTTTGAATGTGCATTTTCCTCTAAAGTCATGAAATCTTTATTTAAGTCACGCCTATTGTTAGTTGATGTAAATGTGTTATGTCGGAAGGGCCTACTTTGAAGGCGATACAATAAATTTGGATGAATAACTAAATATTTTATGTTGCATTGTCCAAGTAACTATTTTGACAGAAATTATAGCGATAAAATTCGTATGTTAATATGATGATGTTTCCATTTCAAAATTCAGAGTGAGGCTCAACTTCCTATTTTTTTCCGGTACTGACAGACCAATGAAAATGTTTCAATCAATAATTGTTGGAGCTAAAGCTTGGGACGTTTTTCACGGAACACCCGATATACGCTCTAGTTCCTATTTTGTTTATTTACTGAGAAAGAGCTCTAAAAACCATAAATAAGATAACTAATCAATGTTATTTAGAGGCTACCAAAGCATAATAAATTTAAAACTTCCACGATAAGAAATGCATCTTCCAGCCGAATTCTTCATTTCCACCTGTTTTGTAGAACCCTCTATGGAAATCTTAATAATCTATTTCAATAGTTTGAAAATTTCAATATGTTAAAAATGGAAATGGAAAAGTTTATCTAACAGGCAATCATCCCAAGATTTTAATATGTTACTCAAATAGTTGTCAAAAGACGAACGTAATCATAGTATGTTGCATCCTTTCGACTTCCGAAACTTGAAATTCACATAAATAAAATAATTATTCCTACGAGAAGCAAATACTTCATGCAAGACGGGAAAACGTGAAACTATATCCGAACATAGCAGACTTCGAAGTTTGAAAGTAGTAGCGTACTTCAGAGCTTCGTTCCTTTTAATAGAACTTCATTTCCGGCTAATGAATTGAATTAATATGTAGAATTTCCTTAAACGAGCTCGAATTTCCAGATTTCCTACCTCGAGATCGTTGGTACTAGATCGAATGTAGCACTTGAACACGGAGTTTGATTCATGGAATAAACTAAGAATTTAGACTTTCTTGATGAGATAGTAAATTGTGTAGGGATTCACCCCTAGACTTGAAGAACCAGATACTTGACTTGACTTGGAAGCAAGTCAAGCTTAACTCAAGCTTTTGTTTTCAGATTTCAACTCAACTCAAGCTTTCTTTTTCGCAAAAGCTAGGGAAATCCAGCTTCTTCAATTTCAAAACTTGCCTGCTTGAATCAAGATACAATTGCTATAAAACATTGAACTCCCTATTATTTTCAAAAAGAGCGAGAATAAAAGTTCAACATTTAATCAATAATGTCATGTGATATAACGTAAGTGTAAGCGTGGTTTATTTCATGGAACCACATAAAAAATAGCGGATTTGGTACTCTTTGTCATTTGATTAAAATGAAACATAAAGGGTAGAAAAAATGATCTTTTATTGAAACTTAAATGAATACATTCTATCAAAGACATTCCAGAAAGTGATCCATGAAACACTAAATATTTATTGGACAACTATTGTATCGCTTTTACAGTATTACATTTACGCCAACGAATAATCCAAATATCAAAACGCTTTTTTCGGATTCGACTTCTGTTCTCTCCGCGAATTCTCTTTTATGTCTTCTATCGATTCGAAACCTCGAAGTGGTCATTTGAGTTCGGAAAGAAGAAAAAAGTCATCCGGAGCCATATCAGAAGAATACGGTGGTTGTTCGACGGTATTTGTTGAGTTTTTGGTTATAAATTAATTCACAAAGATAGCCTTGTGAGATGGTGCGCTATCGTGGTGCAAAACCCATGAGTTACTTTTCTTTCTACAAATCTGGTCTTTTTAAACGAGTTTCTTTCTGAACGCCACATAACGCTCAGCTAATATTCTTTATTTACCGCCTGTCCTGCTAGTAAGAATTCCGAATGCACAACACCGCGATAATCGGAAAACAGTCAATATTGTCTTTTGACAGAATTTGACGTGTTTTTTTGGTTTCGGTTCAGTTGGAAGGTTTTTCAAACTTTTTGACTGGTTTACATGTTAAACTCATGAACCCATGCCTCATCACCACTTACAATGCGTTTTATGAATGTAGGGTAGGAATTGACTCGTTCTAGCATGTCCTTAGTGGCCTTTACGCGATTTAATTTTCGAAGGAAATTCATTTGTACTGGAACTAGTCGAGCGGCAAAGCAATACAGAAGTTCATTGACTATCTCTCTCTAACTTGAATGATGATTGTCAATTACCATTTCCTTCACTTTATCGATGTTAACTTCAGTTGAAAATGTTGATAACCGACCAGAGCGAGTACATATTCCACCATATCTTGGCCGCTGTTGAATGCTCTGTATCACTCATATGCATGAGTTTTTGATGGAATAAATTCACCGTTAGCTTTCTCTACCATCTTCAGCTATTCGGCTCAAGAAATTTCATTTGCAATACAAAATTTGAGAAAAATTCCTTGTTCAATATTTTTATTCATAGTAAATTCCCAAACTTAACGATTGGTCGCTTTCAAACTCGGAGTCAGAATAGAAAACAGTTCTGCCAAGTTTGCAATAAACAAAACTTGACAATCGTTTCAAGCAAATTTGTTAGATAATAAATTCCCGGTACTTTTTGACAGAATGTAAACTAAAAGGAATTCATAAAATTGTTGAAGGACACAGAAATACAGAACAAGAGAGTGAAAGTGAAATGTCTATAATAATAATAATAATAATAATCTTTATTCGTATGAACCAAGTAATCACTTACAAAATAGAAGAGTTACAAGTCATCAGGCACACAAAAACAAAGATATAAAACTCACAAAGGAAAAACACCCGTGGTGAGTATGCTTATAGACTTTTTCTTCAATAGTTAACCATCTCAATTCATCCAAACAATACAAATTTTTCTGAGTAATGCTACTGAAGAAATCAAAACTTTATAAGTTCTTTGAAATAGTGTCGGCTCAAATTCGTGATCCAAGCCTTAAGCTTAAATCTAAACTGTTTTCATTTTTGATCATTCTTATTTCTACAGGAAGCGTATTAAGAAATTTAGGGCCAAGGAACAGAAAGCTTTTCTGATATTTGAGTTTTTCAGCTTTTGGAATGGTTATTGCCAGTAGACTACACCTTGTATTCTGTCCATGTTGAACAAATTTATATTGATCCAATCTACCATTCACATACTTCAAAATATCAAAGCCATACATTTCATGAACATCACAACAACCTGAAAATTTGAATAGTGAGTCAGTGGGAAAGAGAATATTTTTTATATATAATCTTTAGCAACCATTTTTGCAGGATTTCTATTTTTTCAGTATATTATCATAGACCTCCCCAGGCAATGATCCCATACCTCAAATGGGACTCAACCATAGCTTTGTAAAGTATCATCATATGCTAAGTGTGCAAAATGTTCGATAGGTATTTAAATTCAGATATGAAACCTCTAAGTTTGACTATAAGGTAATTGGCATGGAAAGACCATTGTAGTAGTGAATCCAGTACAACACCTACGTATTTGCCACTAAAACAATAAGGCAAACCAATCTGACAGTCGTCTATTATTATGTTAATTATACAGGGTGTCTACTATAATAAGTGCCAAACTTCAGTAGGTGATAGTAGTCATTTGCAACAAAAGTGTCACAACATTTTTTCAAAAGTTGATAACTATCGAGTTATTCAACACTTCTTGATTTTACGAAATTTTTGCTTCTCTCTATAAAACAAGAATATCTCTGTTACTCT
Organism: Cryptolaemus montrouzieri; assembly: GCA_013387265.2. NCBI lineage: Eukaryota > Metazoa > Arthropoda > Insecta > Coleoptera > Coccinellidae > Cryptolaemus > Cryptolaemus montrouzieri. Next base: position 37,209,730 of record JABFTP020000001.1, read on the forward strand.
TACAGCTACATCAAATCGGAGCATACCATCGGAAAGAACATTGAATATTCTATAAGATAGATAAGTACTAATGGTGAAAAATATAGTATACCGGGTGTTGTAAAAGTCTGAATGAAAAATTGTGAAATGAACAAAATTAGTGGTATTTTCTTGTTAGCCATACCACTGAAAACTGATCGATAAGTAACTGTTTTTTTTGGTAAAACTACTACATTTAAATGGCATTCAGATGGTTTATCATTTTTGAGCTTATTATTGTTTTTCAGCAATATCATGGGTAAGAGTAATAAGATCTCAAAATTCGAAAACGCAAATATCTTATATTGCTTAATGAAACATAAATAGGAACTAAAACAAATTGATGAATCATATTTTCACGAAAGAGATTTAAAACCTTAACACGTGTTCGAAGTGTCTTCCTCTTTCTTGAATGCACTTAACACATATTTTCTTAAACTATCAACTACTGATTGAAGGTCAATGTGTTTTTGACTAATTTCGTTGCAACAGATTCGAATCCTCTCAATTAATTCTTCTCGAGTAATAATGAAAATTCTATAAACATTTGTCTTTAATGAACCCCACACATAAAAATTAAGCGGCGTAAGGTCAGGGTTTCTGGGTGGCCATCTCACCGGCCCGAATCCATCTATCCATTTCTCTCCTAATCTCTCAGTCATCCAGTTCTGGACCATTTTAGAGTTATGAGCCGGGCAGCCGTCCATTTAAAACCAAAGGTAATGTCGAGTAGCTATAGGCATTTCTTCCATAACGTTCATTATTTTATTATTTAATAGATTTAAAAATTTCGTTGGCATTGAGACGATTGGGAAGTATAACTGGCCCGACAAGTTGACTCCTCCTTAACCCCAACCACACATTTACTCTAATCTCGTGCTGAGAGTGTGACACAACAGTGCCATGAGGATTTTCTGTATCCCATGTATGAGAATTTCTCAAATTTATCATACCAACTTTGGTAAAAGTTGCCTCATCTGTCCATAGAATTTTATCTGATTCCCAATCCTGCAATTTATTCATGTATCACCTACAAAATTGCAACCTCACCTCACTATCCACTGGCAATAGGTCTTGAACCTTACTCAAATGGTAAGGATGTAAATTATTTCGCTTGAGAACTCTATGAACCGTGGAATGATGAAGTCTCAATGTAGCATCTATTCTCTGAGTACTTGTTGTAGGGTCCTCCGAACAGCCTGCAATATTGCAGGTGCTTGTCTCCATTGCTGAGCATTTCCACTACCTTCTCTAATTCTTAAACCGCTGAATGAACCAGTTTAACCGAAGCGCCTAAACACTTCAAAAAATGTCTTTCTGCAAGGTGGGTGTCTGTTTGGCAAACGCAATGCATACTATCGCACCGCTGCACGGGAATTTCCATTCGCGAAGCCATAAACAGATAACATATCTCGATATTCAATATTTGAGAAACAAGGCATGTTTTCTTTTTTTCGAAAAAGAAAATGGAACCGTAAAAGGGGAAAATATAAACTTCAATTCATTAATTCATCGAATGACAGTTCCCGTCCTGTCCTAAATATTTTTATTTGTCTTAAAATCAAGAAATACAAGCCTTCTGTGATTTATTTTTTTACGATTCTTTTTTCTAATTTTCTTCTTCTAATTCGAGAAAAATTGTTATTCCTAGTTTCTTAAACATTCAAAATCCAGATATGTTATTTATTTATCGCCTATTATTATTGAAATGTCATTTGTGGAATTGTTTAGACGCTCCGGTGAAAGGATAAGAGAATTTACTTACTCTTACTCTTACCCATGATATTGCTGCTGAAAAAATAGTAAGCTCAGAAGTTGGTATGGCGTTCAAAAGCCAGATGAATTTAGTAGTTTTTTCCAGAAAAAAACGGCTACTTATCGATCAGTTTTCAGTGGTACAGCTAACAAAAAAATACCTAAAATTTTGTTCATTTCACAACTTTTTCATTAAGCCTTTCACAACACCCGGTATACAATTTTTTTTCACAATTAGTACTTACCGATCTCATAGCATATTCAATGTTCTTCCCGATGGTATGGTGAGATTTCATGTATCTGTAAGAGTAACAGAGATATTCTTGTTTTTATAGAGGTAAGCAGAATATTTCGTAAAATCAAGAAGTGTTAAATAACTCGATAGTTATCAATTTTTCGAAAAAATGTTATGAGACATTTTTTGTTGCAAATGAATTCTACTATCACCTGCTGAAGTTTGGCGCCTTTTATAGTAGACACCCTGTATAGTCATTTGACGGTAAGTTTAGTATGTCGAGTGAAAACGGAATAATTTTTGTTTTTGTGAAATTTATTCAAATTAAATGTGAATCCCTCCACTGTTTTATTATTTTAATATCACTCTCTGCTCTGTGTTTAATATCATCACATCCCTTTCCCCTGTACACCACCGTTGCGTTATCGGCGAAGATGATTATATCACCATTTAATTCAAGAAATGGCAAGCCATTAATGTACAAAGTGAAAAGTATGAGACCCAACACTGTTCCCTGAGGAACCCCATAGTCTATATTGAAAAATTTGCTAGTAACATCCCCGTTTATTCTGACAACTCGCTTCGGCCCCGACAAATATCTTTCTAGTAGCTTTAATCCGACACCATCTACACCAATTTCTCTCATTTTATTCAATAATACGCTATGCTGAACCGTATCAAAGGCTTTTGCAATATCAATGAGTGTGCAAAATGCCGCATCAATATCATTCAGTGCCGCCTGTATACTAACGACAACCTCTGCAATGGCGTCGCTAGGTGCATTCTGATCTCGGAAACCGAACTGTTTTTTTGTTTTACCCAAAAATTCAATAATCTATTCTTGATGATTTTCTCAATTATCTTAGATAAGTTCGAAATTAGACAAATTGGCCTATAATTACTCATGATTCTTATGTCATCCCCTTGTGCAATGGTGTAACAATAGCAGCTTTCATTTGATCTGAAATGAGCCCTCCTTGAAAATCAAGTTGACCCAATGTGCGATTGGTGCAGATAGCATACTGGTTCCAGATTTTAATACCGCTATAGATATTTCGTCAATTCCGCAGATGGAGCTGGATTTTAGACTAGATACTGTCGCTCAGACTCCAGAAATATCTGTAAGTTGCAACATAAATTTAGTGCATGGAGTCGGTCATTTCGATATTTTTCTATGACGCTTAGGTATTTTATCAGCAAGGCTCATTCCTATACTGCCAAAATACTCATTAAATCTTTGAGCCACTTCATTGTGATTAGTTATAACAGATCCTTCCGAATTTATGGTTTTTATTTTCGTACGAGCTTGCCGTTTTGGGCAAAATTCAGTTATTAAATTTCAGAGTTGTTTACTGTTATGATTACTTTTATTTATTTTATCCATGTAAAATCTGCTTTTTGCTGCTCTCTATATTTTTTTCAAGTTATTCCGATAGTTTTTAAATTCGGTCCAATTTTCGTTTGTTCTGTCCCGTTCCCATTTTTTGTACATTTCATTTCTTTTTTCAATTGAAGTTATCAACGCATTCGTTATACAAGGCTCCCTTTTTTCCTATAGATCTATTTATATTGGCTTTTTCGATACACTCTTGAATTTTACCCATTAAATATTAGTTAGAGTCCTCAATATCCGTAATCTGAAAAAATGATTTCCAATCGGTCCTAAATTAGTTTTCATTTTATCTAGATTGATTTTAGGATTTCGTTCATTTCTTTCATCATTGAATGGAAAATTTTCAACAGGAAATAAACATACTGAAGAAAAATAGATATTTTTTGTAAGTATATGATCGATACAAGTCGAGCTATTATTACAATTCTGGTAGGGTAGTTTGTAATAGTGATTACTGTCTTCTCATTGTCAGTGACATCAATTTGGACATTAATGGTGAAGAGGAAGATCTCAATACCATTAATTCAAATTCAATGTTTTAAATGAGAAGACAGTTTTTCGGTTATTAATAGGCCTACCTGAGTTGACAAAAATAGCTCGACTTGTATCGATCATATACTTACAAAAAATATCTATTTTTCTGTCTTAGGGTAGTTGTAAAAATCGATAATGAATTTGTTAACTGAAATAGGAGGCAATTTATAAATGTCAATTATTCGAATATTTTTCTGTTTGGATTTTGAATCTGGCTCAATGACCAAGCTAAGGACTTTCGTCCCCCCACATCTATTATTCGAGAACTATATGTATATGTTTTTTTGATGAACAGATATAAACTAAATCGTACCCATCTATATTAAAAATATCTAAATCGTAAATATGAAATGTTTCAGACAGAATTATAAAATCAGGCCTATGTTTGAACTCACTTAGAAGCACAAACAGCTGATCGAAGTTCTTATTGATACTTCTGATATTATTATGGAACACCCTGAAGTCATTACAATCTCCCAGGGCTACCATTTCATTATAATCATTTATGCTATCAAAGACTGAAGTGTCTATTTTATCAGGATTTTCGAAGTCTTTCACAAAATGGTCCATAAAGAATCAAAGTTTGAAAAAATTATTATTGTGAATAGTCTATTCTCTCCTTAGCTATGTTTACCTGTCTTTGGTAACTTGGACATTGAGGATCCAGGCTGCTATGATCGACATAATAGTTTGTATTGAATTTATTATTCGCACTTTTACAGTTCACACACATTACCATATTATTCGAACACTTGTTTGTTTCATGATTTTCCGAACAATTGGCACAAGTAACATTACCATTGCAGTCGAACTGACTGTGAAAGAATCCTTGGCACTTGAAACATCTAGGAATTTGAATATTTTCATAAATTGTATATCGGTTGTATACAATATTCAGTTTCCTTTCTTGTAACACTTTTTTGAATACCGAACCTTCACATTCAACTACCGCCCAGTTTGAATCTCCTTTCTTTGTTTGCTTGAAAAGTTTCACTACCAATGTATCTTCGGACGTGTATATAATATTTTGTTTTTGATTGATCAGCGAATCCTTTGTTACATTCAATTAAATATTAGAATATTAAAAATTGTGAACGACGATTCTTTCAAATTAGTTTCACTAATTTCATAGTTAACGAGCATTTTTTTGTCTAGTCTTCCTTTCAGAATATCATTTGATTTGTTCGAGTCGCATTTCATCATGATGGCACCATTTTTCGCAATTTTTATTTAATTGATGCCTATACCTAATTCCGCAGGATTAGATGCTTCAACAGGCTAGCTTCTAGTATTTATAGTTGGTTGTTTCTCATTATTGGGACGAATGATTATACAAGGCGTATTTTTAATATTTGTTTCCACATTTGGACTTATTGTGGTTGATAAAGCGTGAGGATACGTCGAAAATTGAGCTGAAATCTTATTTTGTTCTTTAAAATCTTTTAAATTTCCTTCGAGTAATTCTATGATTTTGACTTTATCATCTATGATACTTTTCAGAAGTTTGATGGTAGTAAATTCCTTACAGCTCTTGCAGAGGTACCTAAGATTCCGTTTTTCATTTTGCATATACTTGGTTTCATCTGCTGTTAATACTAAACATCCTGCACAGTAAGCCTTGGAACATCCATCGCAGACCACTCAATTTTTGTGCTTATTTGCAGCAGTATTGCATTGGCTTCAATCCATGATGGAAAATGTTCCTCATATGACGTTTATATTAAAATTCGTGATAAATCTTCAAGCGCAATCGAAATGATCGATGTATTGTTTATATGGTACACAGATGTTGGAACCAATAACAATCACCGCAGCAACCGCACTCTCATGGTGAGAATATTTAATTCACACTATCCAAAAAGCACTAACCTCACCGAACCGAATTTGGCACCAACATACCGAAGAATTGAGTTCAATAATATAGCAAAAAATCACAATTTTAATACGTTATTATCTCGATGTATATGACACCTTTATTGGAGCTCCATGCATTACGACTTTCCTCGCACATTGCTAGATTTAATAATAATATATTTTCAGATAAAACACAACTACATAATCACAAAACCAACAAAAATAAATTCTCTATGAAACAATTGAACAGATCGTCTGAGAAAATAAAAACAACTGAATCAAATTTCTGTGAAATTACAAATAATACCTACAATGAAACTTAAGTCAAAAAGAAAAAGAATAAGCAAAACTACATTTCCACTTCATCAGATAGATGATAGTTCACTGTTTTTGAAACAAGTTGTTCCTGGACTCCCCCGACTCTCGGTTCTCGGGGAATCACCGTTCAATCACGATTCTCGGAGATTCACTCATTCTCCAAAAGGGTCCTGTTAAATACCGCTAAATGTGGTAAAACTTAATCGATAAAATATTTTACTTTCACTTCTGGCCGCTAGGTGTCGACACTACATGATATTCTTTCAGTCTTCTATATATTTTTAGAAGGCATATTGATTTTCTAACCTCTAAAAGAATCATTTCATTTGAGTCCATTTAAATTATATTGAAATCTATTGTAGGTTGTAGGTGGCATCCGTATATTGTTGAGTGTTGTTGAATACAGATATTTCTCACATTTTTGAAATGATTGCAGGTTGATTTCTTTCCTTTTTGCTGAAAATTAACCTAACTACTTCCCGGAGCTTTTTGGATCTACTTTTTGCGCTTCGAAAAGATTTGATTAGATTCAACGTACTCAAATTTTGAAATCCAATGTGTCGCAGCCAATAGAAATATTCTGTATGACTAGAGACACTACCTACCTTTATTCAGTTCAAGTCAAACATTCTAGTTTTCGAAAGCTTGAATTTCAAATCAAGTTAAGTTGTTCGAAAAATTTTCAAGCTGCTGTCCTTCATGAAACGCTAGTATTTACCCATCCTAAATTCGTTCTCCTTGAATGGTAACGTCTAAACTAATAGATATATGAGGAAGCGCTTTCACGAAATGGTGCTACTTATTGATGAAACAATAGATGCAGTCAACTAAACTTTCATAGCTCTCTTCATTTTCGAGGTACCGGGTGATTTTCGAAATATTCAATTTTCGAGTTATCCTTTCACATGGCACAATGGTGAATAGTGCATCTTACAGAATATTTTACGCGGAATCTTAGTAGGGAAAAATCCTACGATATAAATTCAAATGAAGTTGAGGTATGATTTTGATGAGATCTATCAGATTTCAAGTTATTGTTAACTATTACTGGAACATTCTGTATGCAAAAATTTCTGACTAAGAATTTAGACCCTCGTACATTATCGATATATCGTTACAGCAAAGAGCCTAGAGAGTTTTTTGGTGATTATGATTACATCGTCGTTCTGGTTGTAGTGGTCCTCGTTAAAAACTAAATCGTACCCATCTATATTAAATATATCTAAATCGTAAATATGAAATGTTTCAGACAGAATTATACTATCAGGCCTATGTTCGAACTCACTTAGAAGCACAAGCAGCTGATCGAAGTTCTTATTGATGCTTCTGATATTATCATGGAACACCCCGAAATCATTATAATCTCTCAGAGCTACCATTTCATTATAATCATTTATGGTATCAAAGACTGAAGTGTCTATTTTATCAGGATTTTCAAAGTCTCTCACAAAATGGTCCATGAAGAATCAAAGTTTGAAAAATTATTATTGTGAATAGTCTCTTCTCTCCTTAGCTATGTTTACCTGTCTTTGGTAACTTGGACATTGAGGACCTATATTGCTATGATCGACATAATAGTTTGTATTGAATTTATTATTCGCACTTTTACAGTTCACATACATTACTATATTATTCGAACACTTGTTTGTTTCATGATTTTCCGAACAATTGGCACCAGTAACATTACCATTGCAGCCGAACTGACTGTGAAAGAATCCTTGGCACTTGAAACATCTAGGAATTTGAATATTTTCATAAATTGTATATCGGTTGTATACAATATTCAGTTTCCTTTCTTGTAACACTTTTTTGAATACCGAACCTTCACATTCAACTACCGCCCAGTTTGAATCTCCTTTCTTTGTTTGCTTGAAAAGTTTCACTACCAATGTATCTTCGGACGTGAATATAGTATTTTGTTTTTGATTGATCAGCGAATCCTTTGTTACATTCAATTAAATATTAGAATATTAAAAATTGTGAACGACGATTCTTTCAAATTAGTTTCACTAATTTCATAGTTAATGAGCATTTTTTTGTCTAGTCTTCCTTTCAGAATATCATTTGATTTGTTCGAGTCGCATTTAATCATGATGGCACCATTTTTCGCAATTTTTATTTTATTGATGCCTAGCTAATTCCGTAGGATTAGATGCTTCAACAGGTTAGCTTCTAGTATTTATAGTTGGTTGTTTCTCATAATTGGGACGAATGATTATAGAAGGCGTATTTTTAATATTTGTTTCCACATTTGGACTTATTGTGGTTCATAAAGCGTGAGAATACGTCGAAAATTGAGCTGAAATCTTATTTTGTTCTTTGAAATCTTTTAAACTTCCTTCGAGTAATTCTATGATTTTGACTTTATCATCTATGATACTTTTCAGAAGTTTGATGGTAGTAAATTCCTTACAGCTCTTGCAGAGGTACCTAAGATTCCGTTTTTCATTTTGCATATACTTGGTTTCATCTGCTGTTAATACTGAACATCCTGCACAGTAAGCCTTGGAACATCCATCGCAGACCACTCAATTTTGTGCTTATTTGCAGCAGTATTGCATTGGCTTCAATCCATGATGGAAAATGTTCCTCATATGACGTTTATATTAAAATTCGTGATAAATCTTCAAGCGCAATCGAAATGATCGATGTATTGTTTATATGGTACACAGATGTTGGAACCAATAACAATCACCGCAGCAACCTGCACTCTCATGGTGAGAATATTTAATTCACACTATCCAAAAAGCACTAACCTCACCGAACCGAATTTGGCACCAACATACCGAAGAATTGAGTTCAATAATATAGCAAAAATCACAATTTTAATACGTTATTATCTCGATGTATATGACACCTTTATTGGAGCTCCATGCATTACGACTTTCCTCGCACATTGCTAGATTTAATAATAATATATTTTCAGATAAAACACAACTACATAATCACAAAACCAACAAAATAAATTCTCTATGAAACAATTGAAAAGATCGTCTGAGAAAATAAAAACAGCTGAATCAAATTTCTGTGAAATTATAAATAATACCTACAATGAAACTTAAGTCAAAAGAAAACGAATAAGCAAAACTACATTGCCACTTCATCAGATAGTTGATAGTTCACTGTTTTCAAACAAGTTGTTCCTGGACTCCCCGACTCTCGGTTCTCGGAGAATCACCGTTCAATCACGATTCTCGGAGATTCACTCATTCTCCAAAAGGGTCCTGTTAAATACCGCTAAATTTGGTAAAACTTAATCGATAAAATATTTTACTTCCACTTCTGGCCGCTAGGTGTCGACACTACATGATTTTCTTTCAGTCTTCTATATAATTTTAGAAAGCATATTGTTTTTCTAACCTCTGAAAGAATCATTTCATTTGAGTCCATTTAAATTATATTGAAATCTATTGTATGTTGTAGGTGGCATCCGTTTTTTGTTGAGTGTTGTTGAATACAGATATTTCTTACAATTTTGAAATGATTGCAGGTTGATTTCTTTCCTTTTTGCTTTAAATTAACCTAACTCTTTCCCGGAGCTTTTGGATCTACTTTTTGCGCTTCGAAAAGATTTGATTAGATTTAACGTACTCAAATTTTGAAATCCAATGTGCCCAATGAAATATTCTGTATGACTAGAGACACTACCTAGCTTTATTCAGTTCAAGTCAAACATTTGAGTTTTCGAAAGCATGAATTTCAAATCAAGCTAAGTTGTTCGAAAAATTCTCATCTCTTCGTATGATGAATGACTTATGTCACTTGATGTTTACTAATTCGACTTCGCTGATTCTGAATATACCTTCAGTTTTCTAACAGCTCTTGTTTACGAGTTATATTTCTATGAAAGAAGCACTTAATTACAGTGATAATTTGCTGGTTATAGTGGTCCTCGTTAAAAACTAAATCGTACCCATCTATATTAAAAATATCTAAATCGTAAATATGAAATGTTTCAGACAGAATTATACAATCAGGTCTATGTTTCAACCCACTTAGAAGCACAAGCAGCTGTTCGAAGTTCTTATTGATATTTCTGATATTATTATGGTACAGCCTGAAATTATTAAAATATCTCAGAGCTACCATTTCATTATAATCATTTATGCTATCGAATACTGAAGTGTCTATTTTATCAGGATTTTCAAAGTCTCCTACAAAATGGTCCATAAAGAATCAAAGTTTGAAAAATTATTATTGTGAATAGTCTATTCTCTCCTTAGCTATGTTCACCTGTCTTTGGTAACTTGGATATTGAGGATTCAGGCTGCTGATCGACATAATAGTTTGTATTGAATTTATTATTCGCACTTTTACAGTTCGTACACTTTACCATATTATTCGAACACTTGTTTGTTTCATGATTTTCCGAATTGCTTCTAATTTTTATAGTTGGTTGCTTCTTATTATTGGGACAAATGGTTATACAAGGCGTATTTTCAATTTTGTTTCACATTTGGATTTATTGTGGTTGATAAAGCGTGAGAATACGTCGAAAATTGAGCTAAAATCTTATTTTGTTCTTTGATATCTTTTAAATTCTCTTCGAGTAATTCTATGATTTTGACTTTATCATCTATATACTTTTCAGAAGTTTGATGCTAGTAAATTATTTACAGTTCTTGCAGAGGTACCTAAGATTCTGTTTTTCATTTTGCATATACTTTATTTCATCTGCTGATGATACTGAACATTCTGCACACTAATGTTGGAAACAAAAACATTCACCGCAGCGACCGCATTCTCAGGGTGAGAATATTTAATTCTCACTATCCAAAAGGCACTAACCTCACCGAACCGAATTTGGCACCAACGTATCCAGAGAATTGAGTTCTATAATATAGCAAAATATCACAATTTCAATATGTTATTATCTCGATGTATGACACTTTTATTGGAGCTCCATACATTACGACTTTCCTGGCACATTGCTAGATTTAATAATAATATATTTTCAAATAAAACACAACTACAGCATCGCAGTACCAACATATATAAATTCTCCATGAAACAATTGAAAAGATCGTCTGAGAAAATAAAAACAACAGAATTAAATTTCTATGAAATTAGAAATAATACCTACATTGAAACTATAGTCAAAAAGAAAAGAATAAGCAAAACTACATTGCCACTTCATCAGATAGTTGATAGTTCACTGTTTTTGAAACGAGTTATTTATATATTTTGTCATATATTTATGTGTATTTTTTATGTCCGACTTTCTGGGAAATTCCAGGACTCCCCGACTCGGTTCTCGGGAATCACCGTTCAATCACGATTCTTGGAGATTCACTCATTCTCCGAAAGGATCCTGTTAAATACCGCTAAATGTAGTAAAACTTAATCGATAAAATATTTTACTTTCACTTCTGGCCGCTATGTGACGACACTACATCATTTTCTTTCAGTCTTCTATATAATTTTAGAAAGCATATTGTTCTTCTAACCTCTGAAAGAATCATTTCATTTGAGTCCATTTAAATTATATTGAAATCTTTTGTAGGTTGTAGGTCGCATCCGTATTTTGTTAATTGTTGTTGAATACAGAAATTTTTCACAGTTCTGAAATGATTGATTGATTCCTGCCCTTTTTGCTTTAAATTAACCAAACAACCTCCCGGAGTTTTTGGATCTACTTGTTGCGCTGCGAAAAGAATTGACTAGATTTAACGTACTCAAGTTTTGAAATCCAATGTGTTGCAGCCAATTAAAATATTCTGTATGACTAGAGATACTACCTACTTTTATTGTAGCGGTACGGGTAGCGACTAGCAAGTGAAATTAACTTTAAGCTCTTACAAATATGAAGCTTTCAAGCAGCATGAACAAGATTAATGTCAAGTCGAGCATTGGGTACCAAAATCAATTCAAGTCAAACATTTGAATTTTCAAAAGCTTAAATTTCAAATCAAATTAAATTGTTCGAAAAATTTTCAAGCCATCTAACCTATCCTAAATTCGTTCTCCTTGAATGGTAACGTCTAAACTAATAGATATATGAGGAAGCGCTTTCACGTAATGGTGCTACTTATTGATGAAACAATAGATGCAGTCAACTAAACTTTCATAGCTCTCTTCATTTTCGAGGTACAGGGTGATTTTCGAAATATTGAATTCTCGAGTTATCCTTTTAGATGGCACAATGGTGAATAGTGCATCTTACAGAATTTTTTACGCGGAATCTTAGCAGGGAAGAATCCTAGGATAAAATTCAAATGAAGTTGAGGTATGGTTCTGATGAGATCTATCAGATTTCAAGTTATTGATAAACATTACTGGAACATCCTGTATGCAAAAATTCCTGACTAAGAATTTAAACCCTCGTACATTATCGATACATCGTTACAGCAAAGAGCCTATAATTATGACGGATGTATGATCCTTGTATAACATTTGGATTCCCGCATGACGGGTCACGTGCCATTTGGAAAGAATTCCTTGTATATTCGAACGAACCACCATTTGCTTGATCTAGTTTTTGCTCGACTTATTGAGTTAGAGTCTAGTGAGTGAAACAGGCACTGGTCTGTGTAATGTAGAGTCCTCTTTAATGGGCCTGCACAAATGTGGCGATGAATTCCCAGCAACAATAGAAAGGGAAAGAAGGTAATAAGGACCGTATTAGCACAAACGTCAAGGACGTTTGGAATTCAATCATAACATTGGAAAACAAAATTGCACTTTTCGTATGATGAATGACTTATGTCACTTGATGTTTACTTATTCGACTTCGCTGATTCTGAATATACCTTCAGGTTTCTAACAGCTCTTGTTTACGAGTTATATTTTTATGAAAGAAGCACTTAATTGCAGTGATAATTTGCTGTTGATTAAAACAATATTGATTTAAATTGCTATAATTTGATATGGCATCGTCAAGAGGAGTTTGTGTGAATGATTCAAATCATTTTTGTTTCATTTACGGAAGGTATATATCTAAAGAATACCGTTTGAATGTGAGTTCGTAAGTGAAGCTTGTGAAAATTACTTTGGACATTCGCTGGAAATGCGAGATGGGCCATGTGTTCCTCAAAAGGTTTGTTGAACGTGCGTTCAGTTTTCACGTTTGTGGACAAATAAGAAATGGAAAACTTTCTGGTACTGAACTGCTTTGATCTGGAATGAACCCGCAAACCACGATGATGACTGCTATTTTCGTTTGGTGATCATAACTAGCATTAACCGAAGAAATCGAGGCAAATGGGAATTACCTTCCATACATTCGGTAGATAGAAAAATTCAGAGCTCTAGAACTTTTCTCAAGCTAATGTTTCAGAACAGAAGTTAATAGACATTGAGATGAAAACAGATAGTACTGATAGTGACTTTGAATGTGACCTAAAATCGTCAAAATGATTCAATCAAAATGATTTAAACGACCTACTCAGAGCTCTGGGTGTGTCAAAGTCTACTTCAGAAATCCTGGATTCTAGGCTCAACGAAAGGAACGTAGTAACAAAAAGGACCAGAGGTTAGGTTGGGTTAGATTGATTCTTTTGTATTTTGTAAAGTTGTATCTGGTTTAATGGCTGCAATGAAATTACGAAATTATATTTGTAATGGATGGCGTTTGTTCATAGATTTGTCAATATCAAGTCTAAAATGTGTTCTCTTATACAACTGCCGACTGCACATTCTACTAAAAAAATATGGAAACTACAATTATTTCTTTGCTTTTGAACAAAATGAACTAAACAGAAAAGAACTAGCTCATATGTGCTGATTTATAATTGATTAACAGAGTAGTTACACAATATATCCCTGTTTCAAAATCGAAGTAATTTGGTTTCGATGTGACTGAGTTACAATTTTTTGAGTCATATTTTGACAAGCGTTCCCAGGTATTTGTTATCGACAATGACTGTTTTGACGCCATTCCTGTGACGTCTGGGGTGCTGCAGGGATTTGTGCTGGGGCCCGTACTTTTTCTTCTTTAAATTACAGATATTTTTCATGCAATTGATTCGTGTAAGGATCGTGCTTTTGCAGGTGACAGATTTACGCTCTACGTAATTCCGTTGCTCCGCAAAAATTTTTGAGTATCAAATCAAATACTTGTATGTGTGTCTGATCTGTACTATTTCATAATTCTTGCTGGTCAGAAAATACCCTATAGCACGGGTGCTCAAACTTGAACTGCTGATGATCTACCTCAATATTTTCAGACTACTTAGGATAGACTTTGAGATGCTGCAAGTATGTATGATGCAGGGTTGTCGTATATACAAGATACACCCTACCTACCTACCTACCTAGGTGGGGTGTACCGTAGCATATATAGATATTAGCTTTCTGCACAATATACATTATTTTGGTCAAGGTTTGAGTTAGATTTAGTTAGGTTCTTCTCAATAATATCAATGAAAAAACTCTTCGTTACTCAAAATGGCGAGTTTATCGGTTGGTACAAAATAAAAGAGGTACATTTGGTGTTAAATTTAACTAAGGAGTGAATTTGGATGTCGAAGCGTGGCACTGCATGTCCTAAGTATAATCTTCATGAGATGGTACGTAACCACTGAGTGCTAATCGCAAGCATGATGACATATGATCGTCGGTTAGTCGATTGCGATATTTTGACTTGATTACCTTCATTTCAGAAAATGCAGACTCGCATAAGTAAGTTGACTCAAACATTGCTATCAGTTGAAGAGCGATTTGCCTTAGATTCGGATATTCATCTTCAGATATAAAACTGCAGAAATTTATATCAGATGCCGTAGCTTTGAGATGTATATCTGACGTAATCTACACCAACTCATTTGTAACAGAACATGAGTTCATATTAAACTGACTTGCTATTTCAGTAGCTAATTCCTCAATATTTTTACATGAAAAAGGATAACTCATTAATGATGTTATATTTACCAATATACTATAATCATAAAACATATTTCGAATTGTTCCAAAAATATTTGATAACTAAGCCTCATACGTGTTATAGTTCAACTGAGAAATCCTTGCTTTCAGAGACGGAAAATGTTCAAGATCCTTTCTTTTCAGTTGATCTATCATAGTTTCAATTTATTTTTGAATGCGTTTACTGCTCTAATCATCTCAGTAATAGTTTTTCCATCACCTTGAAGCCCCAAGTTAATGGTGTAAAAGTGCATTATGATGTCAGTCAAAAATGCCAAATCAGTCAGCTATTTTTCGTTTTTCAACATCTGAGTGTCATCACCTCTTTCGTCTAGAAAAGCTGTTATTTTGGGCAATTGTTCTTGAAACCTTTCTAGGAATTTTCCGTGACTCAACCACCTGACGTCCGTGTGAAGAATTATCTTCCAACTGCAACTTAAAGAGCCGCCGTTGTAAGCTACGTGCACAGATGGAATTCACAACTTTTATTGCAATGCCCATAATTTCCTTCGTGTTTAAGTTTTTTGAACATAAAACTTGTTGATGTATAATGCAATGGAATGAAAAAAATGAAGGATATCTTCATTAGCGCTATACAATGCCACAAGACCGTTTTTGTTTCTACTCATTGCTGGTGCTCTATCGGTTGTAATGCACCTATAGAGTGCAATGTATTTATTGGTAGCTGTGGTTTTCACAAAATTGAAAACGTCATATATATATATATATATATATATATATATATATATATATATATATATATATATATATATATATATATATATATATATATATATATATCTTAGCCACGGGTTCTCCCTTCAGAGGAATGATTGTCAAAAATTCTTCTTTAGCCAACTTTTCATTGAATACCATCCGAATAAAATACACAGCTGGGCAGTGTCTGTCATATCGGTGGATTCATCGAACTGTAAAGAAAAGTATGTAGATTTCTTGATATCATGTTTTAGTTTATCTGCCATGTCCTGACTCATGACTTCAATACGCCTTGTGACAGTCGGACAAGATAACAGAAGTTCTCAAAAAGCAGACACGATTTCTGTTTTATTCTTGAAATCTCGAAATAAAGTCTCACCCACTTCAATAAATGCTTCCTTCACAACCGATCCATCTTCGAATGGTTTCTTGTGTTTCGCTAATATATGTGATATTTTAAATGACGCGATTGTAGAAGCAGCAACTTTTGATTGTTTGGCTGGGCTTGTGAACATAGTTTGTTCTTTTTTCAAACTAGATATCAAATCACGTACTTTCCGTCTTCTCAATTCACTCTGTGGTGGAAAGGAAAATCCTTTTAATAGTTTTTATGAAATTTTTTATGATGCCTCTCTAAGTTACCACGCTTAGGTATTGCAACTGACGCACGACAAATAAGACGAATGCACTTATCCTTCACCATACAAAAGAGCAATTCTTCTTCCCAATCGTTATTAAAATGATACGTTTTAGATTTTTCGCTGCACTCATTTCGTACTATTCAAGAAGAAACTTTGTATCGACGTAGTATTGCCTTCGAGTTGCAATTAATAATGACTCCAATTCCTGCAGGCGCATTCCTTTGATAAAGCCGCCTTTAACCGCTAGCAAAGTGTTACATTATTAGGTGATAAATTTTGTAGTTAAGTTACCTACTTATTAAAATTTTTTTCTACTCGAGATCTACTGAAAAAACACTCGCGATAGACCGTTTGAGCTACCCTGCCTTATAGCTTTCAATTTATTTGGAAAACTCAAAATGTTCTGCCGAATGCGACATGAAAATCCGAATTTTCCGGTTGCGTTGACTTGAAAGTTTTAACAGATCGAAGGCATTGATTGAAAATAGTAGTCTGCTATTGAAATAACATAGTTACCCAGAAGTACCGAAAGCGATAGAATATTGATGATATTTTAGTTCACGAGAACATGCTTGAAAATTGAAATCTTATTAGATTTGTTATATTGTTGATTCATTTATTTTATGGATATTCTTTTTCAAAGAAGATGAAGTATAAAAATTTATAATATATATATATATATATATATATATATATATATATATATATATATATATATATATATATATATATATATATATTATAACATTATACTTATATGGATAACTTAGAAAGAATAGTTATTTTCAATAACCGCTAAGCGAAAAAACATATAGTGTTCTGATACCGATATGTAGACGATATATTGGAAGGTTTCCAAGGCTCAAAGAGGCAAATCGATACATTTCTTCAATTTCTGAACGAAGTTTATAACAATATCAAGTTTAGAGCAGAAAATGAAATTATTAGCTCACTAAATTTTTAGATCTGACAATAACACAATCGACTAACAAATCCATTTATTACATCTATAAAAGAGAAACTTTCGCAGACTCAATTACATACTCCCATATACTCATACAAACACTCAAATCACAAACAGGCAGCTTATTATTCAATGATCCATAGGGCCCTTTTTATTACATTGTCACTCACAGACTTCAAAATTGAAACAAGTTCTATCAGAAGAATTGCCTTGAATAACAAAATTCCTCCGAATTATCCAACGCAAAGCATCAAATAACACAATTATTAAAAAATAAGAAGTTCCAACTACACTGGTCCCTTTTCATTTACTTTAGCAACTATTTCTCTCAATTCAAAATAACCACCTATTTTCCCAATTGGTCTGAACATGATCAAATTATTATTCAATGCTAAACGAAAACAGACAAATTCAAAAAATCATGTGTACGGTATCTTTTGTTGGACAGACTGGTGGAAATTTCGAAACCTAATTCAAAGAACATTTATCCTCTCACAAATAAAATCCACGAAGCATTCAATAACATTAGATAATATCAAAATTCTTCATTCTTGCGACAAAGGAAAGAGAATGAATCTGTTGGAAAGTTTGGAAATCAATAAACTATTAAAACCCAAGGGAAATCACCCTTGATTGCCAGCTAGACATTAAAACCTCTTCACTACTTAATATCAAATTAGGCTAGCATCTATATAAGTAAGTTCATTGCTGTAGTTGACCACTTGAAAATGATCTGGCGGTCGAAACGGGTCGTTCCGACCCGTTGATTTTACTTCATCTTAGTTGAAAGCTTATTCAACATATTCCTGGAATAAATTTACTCAAAACTCACAATAAACATACTGTTAGTACTAAAAATCTAATTTTATTCATAATTCCAGAATGATTTCTTCCCGACAGTTCGTTCAGCAAAATCTCATTGAAGCAAAGCTCTCGAAAGTTCGACTCTGTCTTCTTTCAATACCAACAATCAAATGGCGAGAGAGCCAATTCTATACAGGGTGTCGTTACGTTGCAAATTCGACACGTTATTAGGTATACATTGTGTCAGTTCACGATGAAATATTAGAATTGCATTGTCATTCTTTCTCTCGCTGCACGTATGGGGATTTTTGTTGGAATAGTTTAATAACCCATCAGGCAATACAACATGTGTTACCATAGTAATTGAAAGGGGACTGTACTAATCAAACTGGTTTGTATTAATCCGAGGAGAAATAACGAAAATACCATTTCGAACCAGTGAAATTGAAGACATAGTGATAACCGTTTTGCTGGTTTTTCTTAAGCCACTCACTGAAACCTGTAATTATCAGTTAATTGTCTTCAATTTCTTTCACGAATATAATAACAATCCAGCCAAATCTCTGTCAAAATTGTTTTTAAGGCAGATGCTTTAGCTAAAATACCACTGATCACGTATATATTCCTTCAAAATAGTACCGGGAGTTGATCATTTCAATAATCTACTTTTAAGACGATTGTCAAAATTTTTGGTTTTGCTAAGTTGGCACAACTGTTTTTACAAGCATTCATTTAACTTGCAATGTATGTATGTTTGTATGTTCGGGTGAAATTTCACAACTCAATTTTAAGGCACTTGTCCTCAACCGATTGATCTGAAATTCTGTATACACGTTCAGTTTGGATGACAATGCATGATTAACTGTGTGACGTTATTCTGAATCCAACATGGCGGCGTACCCAAGGGCATTCCAAGAATAACTAGAAAAAAATGTGTTGAATTAGATGAACAGACTTAGGTTTTTATCAGGTGAAAACTAAAAAGTATAAAATAAAATTAAGGTAGAAAAATTATTAAAAGCCAAGCTTTTATTTAAATGCGCTAAACGGAAAAATAAACTTTTACAGTGAAACTTTTACTGTTAACTTCCAATTTAACATATTCGACACAATTCATAGGTTATAATATAAAAGCTTGTCGCGAGATATTAGTATCCGTATTTACTTGCTGCCAATTAAAATTTCAAAACTAAAAAACTAAATACGAGTACTTTTATCTCTCGACAGTTATATTATTACATATAAATTGTGTCAAATGTTTATTCTTTTCTTTTTAAAGCCTTCAAATAAAAGCTTGTTTTCATAGAATTTTTTACCTTAATTTTATTTATACTGACGCAGAGATTGAACGAGATTTAGTTTTTTTAATGAGCTCGATTACGCCAGTTCTCACAAGAGTGTTTTGTAAGTTTTACAATTGATGAAGATATTGAACAGATAATTTGTCTCGAATTTTGTATTGCAAATGACATTTCGTGTGCCGAATCCTAAAATCTTACAGAAGGTTTACGATGAATCGACTTTATCAAAAACACGTGTATATGAGTGGTACAGTGCATACAACAGCGCCAATATTTGGTAGAGGATTTTCCTCGGTCTCGTTGGCCATTAACAGCTACAACTGAAGTCAACATCGATTAACCCGGCGTTGGCGTGGTGAACTTATGTTACATGTTTGGTGTTGTGGGGTGAAATTCACTCCATTTGGTGTTTCGTGTGAAAAAATTATTTTCGCAAATTTGGTAAAAAAGACTTCTCGATTTCTAGTATCTACAAACACAGGTAGAAGCTCAGCTTTATTTTTTCTTATGGTGCCAACGGAAGTAAGTTTGTGATTTTTCAATAGATAGGTCATCAGCGGAAAACTGGTAAACCAGTTATCGAAAGTCACATTTCGATTAGTTTGACTGATGGGTGCCACTAGTCTATCAACAACATGGAACAGTGAATAGGATACTTTGAATGGGCCATCTTGTTGTTGACCCGCATATGGTTCCATATTCACCACGTAATATGATTTTGCATCAACTAAAGCGAATATTCCCAATCCGTACTTTGAAGGTTTATTTGGCATAAATACTCGAAAAGAACATCGACCACGAAATGCAGGCAGCTGTTCATCTAATGTGACGTACTCGATAGGACAATAAGCGCCTTGGCAGTTTTCAACAAACTTAGTGAACAATGCTCTAATGTGGGTGAATTTATCAATTTGTAGCCTACTTTGTCTGTTTTCAGAATTATCAAAACGCAAGCATCTGAGAGGTAATTCAAATCTTTGCATAGACATAACTCTCCTGAGTATATCAATTCCTAAACCATTAGTTTTCCATAGGTCCTCTAGTTTCAAACAATTCGTTTTGTAAAACCCACATAAGAAAAGGAGAACCAAAAAAACACGAAGTTCGGCAGCATCTACTTCTTTGACCACATATTTGTGCTGATCATCGTAAAGATGTTCTTTTAATATTTGAACTCAAATTTCAATGAATGTATAATATGGTATATTAATTGATAAATGAATGAATTTATAAAATATATTCCCTACTGTCTTTTAACTTAAAATATAATCAAAATATATAATCCAAAATTAACAATATACTTTCGTTGAATAGTTAAATATATATAATTAAGTCACTTATTTTAATTGAATATAAGTAATAAATAATTAGTACATAAATTATAGGCATTGTTTAATGATTATTAATTTTAGTAAATAATTAACTTTATACAACGTACTGATAACCGTAACTCACGCTTGACCTTATATTAGGCCATAAATGACTGTACGCGGCGCACTCTTCGCAGTCTACCGAAAAATGGTTGATTGTATGAAAAAATTTGACCAAAGTTGTAGAAAATTTTATACTCTACAACGGCAAATCTCAAAGATATTCGCGAAAAACCGATTTTTATGACCTTTGACATTCAATAACTTCAGAGGTGAAACCCTAATATGATTGGGCTAATTGTGAATGAATTTCTGACCAAAACTCGAGAAACACCATAGTACGATCACTATTTTCGCCTGATAAGGCTCTGGTCGATTTTTCATATTCTAAAAATCAAATTACCAATTTGAAGTACCCGTCGAATAGATCAAATGGAATGGCAGAACTGAAGAGACGAGACTATATTATTTGAAATATCCTACTTTGAAGGTGAGTTGAATTTCTATCGAAAATAAATATTTTATGTTTCATTGAAGAAATCGGTACTTTTACTACAGAATGTAAAAATAGAAATCAAATGCATACAGATATGAGACGAGACTATCTTCCATGTGAAATATTGCTTGGGTATTTTGAATCTATCGAGCATGGATTCCTGATAGAAATAGAAATAGAAATAGAAATAGAAATAGAAATAGAAATAGAAATAG
The DNA here is from genome assembly GCA_013387265.2 of Cryptolaemus montrouzieri. Classification (NCBI taxonomy): domain Eukaryota; kingdom Metazoa; phylum Arthropoda; class Insecta; order Coleoptera; family Coccinellidae; genus Cryptolaemus; species Cryptolaemus montrouzieri. The sequence goes on from JABFTP020000001.1 coordinate 37,231,204, forward strand.
AAATAGAAATAGAAATAGAAATAGAAATAGAAATAGAAATAGAAATAGAAATAGAAATAGAAATAGAAATAGAAATAGAAATAGAAATAGAAATAGAAATAGAAATAGAAATAGAAATAGAAATAGAAATAGAAATAGAAATAGAAATAGAAATAGAAATAGAAATAGAAATAGAAATAGAAATAGAAATAGAAATAGAAATAGAAATAGAAATAGAAATAGAAATAGAAATAGAAATAGAAATAGAAATAGAAATAGAAATAGAAATAGAAATAGAAATAGAAATAGAAATAGAAATAGGAATAGAAATCTTTATTTATGCCTTTATACATATGTATATGCAGTCGTCATTAAATTAGTGGTATATAACTCAATTATTGAGATGACAACTTGAAACCTTCCTTAAAACTTGCCTACAAACATTATCAAGAAATGAAGAAAAAATTTACAAATATCTCACTTAGTAAAACGATCAGTAAGAGAGGCTTTGGCAACAGTGTCATAAACGATTTGTCATAAAAATAAATTAAGATTCAACCAGCACACTTAAAATTTCTAAAATTTGACTACAGACATATAGACAAATCTTTTTTTCTTTGAAAAACGTTTTTTTTCAGGCATAATTTAAAATCTTTATCAGACAAATTTCTGACATTTGTAGGCAATTTATTAAAAACTCGAAAGAAATACATTCTGGGCCATTCTGTGACTTACTCAACCTGCAGTATGGAACACACACATCATCGCGAAATCTTGTATTTTGGGCATGCCTATCTCTATGTAATATTGCACTTTCAATATTATTATGTGCATAGATCACATATTCCATGATAAATAAACTGGGAAGGGTCAAAATCATCAGAGTCCTATAAGCATACTTACAGTAATCCCTGTACCTCAGCCCACACAGAATTCTCACAGCACGATGTTGGAGACCAAAAATTCTGTCAAATTCACCACAGTTACCCCATACCAGAATACCATACTTCATATGCGACTCAAATAGAGAATGATAAGCCACTTTTAGAACATTTGGTGATACTGAGTGAGATAGATTTCTTAAAATAAAAATATTTTTACTCAATTTGGCAGCTAAGTGATCTATATGAACAGACCAAGTGAGTCTGGTATCCATGTGAACTTCAAGAAAACGGACAGACGATAACTCAACACGTCTCAAACTTAAGATAACCTCCTCTGTCTTTCCCTTGTTCAAGCATAATTTATTACCAGAAAACCATTTTGAAGCCCTCAACTGTGCCTCTCCCGCAAGCTCTGTCGCACGTCCCAGATCCCCACAACCGACCGTGAAAGCAGAGTCATCAGCAAACAGGATGGTAAGGCAGCTAGTCAGACAATCAGGAAAATCAATCATGAATATTAAAAAAATGGTCCCAAAATGGAACCCTGAGGAATGCCAATTGTCACTTCCTTTTCATCCGACAAGCCAACATCGGTACACACCACCTGATGCCGATCAGTTGCTTGCCCAGGAGAACCACATGAGAAACGTAGTCGAGGGCCTTTGTAAGGTCCAAAAACAATGAAGGCGAAAAAAGACCTGCCACCGAACATTTCAGTGTGTTGTTCACAAATTCAACCACTGCATCAATAGTACTACGCTGTTTTCTTAATCCATATTGATTAGAGGAGAAAAGACAGTTTGCTTCAAAATATTTTAACACCTGATTGGACATAATTTTCTCTATCACTTTCGAAAATATGGGCACAAGGGAAATGGATAACTTTCAACACTAATTGCATCACCTCTATTGAAAAGTGGAACGGTTTTTGCGATTTTCAGACACTTAGGAAAAACTGCAGAAACAAGACATTTGTTGATTAATTTTGTCAGTGGATATATAATCGAATAATATTATTTTATGAAGCATAGAAGATAGGCCAAAAATATCTCTAGACTTACTATTTTTTAGCGACCTAAAAACATCTCTCACCTCGGTAAAACTAACTTCGCGAAAAGAAAAACTCGGACCTTCAGGTATATTTTTATGAAACAGGTTATCAGGGTTGTCAGCAACACCGTCAGATACTTTCTTAGTGATACTGTGAGGAACAGATGTGAAATATTCATTAAAGTCATTTGGAGTTGAATTAATCTTGTTTTTGGGAGAGTTCCTCTTTGAATTAATGATATTCCACCTTGTTCCTTGACGGATTGAAGATAACAATATAGTCTTATCATTTGCTTCAATTTTAGCCTTCTTTATTTATAATTTGTACAACAATCTGAGTCTGTTACGTGCGAATTTACAGTTATCAGTAGCGTATTTATCATAAAGTTCTGTAACAAGTCTGAGTGGGTGTCTCATGCTTCTCAAATCATCTGAAAACCAGTGTACCCCCTGACCAATTTTCCTCTACCTGATTTCTCCCTCAGGGAATGCAATCTTATAGAAATCCACAAAATTTGGATGAAAGGTATTAAAGGCACCATCAACAGTTATTGAATCATTATCAAGAAAGTCCCAACTCAGTTTTCCATGTATAGAGTGAAAACAATTTAAATCCTTCCCTGTCAAAGGTCTGACCTTACGAGTAATATATGAAATAGGCTCACCAATCAGATTCATTGTCATCTGTTGTGCTCTCTGATGACAGAAAAGTTTCAGACATCAAAATGTTCACTTACAGGCTCAAAATTAATAAATAAGTTGTCTAAACAAATAGTAGGCCTTGTAGGCTCAAAAACCATCTGACGATAACCATACGATTTGAGCAAGTCACACAATGCACCAGCTTTCTTGTCTGGGGAATTAAAATATACATTAAAGTCACCACATAATACAACATTGTTCACTATATTAAAAGAAGAAAATATTGTTGTCAAAGACACTCGAGAACAAGTCAAAATCGCCAGATGTTGAGCGATACACACATACAACGATTATGTTAAGTTTATTTAAACGCAAACCACTTACTTCATGAGAGCATAGAATTTTCCCGACTGAATAAAGATAGGAGCTGTAACTTTGGGGGCGTTATTTACGACATACGATATATAAGATGTTCTTTTCTAAAAATGAAAGCTTGGATGTAGATAGTTTATGACAAATCTCTCTGTGAAAATCTCAATCCGACACCATATACTTCTAAAAGATGAACTGAACTTGGGTACCCTGGTATAATCAATATATACTCTATAGGACTACATTTCTCCGGTTCCTGCAAGGAACGGATTCCTTTTTATATTATAAGTACATTACGATCTTCCGAACTATCTTATCGTCTGATTCCTGCACCCGAGGACACAATCACACGGTCCAATAAGCGGGAAGCAAACCGTATCCCGGAACTCTGTATTAAAATAAGCATGAGCTAGGAAAGCCATAAATAAAATAGGCGCCGGGATATATGTGATTGGGGCTTTAGGAATGGGAATTGGTTATGACGCTGAACCGGCCCGTTTTCAGTTAGCCATCGCCAGATATTGACGACTGAAGCCGATAATACGCACTCTTCGTTGTTGGACAGGGAAGTATTCGTCTTGCCTTAGCCTTAGAAATTTCTAGTTTCCTAACAAAACTATATCTCTGAAGTCTTGCAAGAGACTGACACTGTGTCGAAGGAATACAAAACTCAAAATTAACGATTAACGATCAATTCTTGATTTATCCCTCTACTGTAAGTAAGCAGCACCTATTATACGAAGGGTGCCAATAAAGTAATGGGACTGATATTTTTTTCATTTTTTATGCAAATATAATTACAACGTAATATTGTCTCCTTCAGAGTAGTTCCTTCGAAAAACCCCAGCGTTGAGGACGCTCCTTCCAAGTTTCTGGAACCCGGATACTCGAATAGCCTTTATAAGTTCGGTTTACAACTGTTTCAATGATTCCAAGTGTTCCAAAATGGAGTAATTTTCAATTCTCGGGAAAATAAAAGAGTTACGAGGACTGGTGAACAAAGAGAATGAGGAGCCTCAAGAATGTTCTTACACCCTAAAATCCTCATTATTGAAATCACATTGTGACATAGCGCATTGTCTAGATGCAATAGTCAATAATCAATAGTTATTTAAGATGTTTGGTCGCATCCAAAATACTTTTTTCAAAGTCTTTCGAGGAGCTCTTGGCAAAAGTGTTATTTAACCGTTAGGTCTTGAGGCCCATGCTCTTCGTGGGGGCTTTGTAGGTATCAAAACAACAAACTAGCATGCATTGTGTTTTCAACATGCTCTTTCGTGCTTTTTGGGCCTAGGAGGGATTGCAGTGTGCTACTTCTTACTCAAACACCCACGGCTCGTCACCAGCAATAACATGTTCCAGTAAACATGTATCATTTTCAAACAATCTCAAGCTTCCTTTCCTTTTCTGCACAATTTCTTCTTATCTCCAATTCGTTGGTCAAAACGTGATTAGCGGAGTTGTAATTCTAATTCAACCGCTTCGCGATTAATCTGACTATCAACCGTCATCTGAACGCACAAAATTTCGGATCGGCTCGGTGGCGTAAGGGATATGATGCTCGTCTCCTACGCAGAGTTACCTGGGTTCAATCCTCACAAAGTCGGTGCGATTTTTCGGATTCTGGAAATCGCTTGAGTGTTCATCTTTCGGAAGAGATGTAAAGCTGTCGGTCCTGTCTAACAGAGATGTGTTGGACATTAAAGATCCCTTCCCTCGACATGAGAGGGGTTCGGCAAAATTCCCGGGTTAGTGAGGTGACAGAATTCCTCGGCGTGTCATTAGCCGAAAGGCAGAAATAGAGCACGTTAAAGGAAAAAAAAAATTCAGGCTGTGTTTGCACTTGAACACTTCCGCTTCGTGATTCTTTTCAATTGACTGTCCTCCTTCAGAAAACGCCTTTAACCACCGAAAACCTGTTCCGTTGACTAAATATCTTCCCTGTAGGTATGCCGAAATTTTTCAAATATTACTGGTGCATTGTATCCAAGTTCGAAGCAAAACTTGATAGCATACCGTTGCTCAAAATTGATACCACTCATTTTTAACGCATAAGAAAATATTATTTCAGGAAACTAACGCCACGGAAAAATAACTGACTATAGTAAGATCAAAGTGAACCTGGAGGCGTATAACATATGCACCTAACACTGCTCAAAGACTCTCGTCTCGCACGTTACTGGATCAAAAGCGACGTTGCCAGTCTCATTATTTTATTCACAACCTCATAAATTTGTATTTCTAGTAGATCATGACGCATGCTCTTATTATACAGTACGAGTACGATACCAAATTTATAATTTTTTTCCATTTTAGTTTTTGGAAAAATGCTTCAACCATTTTCCTTATGATCCAGTTTTTTTATTTCTGGGATAACAATGCCCAAAGTGTGGGACTGCATTTAATAACTGTCGGTGTTGTCATCCAAAAAAAACAATTTGATATTTCAGATTCAAAATTTTGATATGCTTGATTCCGTAAACCTTAATTTCGAACAAAGGGAACAAAGGTTAAGTGAAACCTCATCCGAAAGCTATTGCCGAACGACGAAGAAACATTTCGATCTGATTGGTTCTACAGCGTGTTCGAAAAAAATCTGGAAGTATAAAATTGGGTGAAATAATCTGAAATTATTCAACTCTGTACATACCTGGGAATAAATTCAGAAAATTGTAGATTTTTTCCGAAGAACTATACCTAAGTAATATTCTTGAAAACCAAGCTGAGACCAAACCAAAACAATTTGTATTCAGTCGTTCAATAATTTGGGGTGATCAAATTAATTTCGTTATCTTATTCTTATGTTTAAATCGTAGAGGTTATCAACTTGAATTTCTAAATCCTACTTTTCAAGTATCCACATAAAGAGTAATCACAGACGTTGAGATATGGGGTGCGTAAAGGCTATTCAACGTGTCCTCTTCAGCCAATCAAACTCTTGATCACTAGCAGAGTTTAGTGCATATAATTCCCACTTGAGTAAAACCAAATTCAATACTTTTATTCAGAGAGTATCTTTCCGTAGACTATTATATATTCCTCTCTGAAGGAGTTATGTTTCCCATACACTCTTCATAATCATAGTTAACCAACGCCACAATAGTGGTGAAACAACCTAGTCAGGTGTGAGGAGTTGGCAGTTTAATTCTTTTCCGAACTAGTCTGTGTTGCATAACGATTCACAACTTCAGACCAGATTACCTCCTGCTCGTATCTTTTCATCAAAAGGCATCAAGTATATGTATATGTGTACATATATAATTGGCATTCTCAAAAATGACACAGATAACTACGGGGAACACCGCAAAATAAATAAAACAACAGAAGATCAAAACGAATAACATTAAAAGCTTGATTTTTTTGACTATTCGCCCCAGAGCTACACAAGTTATTTACTCGATGCAGTGTTCAAAATCAGCTATCGCTCTAGTACTTGATCGGCTGTTAAACCAAATTTATAACAGTGTCCAAAAAGTTAGGTGACCTTTCAGTTTAAACTGCGCGTGCAAATGGATTTGGGAAAGTGATCTTATGCTGAGGTTGTTGGTAGGACTGATATCTCTGCCGAGGTTCACATCGAAATATTCATTAGTGTGTTTGAGATACGTTTCATATTGTAAGCTCCTGGAAATGAATATTTTTAGATTTCTATAATGTGTGCATTTGTTGAGCAAGGAATTTGCATTAAATTCTGTTTGTGGATTGAATTTTCTGCTGATGATTTTTTGAAGTTGGCATTAAAAGTCTTTGCTGATGAGATTATGTCGGAAAAATGTATGAATAGTTTTAAAAAGACGTGTAGAAGACGAAGAGCGTCCTGGTTAACCATCAATCTCGACCGAAAAATCAAAGCTTTTGTGCTTGAAAATCGTCGATTAATAATTTCAGAAGGATGGGTTAATACTATTTCGAAGGATGTTATGGGCCTCAGCCGCATAAAATCTCAATTGGTACCGAAAACACTGAATTTTCTGGTGAAGCTTTGTCGCGTTGAAGTATCTGAAACAATGCTTTCTGACTATCACGACAAAATGAAACGCGTTATTATAGGAAAGGATACATAAATTCATGCTCACGACGAAGAAACAACCGATGATTCAAGTGAATAACATGCAAAAGTCGCTCAAAAATCAAGGTCATGTTGATAGATTTCTTCCGGTGTTGTGCATTTTAAGTTTCTTCTGCCGGGTCAAAACCAAGAATATTTTTTGACCTTTATGCGTCATTTGCGTTAAGCTATTTGCCAAAAAAGTCGAGCATTGTGGCGAGACAACTCTTTCTTTTTGCACCACGATAATGTATTATCTTACCCTAAATTGATTCTTCGAGACCATTTCGCAACCAAATCGACCCATACTGTTCCACAACCGCCGTATTCACCAGATTTGGCACCATGCGACATCTGGTTATTCAGTAAACCCAAAAGACCGCTCCGGGACACCGTTTTGAGTCAAAACAAGAGACAAAAGCCCTATCAAAGAGAAAACCGAAGGTCATCCCGGAAATCAACTTAAACAACTATTTTGAAGATTGGAAAATCTGTTGACGCAAGTCCATTGTATCTGGATTACTTTGAAAGCGGTAAAATTGATTTGGAAGAAAAATATAGAATTTTCAAAATAAATACTGATTCACATTTCTTTCTGAATACAGTAGTACATCATATCTCAATATTCGATAAACACATGAATTACAGAGAGCAATATTCAATTTTCTGTGAAAAGTCCTACCGTTTTATAGCAAACAATATGGGCTCTAGCATTGATAGGAAGAAGCTATTGGATTTTCCTGAATGGTCAGCAAAATACTCATTATAAAATTGTGGCCAACAATGGATTGTCTTCTTCTAGGACATGCCTCACATGCCCTAATGTCCGATATTGTGGCTCAATTTCGTTTATAGTACCTTGGCTTTCCTCGAATCCGAATCATTATACGATGATATATCGTATATTTTATGCAAATTGGTTTGATGTATTATTTAGAAAAGAGGTTTATCGTTTTCACTATACAGTAAATGCAGTTATTTAAAAATTTACTGAAAGAGATGATCGAAATAGCATTCGTTACAAAGAGAACGTTTTAACAAGGAGTAACTTATATGCCAATTGAAGAAAAAAGTTAGGGGTCGTCTCAACCACCTTTATGACATTTTACAATTTACATGTCTTGTCAATTCAAATCAGTTTTCCTATCTTGGATTTATATGCAAAATAAAATTTCGAATTTTTCAAACAGACAACAAAGATCCGGCCCTGTGCTGCCATAACCTCTTCTACATTCCTGGACCTGACGGGCCAATATGGCTATGCTCATATCCAAGCTGGCCTTTCCAATTTCCTGGACCCTTTGCTTCGTTACGGGCGAATTTCATATTTTAGCACCTTTGGAATGCCCTAATGCCACCTCCGGATGCACTATGCCTACTTCCCTCCAGTCTCAACCGTCCGGAAATATTGAATTCATTCATCGGAATTGAAATAATAATACCTACTTTCCGTATTCCAGAGATGGAAATTCTAAGGCTTTGTTCGAGGAAATCAGATGATTCTATTGAATCAGACGGTAGAGTATTAATTAATTGGAGGACAAGACGTATTCAGACGAAATGTTCGGAGCTATGGTTAGGAAAGGAAAGTTAAAAAATTTTTGATGTAGAACTTTTAAATTAATTACACACATAAGAAAAATCTTAGAAAATTGAAAAAATTCACACTAATTTCTAAACACCTTTTCACACTGCAGGTGCCTCGATGGTTTCTTGAATCGATAGAGCTGAAACCGATTGATCTTGGTTAGGATACACTGCAAAGAACGTTTTACAAGCTCAACGTGAGTTTGAATCAATTTCTTTGGAAGACCAGACAACAATCACTGAGAGTTTTTTTGCTCTGCTGACCTTTATACAGGACATCAAAATCGCTATAAGAACAAAAACACAAGAATGGCTGCTTACAGGGTGTCCCATTTTCGATGTTTTAGTACGGCAGCTATTTGAAATACTGCAAATAGAAAAAATTGACCTCTCATTTTAGTCTACGGATTTTCGAGGAAAATTGATTGGTGGAAACAGATCGCAGTTATAGTCTTTTATTCTGAAGTTACTTCTGCAATTTAGCAACATGCCAATATCTTGGTTGCTGTCTAAGTTATGTTAGGTTAGATGAATGGTTTTCAAATTAAAGCAAAACTTGTGTTTTTCTCAATGCAAATCAAAAGTGAATTTGTATGAAGTAGGAAGAATATTTTTCTCTTTCAAAATATACTACTGTGTCCAGGAGGTAAAGTGATTCAGCATTCATTTTGAAAATCTCAATTTTTCTTCCAAATCAATTTGACAGCCTTCGAAGTAATCCCCTCCAAATACAATATACTAATGCCGATGAGTTTTCCAATCTTCAAAACAGTAGTAGTTAAAGTCGAATGTATCTCTTCTATTGACTCAAAACGGTGTCCTGGGAGCGGTCATTTGAGTCTGCTGATCAACCTGCAGTCACACAATGCCAAATCAGTTGTGGAACAATGTGTGTCGAGTTGTTTGCGAAGTGACCACGAAGAATTAATGCAGTGTGAGATGGTGCATTATCGTGGCGCAAAAACCACTGATTGTCTCGCCATAATTTCGACCCATTTAGGCGAATATCTTCACGAAAAGACGCATAACGTTCGAATGATATTCTTTGTTGATGGTTTATCCCGGAAGGGACTCAAAATGCACAACACCGCGATAATCAAAGAAATCAATCATCATGACCTTGATTTTACAGTGGCTTTGGCATGGTGTTTTTGGTATTGCCTCAACTTTAGCACGATATTCACTTGATTGATCGGTTGTTTCTGAGTTATAAGCATGAATTCACGTCTCATCTCCTGTAAGAATGCGTTTCATTATGTATTGATAGTCAGAAATACTATGTTTCCAGAAAACTCAGTGTTTTCGGTACCAATCGCGATTTAACGAATCTGGCGCCCATAATATCCTTTAAAATGGTATTGCTTATTTCTTTGAAAATGCTGACATGATCAGCAAAATCTATAATTTTCAATCGACGATTTACAAGTACCAAATCTTCGAGGTTGATGGTTGGCCGGGACGCTCTTCGTCTTCTACACGTTTTCGATCTTTTTAGAACTCTTTATTCCACGTGAAAAAATTTGTTTCGACTTTACTTCATTACCGAAGGCTTTTAACTCTGTCCCCCAATGAATCAGCAGCAGAAAATTAATTGCGAAAACTTATTTTAATGCATATTCTTTGCTCAACAAATTTTTATATTATAAAAATTGAAAACTTCACTTTTAAGAGCTTACAAAACGAAGCGTATCTCAAACACCAATGGATATTTTTATGTGAACCTTGGCACATATATCAAAGACAGTCTCAACATCCTTAACATAAGAGCACTATCCCGAATTTATTTGCGAGCGCACTTCAAATTCAAATGTTAGCTTGCTTTTTGAACACTGTAGTATCTGACATTCCTGACAAATTTCCTCGAAAGTATGAATTTTTCAGGAAAAGAAACTCTTTGAACATTTTGTGGTTTCATATAGTAGCGAACATTCTGAATTTTTTCAATCCCATGCTTACAAAAATGGCGTAAAAAAGTACAAATGAAAGTTATTCGGCTCTCTTGAATAAAGAAGTATCAAAACTTATGGGAACAAAACCTTAAATGTTTTCCTACAGCAACAACTGGACAGATACAACTATGATCAAGCAGAATAGGTTTCAGCTTTTCTAGAGAAAAAAGCATCTACATTATATTCACCAAAAGAGATCCAAATATCCAACTCAATTTAAACTTATACGGAAAAAACATCGAACAAACAAAACAAATAAAATTCTTAGGAATGATACTACACACAAAATTATTCTGGAACAACCACATAGAATAGCTCCAATTATCATTCCGAAAAAGGACCAATCTCATCAAGACAATCTCGAATCACTTATGGGGTGCAAACACTAAAAACTTACTTAACATTTATAGATCCCTCATAAAAAGCAAATTTGACTACGGAATAATTTGCTTCACAACACATCAAAAAACTAAAATAAGAAAAGTAGATTCCATCTCTAGGGGCATAGAGAACAAGCCCAGTACAAGGCCTATACACTAGGGTGAAGCAAAAATATAGGAAATTTCAAAAAAATATTTTTTTAACGGCATAGCGATGAAAATTTGTCTTGTTATATACAAAACAAACATAGAAAATATCACACAATTATCTTAACGTTCTGAGGTGCCCCAGCAGGGATGAAAAACAAACGAAAACCATTTTTTATGTTTTGATTATTTATTACAAGAAATATCCAGAAACATTAAAAATACAGTTCAAATATTGAATTGATTCTTCGTATTAAAACTAGGCATACGTTGATGGGATAGTAATCATGCTCTAATAAAACCATCTCGTTTGTTTTCCCCACAAACTGCACGCGATGCTTCTGTCGCCAACTTAATGCAGCGCTCCAGGGCTTGGGTGTGGCATGGAAAATCTTCAATATCCTGATATGTGCCGAGACCATTTTTTGAAACTTCCTTCAAGGTTTCATCAGACAAATCTGAAGTTAGAGGTGGCTCAGTTATATCACAGTCACGCCACAAAATAATGTCAGTATAGTCTTTAGCATCGAAATTGAACAACGGCACCTTGAATTTTCGAAGTCCTCGAGTATTCTGTGATCTTGCTTTTATAATTCTTCGATATGTCAGATCTCGGATAACCACTCTGTCATCGCCAAGCATGGCAATGATGATATTTTCTGGATGACCGAAATATCCATTTCGTTGGATTACTTTGTCAATGATAGCCTTCATATCGGAGTTCAAATAGCGACTAAGATCAATAGTTTGCCAAAGGTGTTTAGCCCCGGCGATGAACGAGGTATTACATTTTATTGTAAACCACATCGGTCCATAAGCTTTCATTACGTACGGAGCTAATACCTTTAATTTTTCTTCAGGGTCAGTTTTTGTGGCATACAACCTTAGAATTCGATTAGCTGTCGTTAGCCAACTAAAATAGTTAAGGAGTCCAGGTTCTATATTAGCTAAATCAGAAGTAAATAAACCAGTACTGATAGCGGTCATAATATCATATAGATACTTTTGGTCGATACTTAGCTCTATCCTAGTAATTTCAGGTAATATTGTGGGTATAACGGAGAATGCGACTATCGGCATTGTTTGACAATTTTGTAATTGAGATCCAATGGCACCTGAAAAGCATTTCGGCCTTGTAGTTTTTTCATCTAACTGTAATAACAAATGTCGCAGTGGTAATTCATTAGAAGGCAATTGGCAGATAAACCACTGTAATGGTCTATTTATCTCTTCTTCCATCAAACGAATAACGCCACCTTTAGAACCTGTATTGACAACTGTTCCATCGCAGCCAACAACAGCTATTTCACTCAGCTTAGCTTAGCAGTCCCCGACTCACAAGTGACATGCCCGAAATAGTTGCTTCCTGGTTCTGATAAAATGACATAATGATCTTCTATCTGTCGTTTTCTGTAAAATTTCCCTTCGTTCTCAATACGAACCAAAGTCTTATCCTTCCTGCCATCAAAATATAAACCGAGAAGCATTTTATTGCAGTCAGTTTCTTGTAGAGTTAATCTGACCTTAGTTCTTTCACGGCGCAACTTTGAACAATCAATGACACGACTTGGATCGTTTGGGGAAATAATGCCAACATCTTTCAAGACAGAAGAAGTTATAATAGCAGCGGCTCTAGCAGATATTCCAGTACGATCACAGGCAAGGGCTAATTATGGTAAGTTTAACCTTTTAGTTTGACCTGTTCTGAGTTTTCATGGTAAGGACTAGAAGATAATACGGGTGAGCTAGCGCATGAACTGCTGCTTTCGATTGAAGAATCATAGGTCAAAGAACGGGAACAACAAGGTTTGTCAAAATAGTTTACCTCTCTGTTCCGCGATAAACTTTTCTGTTTTTTTTTTCTTGTTTCTTCTTGTTTTTCATAGTTGCAATTAAACTTGCTTCCTCCTTGGGAACACGACTACCTTTTACACAGTTACAATCACATATAACTTTGCATTTGCAACTACTAACATCGAACAGTCTATGGGACTCTGATATAAATGTATTAATCTTTTCTTGGTATTCAACATTAGTTTGACGGCAAAGAAATGGTTTCATTAAGTTTCTATATTTGTCGTGGTAGGCACGAATCAGTTGTAAAACTCTTTTCACACTCACAGTAGGCAGCGACGATTTTGCCATATTTTTATAACTTCGTGGGCCAATCTTTCAGATATTTCATGAACTGTTGGCTCTTTTGTTGTTTTATCAGGCTTCAACTAATGTTTTATGAACAGATAATTCTTCATTACATAGTTATAAGTTGGTAATTGCGATGCTGGTAACTTTTGCGGAAAACCAAAGACAGGAAAGCTCGTTTTTTTCGTGTTTAAACTTGAAACATATTTCTGCAAAGAATACAAATAATAAGTACTCTAATATTACAGTCAGGAATTAAACTACAAGCATAAAATTTGAAAATTACTACTAACAATATACGTCACAATCCCAGTTAAAGATAAACTAATACAATTTGATGCCTCAAATAAATGAACGGCAAACAGATGAACTGCAGTAAGCGCGCGAAATTAATAAATGTCACTCAATCAGTGTTTGAGTATGAAGGCGCAGGGAAGGGGTATTTCGCCGAAATAACCTTCCCCCCGCGTCCCGCTACCATAGAGTCTCAACACGCATGTTTCTACCGGTAATAACTGTCGCTCAGGAGTTTTATAAAATGTTTGCGATGTTTTGAAAAATTTTGGCGAAACTCATAATTTGCCTTAATTTTTCAGAACTTTATGACGATGGAGGCACCATGAAACATAGCATAAGCCAACTTATTTTTCTGTGCCTAATGTTGAGCTTAAAAAGCAACTTTTTACAGGAATACCGAAGCGATAAAACATAAAAACTGAAATCGCTCCACCCTACTATACACTCTGGCAAACGAACCTCCTCCTTTCCAACGAAGAAAATATATCATGCTTTGTTATGCAGCGCGAATCGGATCAGACGGATCAGCATTTTATGATCGACTATCTCCAACAAAATTGAACCTAGATAGGCATCCATTCCAATTAAATTGAATACTGCACCCTGGTTATTCAAAATACCGAAAACAAAAAATCACTTACCGAATGCAAAAAAGACGCAACAAACCATCAAATCATAAAAAACAAATACAATGAGATCCTTGAAAAATATAGACACTCAGCACAAATATTCACAGACGATTCGAAAAATAACTCATCAGTTGCCAGTGCGCTCATTACTGAAAACGAGACCAAAACCTTCAAAATGCCATCTTATTGCGATATATATACAAGGGAGACTATAGCCATTTACGAAGCCTTCAAAACTGCATCGACTCTCGAGAGAAACACTCTGGTGATATCGGACTCGTTAACCGCTTTACAAGGAATCGAAGAGATGTACCCATCGAATGCTATTCAGATTATGATGAAAGAAGTAATACACAAAATCAACCAACACAACATAAATATCGCACTACTTTGGGTCATATCACATATAGGCATCGATGGAAACGAGAAGGCAGACACAGCAGCAGTCGCTGCAGCAACAAACAACACAGCTCTAGACATCATATTAGAACCTACAACAGACATTGAACTATATATCAAATGATTCATCAATGACGAATGGCAAAAACAATGGAACCATACGAACATACACCTAAAGAAAATAATTCTCCACGTAACTACAACAAACTAACTAACAACACCGACAGCAAGAAGAGACCAAGTCGTCACAAATAGAATACGTATAGGACATACCAACCTAACTCACGGTCATATCATGCAAAATACAGAACCCCCGATTTGCAACAGCTGCAATACCAAACTCGACATAGAACACATTCTAATCAACTGCACAACCCACAAAGACGAACGAAAGAAGACTAGAATATCACGAAACCTACAAGAAGCTCTGATAACCCACATACAATGTACCCTCAACTTTCTTAAAATGACGAAACTTCACCAAAAATATGAAACATTTTTACTAATAACTACTGATAATCCAATAAGAGATTAATGTAGCTCTAAATTTGTAAATAAATAATAGTAATAAAAAGACCTAATTCTCAAAAGGATTTTCACTATTCAAAATTTAAGAATTACAATGTCCTGAAGCACTTGGTCACTGAAGCAACCCAATTTCAACATGTTTCTTTTCAACACTTCCACAGAATTATGGGTTTGTCTATATGATAAACCATTGACATAGTCGCAGAGAAAAAATCATACGAAGTTGAATCAGGTAGACTCACAGGTCCTTTTGTCATCATTACCTCAATGCTGGTTTAAAAGTTCTAAGACAATTCTTGTCTGCTATGGAACGCATCGCCATGCTGTGAATATAATATCTATCTTCCAAGGGAACCAAGGGAATTCCATTCGAGAAACCGTTGACTATGTTCTCATTTATTACATCTTAATGAAGATTCCCATGAATATTTTCGTCAAAACTGACGTACTACAAAACACTGTGGATTAAAGTGCACCAAACATTTGAATCGAATCGCTCTTGCAGTGGAACATTCACTTCCATATGGTGACTCACTTTGTCAGTATATGGAATACTGGTAGGAATTCAGACTTTTCCTGATACCGTCGGCAAAATTCTAGCTGCAGGTAATAGTCCCCTAGATGGGAAAATGAAGATTTCTTGATGTTATGAGATTGAAACTTATTTTATTTAATATGCGATACATTAGATTTTCGTGTCGCCCTCTCCACTTCAAGTTGCCTACATGAAATTGAAGGATTTGCCGTAACAGCTCCTAAAACTTCTACTGTCACTTCGCCATTAACTTGTTTATGGTAGCTTTTTTCTCTAAGGTGCTTTGAAAATATCAATGTTCATAATGAGGTTCTGTGTCACTTGCGAGATTGCCTTTAGTCAGGAAAAGTTATAGAATAATTTTCTGAAGCTACATCAGAATCATACCTTTTCTAAATATAGCAATTTGAATATGTGAAATTAATACAGGATTAATTCTGGTATTTATTGTTGTGAGCAAAAACTTGAAAACATTTGGGATGTTTTGGGTAAATTTACACCAGCATACTAAATGAAACCAAAGACTGTTCAAAGATTTTTCAATTCTGTAAAATATCATATTTTCAAGGAGATTTGGAATGAGAAGAAGGATTTCTCTTTTGACGAAAACACAAAACAATATAACCCATGAACTACAACGACTTTCTATTACGTCCATACATTCTACTGTATAGAATGTCAAAATAGTTTTCTAATTACTTTGATCGCATCGAGATATTTCTATATACCGGAATCCCGAAATTTCTCGAAAATAAAAGGAGATATCTGCGATCTGTTTTCACCAATCGTCATGGAAAATCGAGAACGGTTACTGGAGGGACAATTTTCTCTATTTGTAATATGTCACATAGCTGCCGTTCAGGAACATTGGAAATGGGACACCCTGTACAGTAATCTGATCCACGGAACTGAGCGATAAATTGTACAAGATAACCAAGATAGGAGACTTTTACGACGAAAACACAAAATTGCTCTACTTAAGGGTGCAGACATTGCTGCATTTATGCTTGATCGTTTACGCCTATGAGAGTCGTTTGCATCCATATCAGGCTCATTTAATAATAACGAATCAGCTGTACTATCGATAAAATAAGGTTTTCTGTAGCTTCAACGTCACTGTCAGCAAGAATTGTTCTTGATTCTGCAATAAAAAAAATGGAAGTGGCGCAACCAAAAACGAGTGCCCTGAATGGTCCATGGTCCATGCTGTGAATATAATATCTATCTTCCAAGGGAACCAAGGGAATTCCATTCGAGAAACCCTTGACTATGTTCTCATTTATTACATCTTAATGAAGATTCCCATGAATATTTTCCTCAAAACTGACGTACTCCAAAACACTGTGAATTAAAGTGCAGCAAACATTTAAACCGAATAGTTCTTGCAGTGGAACATTCACTTCCATATGGTGACTCACTTTGTCAGTATATGGAATACTGGTAGGAATTCAGACTTTTCCTGATACCGTCGGCAAAATTCTAGCTGCAGGTAATAGTCCCCTAGATGGGAAAATGAAGATTTCCTGATGTTATGAGATTGAAACTTATTTTATTTAATATGCGATACATTAGATTTTCGTGTCGCCCTCCCCACTTTAAATTGCCTATATGGAATTGAAGGATTTGCCGTAACAGCTCCAAAAACTTCTACTGTCACTTCGCCATTAACTTGTTCATGGTAGCTTTTTTCTCTAAGGTGCTTTGAAAATATCAATGTTTATAATGAGGTTCTGTGTCAAACTTTGAAATATTCACTTGTGAGATTGCCTTTAGTCACGAAAAGTTATAGAATAATTCTCTGAAGCTACATCAGAATCATATCTTTTCTAAATATAGCAATTTGAATTATGTGAAATCAATACAGGAATAATTCTGATATTTATTGTTGTGAGCATAAACTTGAAAACATTTGGGATGTTTTGGGTAAATTCACACCAGCATACTAAATGAAACCAAAGACTGTTCAAAGATATTTCAATTCTGTAAAATATCATATTTTCAAGGAAATTTGGAATGAGAAGAAGGATTTCTCTTTTACGGAAACACAAAGCAATGTTAACAATATAACCCATGAACTACAACCACTTTCTATTACGTCCATACATTCTACTGTATAGGATGTCAAAATAGTTTTCTAATTACTTTGATCCCATATAACGGAATCCCGAAAATAAAAGGAGATATGTGCGATCTGTTTTCTCCAATCGTCATGGAAAATCGAGAACGGTTATTGGAGGGACATTTTCTCTATTTGTAATATGTCACATAGCTGCCGTACAAGAACATTGAAAATGGGACACCCTGTACAGTAATCTGATCCACGGAACTGAGCGATTAATTGTACAGGATAACCAAGATAGGAGACTTTACGACGAAAACACAAAATTGCTCTACTTAAGGGTGCAGACATTGCTGCATTTATGCTTGATCAATAAAATAAGGTTTTCTGTAGCTTCAACGTCACTGTCAGCAAAAGTTGTTCTTGATTCTGCAATAAAAAAAAGGAAGTGGCGCAACCAAAAATAAGTGCCCCTGAATGGTCCAATTATCCAGGAGAAGGCAAAGCGTTTTTACCATGATTTTAACGAACCTGGTGATATTTGTGGTAGTGGAGGATTTCAAGTATCGGTAGGTTGGTTCAATAAATTCAAGGTGCGACAATCATCGCATAGCATTAAAATTCTTAGAGAAGATGCATCTGCAGACACTGCTGCAGCAGAAAGATATCCAGAAGAACTTGCACAGCTAGAAGCTGATGGAGAATATAAACCTGAGCAAGTATTTAGAGTGGAGGAAACTACTCAATTTTGGAAGTGATGCTAAACAAAATATTCATTTCCAAAGGCGAACAGTAAGTCCCTGAATTTAGGACAAAGGATAGAGTTACGCTGCTATGTTCTAATGCATTGGAGATTGTGTCATTCAACTGCTGATGCTTTACAGATCGTTAAATCCTCGAGCTTAAAAAACTCGAAACAATAACGACCTGACACTGTTTTTGCGTACTGATAACGAATGATCTATACAAATTCAAACTTCAAATGCAAACATTACTGAAATTGCGAATGGAATAAGACGAGATGTGTTTGAACAGGTAGTATCAAGGGACATTCAGGTGATGCTTGAATCGCAAGATGAAGATTTGATCGATACCGACTTAAAGTATATGTGAAATTCACTGCCTAATGCAGACGAGGTTTTAACAAGTACTGGAAACGTGACATTTAATTGGAAACATCTTATTGAGGTCTGAGAATGGCAAATGAGCTTTGTGATTCCTTTAAGAAAATTGATCCGTCTATGAAAAGTGGTCTCATTTTTAAGAGGCAAATTACTAATATCTGTGCTGAATACCCGTCTGAATTGAAGGAGCTTTTAAGAAATGCCAAGCAAAATAATTATAAAATTACTTACACCATTGTCCAAGCCTGAAGATTATTATTAATCAATATGGTTGAAAACTTCAATTAAATTGATTTTTTATACAGGGTTAGGCAAAAGTACCGGAACGGTTAATTATCTCATTTATTTACTGAGATTCTTCTAGAAATTTGTATTCCTACATTGCTAAACAAAGAATTCAGTGTTGATATTTTGTGCTGGCTAGTATCTCCGGTGTAGCCGTAAATGACCAAGAAATGTGATTTTCAAATGTAATACCCTATATGTTTATTATAACAATCAACAAAAACATTTCCTTTCAATGTCGTGTTCATAAAAATTAAAATAATAAAAACTATATCACCTAAATCAAATTACTGTTGCATTAATAATCAACGGGACAGGTTGACAAATAATGTCAAGTATTTGTTGAAGTTTAGATTTTGCACTTCAATTCCTAATAATGGTATTCAATCTCAGTGAAACAGAACGGATCGAGGTTTTGATGATCCGCGGATATGGTTACAGGCAACTATCTTACCAAGATGTTCGCAGTCTGTTCAATACTGTTCATCCAGATCATCAGCAAGACGGCAAATGAAAGATATTCCCACAGCAGAAATCCCTAAGTCTGCCACTGGCAATTGAGGAAAATCCTCAGGTTTCTACAAATAAGCTAGACTTGAATCATGATATTATCCCAGAGGTCAGTTGTAGTATACTGAAAACAGAAAAATGAAATCATATAAAATCCATTTCGTCCATCAGCTTACTGAAGACGATCCTGTCAGGATCGTAGAGTACAATTTTCAGGGACCATCATGGAAATGATTATGGCGAATCCTAATTTTTAAAATTGAATCGTTGATGATGAAGCTACGTTCTGCCTCAACGGTACAGTAAAAAGGCATAATTGCCGTATTTGGTCGAGAGACGACCCACAGTGGATTAGAGAGGTTCATCCACCAAAATTGAATGTTTGGGCCGGTATTATCGGTGACCACATAATTCGTCCATTTCTTATAAAAGGAAATTTAAATGGAGAGAGACATTTGGAATTATTAAGAAATGAAATTGTGCTAGCCATAACAGCTTTATTTCCAAATTTGAATAATCCGTTAACCCCAGCTGATATTTTATGGTTCCAACAAGATGGAGCTCCCCCACACTTTGCGGTAGATGTTCGAAATTATCTGGATGAAGTTTTTCCAGAGAAATGAATCGGTAGAAGAGGTCTTATCGAGTGGCCCCCGCGGTCACCTGATCTATCGCCTATGGACTTCTATTTATGGGACCAATTGAAATGCCGAGTTTATAGAGAACAAACTGCTAATCTGAATGAGTTAAGGCGTCGCATAACAAAAGAAATCAATTTGATTCCCCAACAATTTCTGCAAAATTCTCTTAGAAATTTCAGTGATCGATAAGGTTATTGTTAGGAGATGAATGGAGCTCATTTTCAACACTTGCTATAGTTTCAATAAAAAAATTTCTCTCGTTCTTGCGAATATGGAATACTTGACAATAATTGTCAACCTGTCACGTTGATTATGAATTCGAGAGTAATTTGATTTAGGTGATTATAATTATTGTCATTATGATTTCTTTATGATCACGCCATTGGAGGAAAATAATTTTTCTGTATTATTTCTAAGGAAGTTTTTTCCTCTGAAATTAAAAATAAATAAACATATAGGGTGTATTATTTGAAATTCTGATGTTGTGGTCATTTCCGGCTACACCGGAACCCTAGCGAGTTCAAAATATTGAAACTGAATTCTTTATGTTTATCAATGTAGGAATATCAATTTTCTAAAAAATCGCTCGGTAAATAACTGAGATAATTAGCCGTTCCGGTACTTTTGCCTAACCCTGTATATTTATTTTTCATTTTGTCTCAGAGGAATGTATCTCTTATGATTACATATGAATTACCATTCCATATTCACGGTTTCTGTATTCGCGGCATATTTACGAAACATATACCCCGCGAATAAAAAGCTTATACTGCATTTAAGTGTATTTTTCTGAAACTTTTGCCAAGTATTTTAACCTCTTACCTGTTCGGGCCGAGTTGGCGGCGCCGTGTTTGCACTGCTCCTGTCTCTTTTGCTTTGTCTTAACCCAACTGCGTAAGTTTTTTTGCTCCCGTTTTTCTAGTGATCTCATTTCCTAATAATTCTATTTCTTTTGTTTTTCGGGCCCTACTCGCGCCCGAAGAGTATAGTCAATTAGAGCAATAGGGACCCGACCCATCCCTGACGAGTATACTCGCCTGTAAGAGTTAAAAGGTTAATTAATTATTTAGTTAATATGTTTTATCAAGTCTGAACCCAGAATTGCATGAATACTATTTTCATTCATTATATTCTGTTAAATTCAATCCGTGTATTTTTCCGTTGTTTTAATTATATATTGAAATACAGTTCCATAAACGTAGAAAAATTGACACGATAATTGGGAGTATGACCGAATACAAAGAGAGAAAATATTCAAAGTGCCTGAAACATCATTACTTCAGCTAATTTCGTCTATATGTAGGTACTCGTACTAAAGGTGATTAGTAGAATTATTTTCGGTGAAAAACTTCTTAGAAATATTTCTCAAATATAATTAACAAAATATGTAATTCAAGTGGAGTAGTTCATACTATGATAACATCAGAAGAATGTTGAACCCAACAAAGACCTAAACGAAATATAAAATAGGTACAAATAAATGATTAATTAACATAAATGAAGAATTAAAAACTGCCAAGCAAAATAATTATAAAATTACTTACTCCATTGTCCAAGCCTGAAGATTATTATTAATCAATATGATTAAAACTTCAACTAAATTGATTTTTTATACAGGGTTAGGCAAAAGTACCGAAAAGGTTAATTATCTCATTTATTTACTGAGATTCTTCTGAAATTGGTATTCCTACATTCTAAACATAAAGAATTCAGTGTTGATATTTTGTGCTGGCTAGTGTCTCCGGTGTAGCCGTAAATGACCAAGAAATGTGAATTTCAAATGTAATACCGTATATGTTCATTATAACAATCAACAAAAAATATTTCCTTTCAATGTCGTGTTCATAAAAATTAAAATAATAAAAACTATATCACCTAAATCAAATTACTGTTGCATTAATAATCAACGGGACAGGTTGAGAAATAATGTCAAGTATTTGTTGAAGTTTAGATTATTGCACTTCAATTCCTAATAATGGTATTCAATCTCAGTGAAGCAGAACGGATCGAGGTTTTGATGATCCGCGGATATGGTTACAGACAACTATCTTAGCAAGAAGTTCGAAGTCTGTTCAATACTGTTCACCCAGATCATCAAACTAGTATATCTACAGTATGCAGAATTATATATCCATATGAAGCAAGTCGGCAAATGAAAGATATTCCCAGAGCAGAAAGCCCTAAGTCTGCCACTGACGAAGAAAAAAGTTGACATTCTACTGGCAATTGAGGAAGATCCTCAGGTTTCTACAAATAAACTAGACTTGAATCATGATATTTC
Source organism: Cryptolaemus montrouzieri (assembly GCA_013387265.2). Taxonomy (NCBI): domain Eukaryota; kingdom Metazoa; phylum Arthropoda; class Insecta; order Coleoptera; family Coccinellidae; genus Cryptolaemus; species Cryptolaemus montrouzieri. The sequence goes on from JABFTP020000001.1 coordinate 37,253,672, forward strand.
CCAGAGGTCAGTTGTAGTATACTGAAAACAGAAAAAATGAAACCATATAAAATCCATTTCGTCCATTAGCTTACTGAGGACGATCCTGACCGTAGAGTACGAGAGACGATCCACATTGGATTAGAGAGGTTCATCCACCAAAATTGAATGTTTGGGCCGGTATTATCGGTGACCACATAATTCGTCCATTTCTTATAGAAGGAAATTTAAATGGAGAGAGACATTTGGAATTATTAAGAAATGAAATTGTGCCAGCCATAACAGCTTTATTTCCAAATTTAAATAATCCGTTAACCCCAGCTGATATTTTATTGTTCCAACAAGATGGAGCTCCCCCACACTTTGCGGTAGATGTTCGAAATTATCTGGATGAAGTTTTTCCAGAGAAATGGATCGGTAGAAGAGGTCTTATCGAGTGGCCCCCGCGGTCACCTGATCTATCGCCTATGGACTTCTATTTATGGGACCAATTGAAATGCCGAGTTTATAAAGAACAAACTGCTAATCGGAATGAGTTAAGGCGTCGCATAACAGAAGAGATCAATTTGATCCCCCAACAATTTCTGCAAAATTCTTTAAGAAATTTCAGTGATTGATAAGGTTATTGTTAGGAGATGATGGGAACACACAACACTTGCTATATTTTCTATAAAAAAATTTCTCTCGTTCTTGCGAATATGGAATACTTGACAATAATTGTCAACCTGTCACGTTGATTATGAATTCGAGAGTAATTTGATTTAGGTGATAATAATTATAGTCATTATGATTTCTTTATGATCACGCCATTGAAGGAAAATAATTTTTCTGTATTATTTCTAAGGAAGTTTTTCCTCTGAAATTAAAAATAAATAAACATATAGGGTGTATTATTTGAAATTCTGATGTTGTGGTCATTTCCGGCTACACCGGAACGCTAGCGAGTTCAAAATATTGAAACTGAGTTCTTTATGTTTATCAATGTAGGAATATCAATTTTCTAAAAATCGCTCGGTAAATAACTGAGATAATTAGCCGTTCCGGTACTTTTGCCTAACCCTGTATACTTATTTTTTATTTTATCTCAGAGGAATGTATCCCTTATGATTCCATATGAATTTCCATTCCATATTCACGGTTTCTGTATTCGCGGCATATTTACGAAACATATACCCCGCGAATAAAGAGCTTATACTGCAACTAAGTGTATTTTTCTGAAACTTTTGCCAAGTATTTTAACCTCTTACCTGTTCGTGCCGAGTTGGTGGCACCGTGTTTGCACTGCTCCTGTCTCTTTTGCTTTCCTTAACCCAACTGCGTAATTTTTTTTAGCTCCCGTTTTTCTAGTGATCTCATTTCCTAATAATTCTATTCTTTCTGTTTTTCGGGCCCTACTCGCGCCCGAAGAGTATAGTCATTCAGAGCAATAGGGACCCGACCCATCCCTGACGAGTATACTCGCCTGTAGCAGTTAAAAGGTTAATTAATTATTTAGTTAATATGTTTCATCACGTCTGAACCCAGAATTGCATGAATACTATTTTCATTCATTATATTCTTTTAAATTTAATCCGTGTATTTTTCCGTTGTTTTAATTATATAATGAAATACAGTTCCATAAACGTAGAAAAAATTGACACGATAATTGGGAGTATGACCGAATACAAACAGAGAAAGTATGCATAGTGTCTGAAACATCATTACTTCAGCTCATTTCGTTTATATGTAGGTACTCCTACTGAAGGTGATTAGTAGAATTATTTTCGGTGAAAAACTTCTTAGAAATATTTCTCAAATATAATTAACAAAATATGTCTTTCAAGTGGAGTAGTTGATACTATGATAACATCAGAAGAATGTTGAACCCAACAAAGACCTAAACGAAATATAAAATAGGTACAAATAAATGATTAATTAACATAAATGAAGAATTAAAGAGATTCAATTCGAGAAAAGTCGTCATCGGTAGCTGAGAAAATATCAGTATCTGTATCACTTTCATCCTGTAAATGTATAATTATGTCATCAACAGCAATGTTTATTACTGACTCCTTGACTTCAAAATATTTCTCATATCTCTTGGCGTATTCACAACGACTTTTCCATTGGTCTGTCGGAAATGCATTGAAATAGTAATTACAAAGCGTTTCTACCCCTGCCCATATCAACTCTATCTAATTTAGGTCAGGATGATGAGGGGAAAGTCGAAGAATAGTATGGCCACTATCCCCCATTATTTCATCCATGTTATTTTCGTCAAACCGTGGTTTGTTACTTTTTATGATGTTATAGAGTTCAATTTTCAACATGTATTGGGTAGAAGGTAGTCCACGTCGGAGCCATTCTTGCATTTCATCTTTTCTTGAAGCCATATTTGGACATTTGTTTAGTTGGAAGTTATGGTATGGAATTCTTTTGGCTGGTAGACTAAGTACCAGCATTTCCTGCAGCCTTTTCTTATAGTTGACATAATTCATCTCACCTGATAGTCACCTTCTTCGTGTTCGATTTGAACTTCAAATAAAAAATTTCTGAAAACCGTTTTAGCCGCCAGCATTCAAGATAATGAGTCTCTGTGCTCTGGAAATTAGCGCATAAAGACCTTCATTTGAATTGTCGCTCCATGCTTTCATTCGTGTGTGCGGAGAGTGAATATATATTTCGTCCATATAAGTTATAGCCCGATTTTTTTGTCTGAACTTTTTCATATACCTAAGAAAGTTTCTTTTGAGCATTTGGATTTCTGGTTTTTCCATAAGGAATTTCTTATCATTTTGGGTTTTTTTCCAGCGAAATCCCATCTCTCTCATCACTTTCCTTAGGGATTCATATGATTCAGGATAACATTTGTCACCATCAAATTTCTTATGAATACGTCTTAGAGTTGGAATTGTCTTTTTCGTTATAAAATAGTCATACAACGAAGAAATTCTTTATTGAAACCATTCAAATCAGTAGTCGCAGCAACTCTTCCGTTTCTTGTTCGGTGTGGAGAATGATGACGACTCTCTTTCTTCAACAGATCTCATTTCTACAGAAAAATTTCTTATTTTACTCAAACTCACTAGTGTTGCCTTTGCAACACACTCCTGAATTTTGTCGATTTTCATTTATTGTCCATCCTTTCTTGCCTATTGCTGCATGAAAAGAATCACATTTGCTATTACTTCTCCCGATTGGCCCGACATTTTATTCGCCACTTCAGTTTTGAATTCCATTTTCGAATACCTAATACCAAATAATTATTGCACAGAGTCTATTTCACGATGTTCACTCCGCCATAGCTTTGATGAACTAACCACTGAAAGGCACTCTTCACGGTGCAATCTATCAGAAAGTCTATCTAAGGGAAGGGAAAACATCAAATATGTTTGACAGCCTGTACAATTTTGTTTCAAAGCACTTTTCAGAGAACTATCAAATATTTATTGGAATTTGCCATAATTAATTGTGGTAAAATTATCCCACTCCGAAAATTTTTCATAACATTTAATTAATTATTAATGAAAATGGTTAGCGTGACATCTATATCTAATATTCAGAATTGTTTATCAGTTTATAAACCTCCTTTTCTATCCAACATTCCTACGGATGAAACTGAAGCATAATAAATAAACAAATAAATTCATTCACACCAATCCACTCGAACGGTTTCCTTGTCCGGAATCGCTTGGAAAACTCATCGAGCACAAAAATCTGCGTCATTGAACATTTGCCATCTCAAATTCAGTTATATACAAAGAAGGGAACGAGACAAATGAACTGGACAATAGCTTGTCAGAATTCGAATCATTTGACTTCGATTTCAATAATCCAGGCTATATTTCTACCTGAAAACCTACTTTATCCACAACGGAGGTCCTCGGTCCCCTGAATATAGACATATTTCCTCGGGAGTTCTTGTTGAAGCAAGCATTTCTTTAATAGAAGGATTAGTATTTGTGTAGTAGAGATTTGAGGAAATTTGCTAGGATCGAGAATTCTGGAATCGTCAGATTATAATTGGAAAAGATTGAAAAGATTGGGACGTCGAGAGAATGAATAATACTTGGAAATTTTCAACGAAGAAGAAGTAAAATATATTCTATACTTAACACCATTTTATTTTTACAAACACGAACGCTTTCGAACGTTAAATCATTTTCAAGTGGTCAACTTCAGGAAATGAATTTGTTTATAAAGATACTAGCCTAATTGGATATTAAGTAGTGCAGAGGTATTAATGTCTAGCGGGCTATTAATTGTGATTTCACTTGGGCTTTTGCAGAGTTTGTTGATTTCCAAACATGCCTACAGATTCATTTTCTTTCTTTTGTCGCAATTATGAGGAATTTTGATATCACCTAATGTTATTGAATGTTTTGTGGTTCTTATCTGTTCAAATATTGGAGAACTATTATCAGAGGATAAATGTTCTTTGATTTTGGTTTCTAAATTCCTACCAGGGTACCCAACATAAGCTACCGTATACTCATTGCAAAAAAATTTCGTCAACTCCTGATTTTGTGAAATAGTCTGTTTTTTATTTAGCATTGAATAGTTATTTGCACCACTTGAGAAAGAGGTGGTTATTTAAAATTTGGAGAAATAGTTGTTCAAGTTATTGGAGAGAGCACCAGCGTAGTTGAAACTTGCGTATTTTTTCAAGCATGTATATTTTATGGAATATAATAATTGTGTTATTGGATGTTTTTTCTTTATGTTAGATAATTTTGTCTATAAAAACCAGAAGAAATTTGTTATTTAAGGCAATTTTTCCCATAGTATTTTTTTCAATTTTGAAGTTGGTTGGTGATAGTGGAATGGAAAAGTCCCTAAGAATCGTTGATTTATAAGCTGCTAGTTTGTGATTTAAGTGATAGATTGAGTCCTTGGGAATAGTTGAGTCTGTATAGGTTTCTTCTCTGTTGATGTTATAAATTGTTAGTTGATTTTGTTATTGTCAGGTCTAAGAAATTTACTGAGTGATTAATTTCTATTTCTGCCATAAACTTGAAGTTGGTATGAATTCCGTTCATAAATTGCTGAAATTTATGAATTTGCCTGCTTGAGCTATGGAAACCTACCATAATATCATCTTCACCCAACCAAACTTATATGGAATCATTCGTTATCTCACATTATTGATTGCTTTTAATCATGGATCTTCGACTACTTGTGGAGAATTAAGTTTTTGTTGGAAAAAACCTGGATAGTATGATAATAAATGCTGAATTATCACCACATGTTCGGAATATTGTATTAAGTCGTCACTGAGATCTGAAACTGAATTTCAAAATCCAACAAAGCTTATAATCTTAATAGAAAATGCCTTACGTTAGATTGTACGATGTGCAGAGCGGTCGAATAATTGCTCTCGTTGAAGAAAGAGTGACACAGAGGGATATAGCGTCCACAATGAGGGCATCACAGGGGGTGATTTCTAAAACCTACGCCCGATACGTGGAGCAACAATCTCTGCATAATAGGCCTAGAAGAAGTCCTAGGAAGATCACTTCTGAAGATCAAGACCGCTATTTGTACCAAATAGCAAGAAGAGACCCTAGTGCGTCGCACCCCATACTCCAAAGGCAATTTTTGGAAGCAACAGGCATCAGTGTATCAGTCGAAACGATACGTCAAAGACTTTGTTCAAGGGGTTTACACAGCAAACGGCTCTTGAAGGTTCCAGATCTAACCAGACAACAAAACATTAACAGACTTAATTGGTGTATCGACCACCAAAATTTAAATATTTAGCCGGACCGCCGGATTCGGGTTTTACGGGGTCGTGGAAGACAAGCTAAACTCCGAAAGACAAAGTCCGAAATACCGGGGGGGCAGTGTGATGTTTTGGAGTGGTATTATTCTGAGAATATTCGATTTCGTTTCCTGCGAGAGTAACAGCTAGAAATTACGTGGACGTAGTGCTGGAGCCCATGGTGAGACTCTGGCGATATGCCAACGGTGAGAATTTCACTTTTATGCAAGATAATGCTCCTCCGCATATTAACAACCTCGCGCGACATTATCTTGAAACAGAGGGAATCGCTATTTTTGACTGGCCAGCTTGCTCTCCAGACCTAAATTCTATTGAACATTTATGGGATAAAATTAGATCGCGCCAGGATAATTCAAGAACCCCACAACAGCTCATCCAAGCCGCCATAGAAGAGTGGCAGAATATCACCCCAGAGGAGGTCCAAACCTAATCATATGCATGCCTAGACGGATTCGGGCGTGTATCATGGCAAACGGAGGTAATACAAGCTACTGAGGTTGAGGAAAAAGCACCTACTTCATGAAAAACAATTTTCAATTCATTCACTACATGCGGAAAAAGTCTTTTATTCGTTTCTTCCTTAAAATAAACCTTATTTTATTTTTCTTTAATTGAAATATCCCAAGAACGAATAATTCTAACAATCCTTCGAAATTTCCGAAATCCCTGAGGTAATATTGAAAATATCGGGTGATTCCATATAAATTTGGTTGTGTGAACATATCGGTACCAGAACACTATATGTGTTTTTGCTAGGTGGCTATTTAATATAACTATTCTCTCTAAGTTATCCATGACTATATCAACTGAAAAGAGACTTAAAGGTAATCTTATGGGAAGTCTGAATGTTTGTTGGTAAAATTAACTATTATTGACCTCTATTTATTCTAAGATATCGAGCTTTTTCAAGTAATTATTTCCTGATATTGGTATCGTAGTAAGTCCATCTATCATACTTTCATAAGTAGCTATTTCATGTTGGTGTGGATGTGCGGAAGAATTATGAATAATAATATGTATGTACGAAAGTCTATGGAAAATGGAAAAACTCTTCGGCCAATTTTGGTTAGAGTTAAGTCTAAATAGTTAATGGAATTCTTATTATTCATTCCCAGGTTGTATTGAATTTATGAGGTTATTAAGGAATCTAATTGTCTATTTGTACATGAAAAGCAACAGATTATACCATCCATATATCTGAACCAATAAATACAGTGTTTCGTCAGTGGATGATTATGAATTATTTCCTCAATGTTATCCTTGAAAATTTCAGCTAGTAAAGGACTGAGTGGATTTCCCATCGTTAAACCGTTGTTGCTCATGTAAATTTCAATAATAAACATCCCTCTAAAAGATGCATAAGTTCTGATTGTTTAATGGGTTTCACATTATTACTCTGCAAAGCTGGTTAATCAATGGTTCGTGAGGTGGAATACTCGGTCAGAGATTAACTACATCCTATGATGTATCAGTGTGATGAATTTTTCTACTAGATATGAAGAGATCTTAATAGAAAAATTGGTCTGGAAATACATGAACATTCAATGATGTCTATAAGATGGCGTGAAAGTTCAGCTGCTGAGGCTATAACGTATGGGATAGCTGATCTGATAAGAAATCCTCTTTTATGGAGTTCGTCGAGAGAATGAAATTTTCATGAAAGCGGATTATCAACTGAGAGTTTGTATCTTTGATTGTTTACTTTAAAAGATTTGGTATTCTCTAGAGATTGAAAGTTATCAACGGGATCGTTTTTGATAAGTTTCAGGTTCAATAAAATTTTTTATGTTTATCGATTAGGCTGCATGTTCAAAGCTATAACAATACGACCTCGATCAGCATAGGTAAATACAATATTGTTTGATTCACACTTTGACTTTATGGACTTTAAGGTTAAATTACGAAATTCCTTTAAGGCGGATAAACTCCTGTTTGTAGTAATGTAATGGTGCTGCTGAACTTTTCAAATCTTGTATTGCGATGGTCAGAATGATATTGGAAATTATTTGATTCTACTTTGTGTTTGAATCCTCCGCGAGTGCGATTTGATCTCTAGTATCTGACCAACCGAAAAACTGGCGATTTTAGAATTTGGATATTATTTTTGCTTTTGAAAATTTCGGTTTATCTTTCAATAATTTATTCAATTCTGGGAACTAAGTTTCATACTTCTTATGTTTTCAAAGATGATATAGATTTGGCCGTTACTATATGATGTGTAATTGACCTTATGGGGATGGCGAATATGGGGAAAAGCGGGGGATTTACGAGCACCTAAGGAAAAAGGCTCGGTAAAATTTATCTGAGGATAGAAAAATCTTCAAAATTTTTCCAGTTAAGGATACATATTCGCTTCATTCGTTACAGTACTAGAGAAAGAATTACAGCTAATGACATAAAAAATACAAAATATAATTCATGAGTACCCGATTATGCGAAATTACCCCACATGTTGGGTAATACCGCGCGGGCCATGGGGTAATTCTGCGCAGATGAGAAAATTTTGAAACGACCACAAAATATAAATTTCTATTAAGAGAAACAAAAAATACAAATTGAAACTGAACTGAAAGAGGATTGTTCAGCCATTTTCAATGTTTTTTTTGTACAAATTACATGTGTAGTTGACTGATCATTCCCAACCACTACATACTGCGTGCAACCAAAATGAACAGATAACACAGCGATACCAAATTTCCTTGTCACGTCCGAGCTCATCATCGTCCCATAATTGACTTTCATCACAACTTTCAGATTCCGAATCATCAAATTGAAGTTTTCTCACACCTGGTTTTTTAGTTTCGCGTGTTTTTTTTTGGTACAATAGGTTTTTCCACTCTTTCAGCCTTTTTTTCTCATTATTTTCTCTTTTTATTTCTTTAGCTTCTTTCTTCAGATTTCTTTTCTCCTGTTTTTTCTCTAGAACCGATTTTAGAGGTGTAGTTGTAAGTATCTCAGAATCTTGCTTGGCACGTGATTTGTTAGTTTGATTCGTTTTCAATATTGAAACTGGTACTAGGGTTTTTATGGGCACATTTAATCCTTGATTTGTTTCCGATGATCCAGGTATCAAATTAACTGGAGTTTCAACATTGACTGCCGTTTCGTTCAAATTGAGAGGTATTTCGATCGCTGTGGAATCAGAAGGTTCATTTGGACCAAATTCATTTTCAGAAAATTTGTTCGGTTCAAAGGGCCATGTTAATGCAGTACGAAAGCCAGATATGCCTCTATCCATTGTTGCAACTTTCACATATGTTTATGAAAAATAACAGCGAGTTTATACTGGGTAATTTTTTATGGCCATGAGTTCTGAGGTATAAGTCACATTCTTGGTCTAAAGCATTTTTACGTGGCCCGAGAAAGGTTAAGTCAAGTGGTTGCAACTTGTGGGATGTATGGGGAGATAGGGATACCATGACAATGCCATGACTTCTGCAAAAGTTGTGTATTTCTAAGGAAATATGACTCCCATGGTTATACAAGATAAAGAGCACGGGGTCGTCCTCCGTGGCTTTTACTTGAAATTGAAAATGTTGCATCCCCTGAAAAAACAAATCTTCGTTAATCCAGCTATTTTTTGAGCATCTGTATATTCCCTAACAGGTCCATTTCTCGTCAGCTGGGGATTTATACGAGCCCTCGGAAATATAGACATCGGTGGGATGAACTGCCTTACTGCACTAACAGCACAGACCTGCTTCTGTCCTTCTGGTGCCAAAATTTTTACTGGCTTCTGTACAGTCGAGATTCCCGTTTCGTCAATGTTAAACATTCGCCCTTCACGGAATTTAAACTTTTCAATAACTGACAGCAGACTGCTGAAAAATCTATCAAGCTCAGGCTTATTGAATGCAGCAATACGATTTAGGCTGTTGCCTTCAGGTTTTCGGAGGCTGATTTGTGGATTACGTTTTAAAAATAGATCAAGCCAAACTTGACCAGCCATTTTTTTCCCATGACTGAAACAGTGTTTCATTTTGTTCATTTCAGCAAACTGGTATGCTAGGCGCCTTAACTTAGTTGGCGTAATTCCAAAAAAACATAAGCTAATTTTATGACATGATTAGTTATAGCGTTTTCTTGTTCCTCATTGAGAACAGGCTTCCTTTCCATTCGCAATTCGTTATTCTGATTCGCTTGCTGGAATATTCAAAGAAGGACCTACCTCCCTCGCTTTTCAGCCAGATCGCACCGCAGTGAATGCTTCTTTTCGATTTTCTGATGTACACACGAGGCAAATTATGGAATCTGAAACAAACAATTAAGATTTGTTTAAAAAAATTATTTGCTTGGAGTAACAACGCGCAGCACCGGACGGCGCTGTATTACCCTTACGTAAATCCGCGGTATAACCGTTACCACCGTAATAATAAGGCCTGAGCGCTGTGACGTTTCATGATGTCACACATCTCTAGTAGTCATAACAAGCATCCGAAACGAAAGCACAGTGTAATCGAAAAGCCGGTGCATGTCCTTTTTTTCTATATTTCATCCAAAAATAAGTGTTTCTAGTGCTTAATTTATAAAATAATGCATTTATAAGACATCAGGATACAGTATGATGCTGTGTGTTTACCAAATAATTCTCGTCAATTAGAAATTTGAACGAATTTCAGTGAGCTGAATTGTGAGTGAGGTTAGAAGAGGCGTATTAGTGTACACTTAAACTTCTTGTTTATAAACCTAAATTTTTTGATATTTTTATTGTGAGAGTGTTAGTGTCCTTGAGATATTACGCCGTTCAGGTGTTGTGTTCCTGGTTGTTCAGGAAACTACGGTTATGCAGATGCACAAAAAGTGGCGGTATTTTCCTTTTCGGAAGATATCCGTTTGAAGGGTAAATGGTTGAAATTTATTCCCCGAGCTCATTTTGAACCGTCGAAGTGCAGTAAGGTATGTAAATTACATTTTCAAACAGATGACTTAATCAGGGATACTACAAAATTCGATAAAGAAACTGGTGAGTACTCTACCGTGCCAATAAAACGTCTTCACTTGAAAGAAGGGGCAGTGCCAGCTATTTGTCCGAATTGACCCACATATTTTTCAAAACCACATCAAAATCGTAAAGGGAGGGAAGAGAAACTTATTGAAATAGAAAATCTCTACATGGCATGATGGAAGTTATTCAGCATTGCTTTTAACAACTTAACATGAACTATGTTTTGTTGGGGAAATTTCAGACAGACTCTTAGGAACATAGGTTCCGAAAATATAGACAATTATCAGGTGGTAACTATCATATCTCGATAAGGAAGTTATACGAATCTGAAAAAACTGAGAATTCGTTTTATCATTAACGTCTCAATATCTTGGCAATACTTCTATAACTAAATTTTCGGAAAATTTTTACGATTGTCATGAAGAACGGAAATTTTGTGATAATTCCTTTCAGCCAGATATTCATCTTGACGAAAACGATTTCGAAAAAGTTCAATTTGAGATGCCAGTTGTTACTTATTTGGCAGGATATTGCAGCTATAAGGTAATACGAAAAATTAAATGTGACTTTTGTAAATCAAAATTAGTGTTCGACGAGGAAATGGATGTCGAAGAAAGTTATTATTTGATGAAAAATTTGAGCCGTGGAGGTCCATCTTTTCCGATATTGTAGTCCGTTTGGTTTAAGTTTACTTCGTTTTCAATTAATCGAAAATTTCGAGGATGAATTCTTAAGAATTAATTTCAAGAAGGATTTTATTGTGAGTTTAATTTTCAATTATTGGAAGACAAATGAAATTGAAAACTATAGGTTACCTGCTTGTGAAACCCACAGCCCGGAATATATTTTGAAACTAATTATAATAGGTACAACAAATACTCTTGAAGAATTATTGCGGGAAAACAAATGATAGATTGGGAAAGAACAGAAAAAGGAAATTGGATACAGTATCGAAAAAATGAGTATCTGAGTCTCCTGAATATGTTTTTTCCTATATTTTCCCAGGCAATCTAGATCTTTTGTACAAATGCTTATTCAAAATAAGAATCACTAAAAACTAAAAATTTACAAAAAATTATAAAAATCCAAAAACCCGAAATTAATGTTTTCAATATTAACAATAGTTGAAGCTCCTACGAACGCCCTGCTGGGTAGAGCATCGAGCTAGCGCGTTATGAATACTAGCGAGGCGGTGCGATCCGAACAGACAGGCCTTATTATTACAGTGGTAACGGTATAACCCCAACTAGCATCGAATCACATAACCTATTCATAGTCGATAACAAACGTATCATATTTGAATGGAAATAGCAGGCTAATTATTTAGAAATAACAAGTGAAATCTGTATGCGGAATTTATATAAAACACAATTAATATTGGACACTTACCTCTCATTCAAGTTTGAATCGAAATTACTTGGAAATGATGGAAAACAAACCACTCGCCATAGTATGTACACACGTTCTGCCATTCAGCCAGCAGTACCAGTAGTTATTCGGTAGTTTACTAGTAGATGGCACAACAAGTCTGGAGCTTAAAAAATTATTTGGTGGCTGCGATGAGACTGTGCGCGGTATTACCCAAGGCACTGTATTCCCCCGTTTTCCCGTACTACGCAAAATATATCACTTGATGGAATAGTTTATTCAAGGTCATAGCTATTTCGATCTTTTGATCATCATCAGACGAGTATGAGTTTAAAATTAAAATACAAACATAGTGTTTGAATTTGGAAGGCTTTTACTTGGTAAAATTCCATTATCAATAATAAAAACAAGTACTGTGTTTAAGGAATTTTACTTAATAATTGCGATTCGTAACGCGTTTCACTACACCGTAGCTTCTTCAGACGAATGATTATGCAGAAAAATATAAATGAGAATATAACTATAAATGTTCTTGAGTAATTAAAAGCTTATTGGTTGATTCTTCTTAAGTGGTTATTTATGACAGGTATATCCAATCAAATTAAGGAATGAAAATGAAAATGTTCCGGAACGCAGTTTTTCAAATAAAAAATCAGATTCAAATTACGCGAATCATCTCTTAGAAAATAATCATTCTTTCGACCTACAGTTTGAAATTTTGCATACAGATAAAAAATATTGGAAGGTAGATCTTTGGGAAACTTTAGAAATAAATAAATACAAACACTCAGGTAGACTCATCAATAAACAAGTCGATTTAAGCCCTTCACCTCTATTGAATCTTTTCGGGAGCAATGTATTCCTTAGTTTTATTGGATATACCTGTCATAAATAGCCACTTAAGAAGAATCGGAAGAATCAACCAATAAGCTTTTAATTACTCAAGAACATTTATAGTTATATTCTCATTTATATTTTTCTGCATAATCATTCGTCAGAAGAAGCTACGGTGTAGTGAAACGCGTTACGAATCGCAATTATTAAGTAAAATTCCTTAAAACACAGTACTTGTTTTTATTACAAACATAGTGAATCTGTTATACATGGGTACAGAATATTGGTTAATAAAACAGGTAAAGTACATATTAGAGATTGACATGGGTTACTAATGCATAAGTGAGAACTACTTAAAAGTCCCAAATATTGGGAAATAACATAAATTAGTCAGGCCGTTAAGTAATATTTGATTATTGTCTGCATTGTGTTTGGCTTTGAATATTTATAAGGGTTCAAGATAATTGAATTATATACCTTTTGAGCTCGGTATACGATTTGTAGATTGTCTATTGATGAAAAAATTATATCGTTTTTTATGCAATGTGTCAGATTGAATCGGTTTTATGATTTTTAATGTATCTAATTCTAAACGATCTGCCTGTTTGACCGATATAAATTCAGTTACAATTGAGGCACGTTACTCCTAAATTATTATTTTTGAGTTTCATCATTGGTATTGAAAAATTGATTCGATCGTTTGATGGTGGATTTGTAGGCTAATTTTATAGTGTGGATTAGGTAGTTATCTGCGATTTGTTTAGAAATTGGGCCGAAATAGGTTGATAAAGAATATTAATGTGTGAGGCTGTCAGTACTTTTTCGAGGAAAAATAATTGGAGTTGGAGGCTTTTTGCGAACGTATTCTAGACACAAGTTTATCAATCATTGAGGGAGAATAGCCATTATTTTTCGCGATAGTTTCAACTAATGATTACACAGTGCGTGAAAATGACACTTCAAAATTCTAACAAGCGGGAGACATACCTAGTAAACCTAAATCGGGTATGCTGAATCCAGTGGTAACCACCGTTTTTGAAAGTTAGCTCTTGTTTAGGAGATATTCGCCTTAGAAGTGAGCGGATTTGAGTAGGGATCGTCGCTTATGACTTCTGTAGATTATATGCTTGTAATTCCCAAACCGTTCGGAATATCGCTTTACTGTCTACGGCAAAGTTTTAGCTATTGTCATGGCCAACAACTTTTCTGACTATACCAACATCAAAAACCTCATTCAAACACCGTTTCTTAACAAAATGTCCAAAAAACTCCATTTCTCTGCCATTTTTTGGTTAATTTTCGTCTAAATAATAGAAAAATCAAGGGAATTTCGCTTTAAAATCTTAAAATAAGAAAAGAAAACACATTTCCTATAGTGAAATCGAAAAATTTAAACGCACAATCATGATTTTAAATCAAATTTCTCACAGATGTCACTGTTAATACGTATTTATTAGTATTGCCACTGATGTTACTACGTATTTTGCTATGTATTTGTGTGCCATTTTTCATATTCTTAGTTCTGATATTTCTTAGTTTGACATTTCTTGTTGAATTTTCTCTGTTTACACAAGTTATATATTTGGTAAAAATATCAAAAATGAATTCGTGCAGTATATTCAATATATTTTGCTACATTTATGGAAAGTTTACTATAATGACAAGCAAGCGTTCAATTTCTGAGGAAATTGCTGAATCGTACACACAATATTTCAACCAAACTGTAATCAAAGATGTGAACTGGGCTCCAAAAATCATTTGTACTGGTTGTGTCATAAGATTGAGTGGATGGAAAAGAGGTAAAATGAAATGATTTATCATTTATTTCAAAATTGTTTCAATTGAAGCTATTTTTATTACAGGTGAATTCAATCTATGCCTTTTGGCAATCCAGTAATTTGGACAAATTCTCAAGAACATAATTCAGATGACAATTTTGCTTGTGTTAATGAAATTGTCGGATTGAACAGAGCTAAAAACGTAAAGTTGAACTCAGAGGAACTCGGTTTGTTCAGTGGCCGTTACCACATTCGGAATCCATTCCAATACCGAAAAGACAAAAGAGTACATTCCATCTACTTTTGAAACTATTGGCGAAACGTCTGCATCGATTTAGGTATCATCAAATGTATCTCCACAATGTAATCATGCCGAATTTTCTCAAAAATATCTGGATAAAATTATTCGTGGATTGAAATTATCGCACCGTCAGTCCATTATTCTGACTCAGGAATTGAAAAAAAAGAATGTCTTAGCACCTGATGTGAAAGTATATAGAGCAATCGGCCGTCATAGACAGTTCACTGCTTTATTCAAATCCATCGAAGACAATTCATTCGCGTACTGCACAGATATCAAGGAATTGGTATTAAAAATGCATCATGAGTATAAACCAGAAGACTGGCGTCTTTTCATCGATTCGTCCAAAAGTAGTCTCAAGGCGGTTTTGCTTCATGTCACAAACTCAAAAACGGTGTCCCGATTGTCATCAGCACAAAACGAAAGAAAATTACGAATCATTGAAAAAATTCTTGATTTGGTATATATGAAGACCATCGTTGGAAGATTTATGCAGATTTGAAGGTCATAACTCTTTTGAGAGGAATGCAGACGAGATATACGAAAAACATGTGTTTTATATGTTTATGACATACTCGATATGCCGGCGGCCAATATGCCAATAAAGTCTGGCCTATAAGACAAGGGTTCAGATTGCGTTGAGAAAACGTCGTTGAAATTCCACTTGTGCCAATCGAAAAAGTGTTGCTTCCACCTCTGCATATCAAGCTTGGGATTGTTAAAATTTCATCAAGGTCCTAGATCCAGAAGGCAATGCATTCAATGAGTTGAAGATAATTTTCCCAAGATTGAGTGGAATCAAAATAAAAGAAGGTTTGTGTGAAACTATATACGTACCAATCAACCTAACATATTCAATATTTAACACATCTTTTTTCGAATTATTTTATTACAGGCATACTCAATGGACCAGATATTCGACGCTTGATGAGAGACCAACAATTTAAAAACAGTTTGTCCAATTTGCAGCTCGTTGCTTGGGATTGCGTCAAAGGAGTCATCGAAAATGTACTTGGAATTCATCGTGACGAAAACTGGCGCATACAAGTTGAAAATATGCCCGTTGCTTTCCCTAACATCGGTGTAAAAGTGTCTCTGAAAATTCATTTTTTACATCACTATGCAGACAAGTTTGCGGAACAATCACCATGTGAATCAGATGAGCATGGTGAACGGTTTCATCAGGTGACGGCTAGGCTTGAGCACTGATATAGTGAAAAAAACTTGATTCTCTATTAGGAGACATTTGCTGGAATTCACAGCAAGATGAAGATGGAGAAGAAGAAGAACGTGAATTTATATGTTTATTTGTTGAAAATTGTTGGAATTGGAATCAAAATTTGAGTTAAAATCATGATTCTGCGTATGAATTTTTTGATTTAACTATAGAAAATGTGCTTTCTTATCTTATTTTGATATTTTAAAGCGAAATTCCTTGATTTCTCTATTATTTAGACGAAAATTAACTAAAAAATAGCAAAGAAATGGAGTTTTTGGACATTTTGTTGATAAACGGTGTTTGAATGAGGTTTTTCTATGTTGGTGTATTCAGAAAAGTTGTTGGCCATGACAATAGCTAAAACTTTGCCGTAGACAGTAAAGCGATATTCCGAACGGTTTGGGTATTGCAAGCATATAATGTACTGAAGTCATAAGCGACGATCCCTACTCAAATCCGCTCACTTCAAAGGCGAATATCTCCTAAACAAGAGCCAACTTTCAAAAACGGTGGTTACCACTGGATTCAGCGTACCCGATATAGGTTTACTAGGTATGTCTCTCGCGTGTTAGAATTTTGAACTAGCACACATTATATAAAACTATCAGTTAAAACTATCGCACTAAAGTTACGGCAATACTCCTCAATGATAGACAAACTTGT
Organism: Cryptolaemus montrouzieri; assembly: GCA_013387265.2. Lineage (NCBI taxonomy): Eukaryota > Metazoa > Arthropoda > Insecta > Coleoptera > Coccinellidae > Cryptolaemus > Cryptolaemus montrouzieri. The sequence goes on from JABFTP020000001.1 coordinate 37,270,520, forward strand.
GTCTGAAAACCTTTGCAAAAATCCTGTAACAGTAGTTATCCTCAAAATAGTTCTGACAGCCACACACATTAGTATTCCCCATTGACCTATTTCAGCCCAATTTCAAAAAACATTGCAAATAACATTCAGATCCCCAATTAAATTAGCGTACAAATCATCAACCAAACTATCAAATATATGTTTTGATGCCAATGATAAAATTGAAAAATTAGATAATACAGGAGTGTATAAACTAACTTGTCCCAATTGTAACGGAATTAATATTGGTCAAACAGGCAGGTAAGATTTGTGAAACATCAATCACATTTTGTAAAACCAAAACAGATTTCATGATGATAATAAGAAATTAAACTATGTATTATATTATCACAAGAGATTTATTGAAAATGAGGATTGCAATTTCGGTCCCTTTACCATCTTCAGCTAACAACAAATATTGAACTAAAGTTGAAAAAACAGAGATATATAAACAGGTAGGTACAAAATTAATAAAGATGAAACAAGAAGTAATAAACTTATTATGATAAAAGCAGATATTATTGAAATATTTTCAATAGGGACGAATAAGCGGAGCCATACTGGTCGTTCAGAAGATTATGTCAATTCGTTGCAGTTTGAAAATTTCGATGGATGCGAAGAAATCTAACTTTCGTCCTTTAGGCGTTCTGCGAATAATTTGAAGTTGATCTATGGGTGAAAAATGATAGCCATTTTCTATACAATGTGACGCAAAAATAGATTCATCTATCTCTGGTTATTGTAATCTGATTGATGCTCTTTATATCTCGTTCTGAATGAACGACCAGTTTGGCTTTTATAAACGCCTTCTCGATCGATACAGGACAAGTTTTAAATTCCAGTATTCATCAGTTTCATCTTTACTATTAAAAACTTCCTGGGAGAGCTTCATGGGTGTCTTGAAAGCCCTTTTTTATTCTATTTTGATATGCCATTTGCAATCATTTAGCTGATAGGGCGAAAGTATGTTAATGAAATATATGACTTCTCTCCTATTTTGAATTGAATTTTGGGATGAATACTATTGATGTAAGTTGAAAATTGATCAATTGTAAAGTGGTTTCTATGAAATATGCTAGTATATCGTCTACATATTGATATAAAAATAAACTTATTCTGATATATATATATATATATATATATATATATATATATATATATATATATATATATATATATATATATATATATATATATATATATATATATATATATATATATATATATATATATATATATATATATATATATATATATATATATATATATATATATATATATATATATATATATATATATATATATATATATATATATATATATATATATATATATATATCTGAAAAAGAATCCATTAATTTCGTCAAATCAATTTTGAATTAGTTTAGGATGAATATATATATATATATATATATATATATATATATATATATATATATATATATATATATATACCAATAAACTAATTTTGATTTGACGGAATTGAATATGATTTCTTCAATATACGCCATGAAAATGTCAGCTAGTAAAGGGCTCAATGGTGATCCCATCGGTAGACCTTGAGGCTGTTCAAAGAATTTGTTATTGAATTTGAAATAATTCTGTTGTAGGCACAACTTGAACAAAAACATGAAATCATTTTGAAAAATCAGATTAACGTGTCGTTTCTTTAAGATGTCTGAGACCAATGGAAGGCATTCATCTCCTGGGAAGTTGGAAATCATGTTATATGCATCCAAACTGATTAAATATGATTTGATTGGGGTTTGAACCTGTTTCAATTTTCGTGTTAATTGAATTGAGTTGTTTATATAATATTGAGGTGTTGAAGTTTTGAACACATCATTCAATTCTTTTGCCAATTTATATACTGGGCTGTTCATGAATAATAATACTGAATGTATTTCGGCATCGGCTTTGTGATTTTCGATAAGGTCATAAAGTTTTGCAGGTCTGGGATTCATATTTATGAAAGAATTGATTTGAGATGTCTTAGACCAATGGAATGCATTCGTCTCCTGTAAACAAAATATCTACATCTTAGCTTATTAAATATGATTTGAGCCGGCTCGGTGGCGTATGGGATATGATGCTCGTCTCCTACGCAGAGTTACCTGGGTTCAATCCCCTCAAAGTCGGTGTGATTTTTCGGATTCTGGGAATCGCTTGAGTGTCCATCTTTCGAAGAAGATTCAAAGCTATCGGTCCTGTCTAACAGAGATGTGTTGGACATTAAAGATCCCTTCCTCGACACGAAAGGGGCTCGGCAAAATTCCCGGGTTAGTGAGGTGACAGAATTCCCTGGCGTGTCATTAGCCGAAAGGCAGAAATAGAGCAGGTTAAAGGAAAAACAAACACACAAATATGATTTGACTGGGGTTTGAACATGTTTCAATTCTTGTGTCAATTTTTTTTAGACCTAACAATTACTCATAATGCCCCATGAATCATTGAATCAAACGCAGCATATTTATGAGATTTTAGGTGTGTTGAGTCATAATGGATGCAAATATCAGTGAAGGTGAGTTCTTGGTATATATCAAAACTTAGTGTGCTATAACACACATGGGGCATTCCCTCTATCTTTATCCGAAGAAAATATGACATGTGTCATATTTTTAAAAAGACTGTCAAAACTTTTTCCCAAATTTTTCAACAAGAACCACGAAGAAATAATATATGGAAGATGTCAACCTAAATTTTTGGGTACATAATGTTTCAAGAACATCTATAAATCATAATCGGCATCACCTAGAAGACCGAACCTAGCCATCGGAGCTCTCCGATTTTGCGATTATACTTCAAAATTGGCAAGCAAGAACAAGGAAGTGATTATTTTTCAGGAGACTCACACTGCGATTGAATAACATCTCCGCGAAAGAGGAAATATCGTAGGTTATGTACTTTTTTATTATCTCCTTAGTCCTTTATATAGCCTTGCTTGCTATGTAAAATATATTCTTAAATTCAAGTATGTTTGGACATGTAAGAGTCAGGTACGATTGTTGAAATATTTTTCTGCTGGTTTTCTTTCTCCATTGTTACAGATTCCTGTCCCAAACCCCCTTCCTCTCACCATTGTCTTCGTCTGAAAATCATGGAGTGCAAGATGAGAATTAAAGCTGCTAAGCAGAAAAATCTTTGGTACCCTTTATGTACGCCCGATTCTATCACAACATAAACAAACAAGCTATTGCTAGTGCAATAGCGATAGGGAAACGTGTTTTTTCCTCAGGTTTTTTCACTCGTTTATCATAATCATACACCAGATAGTATGATTCCCCTGTTACATTTTCCTGAGCTCACACTTGTGTGTTTCTGACACGCACCAGAATTATAGATACAAGCATTTATTGTAAATACAATAAACGAAATGATCCGAAAAATAAACACAAATAGCTTATCACAATGTTTACCTCCATATAGAATCAACCAATACAGATAAATATATTTCATTAATATATTTTGGCCCTATCAGTGAAAAGATTGCAAATATCATTTTAAACTAGAATAAAAAATTAGCTTTTAAGACCCACATGAAACAGTCCCAGGAATACTTTCAATAGTAAAATAAAACTAATAAATTCGACTGAAGTTTACAAGTTGTCCTGTATGGATTGTGAAGGTGTCTATATAGGTCAAACTAATCGATCACTCAAAATACGATATAAAGAACATCAATCAGATTGTAATAACCAAAAAACAGATGAAAATGGCCATTATTTTCCACCCAAAGATCTATAGGTATTCACAGAATATCTAAGGGACGAAAGTTTGATTTCTTGGAATCCATGGAAATTTTCAAACTACATCAAAGCCCCATAGAGATAATCTTCTGAACGACCAGTATAGCCCTGCTTATTCGTTTATATTCAGAATTTTCAGATAATGAATGCTTTTATCGTAATTCGTCCAGCACCTCTTATTTGCACCCTTATTAATTTTGTACCTACCTGTTCATACAATGTGTTACATAATAGTATGTCACAACTTGAGGGGGTATACCTTCGCGCAATTTTAGGAAAAAAAGTTCATATAAACATAGGGTGTTGAAATTTCCGGAAAAATTGGTTTTTTCATCAAAACTCCTGCAATTTTCGAGATATTCAGCCCAAATTTGGAATGCAAGCTATCTTTTACAGCCTCCATTATCACAAGTCCTGAATTTTAACTAGAATCTACACGGTATTATCTTTTTCCGAGGCCATGTCTCTTCTGCCCTTTCAAACTTTTCTGCAGTACGCCACTGAGCAGCGTTTAATCAATTCTCGTCGTCTTCGTTCAATTTTGAAACTTTTTTGACACTTGTAATTTTTTCGTATCTCCAACCGTTTTCGAGTGAAAAATTATTGAATTTGAAATATTTGAATTGTTTGTTATTCGCTAAATAAAACAAAACAATAGAAATACTCGATAGGTATGCCCAAAATTTGCTTTTATTTTAATAGCTCGTCTTCTGAGACTCAACTTATACTTATTCAGTATCAAAATTGAAAAAAAGAACAATTAAAAACTAAATAAATTGCTGGAAGTGTCCTTCGCCTGTAAGAATACAGGCCCCTGTCCATCTTCGCATATTATCACGCTCTCTTTGAAATATTCCTGAGGTATTTCTTATCGTGTCACAAGAGGTTATTATTCGATTTCTCAATTCTTCTACAGTGTTTACTGGAAAGATATAAACTAAACTTTTGAGATATCCCTATGAGAAAAAGTATAAACTATTTAAGCATGGGGTCCTAGGAGGCCATAGTTCTGGCCCACCCTGACCTCTCCATCGGTTGTTGAATGTATCCTTCACGAATTCCCTAGCTTCTCCACTAAAATGTGCTGGTGCTCCGTTATGCATGAACCACTTTATGCTTCTCGCCAAAAGTGGCACATCCTCGAGCAATAAAGGTAATTCCTCCTCAAGAAATTGCCGATAAGCGGGACCGTTTAGTCTGTTAGGCAGAAAAATGGCCCAATCAAATAATTTTCAGTTATCTCATCCCAATCAGTTAGTGAAAGAGGGTTTTGCCAAATAATGATTATTGTGAAAATTTGTAGCAGTTCTCGAAAAGTTAGCTTCGTCTGTGAACATTATTTCACTATCAAAATGAGCATTTTTCTGATTTTATCTAAGAAGCATCGGCAGAAATTCAGTCTTGAAGAAAAATCTCGAGGAAGGACAGTTTGGACGCGTTGAATCTGAAACGGGTACAATAAAAAGTTGTTGAGAATCCTTCAAACTAGAACATGTGAAATATTCAACTGATTTACAATTTTTCTTGTACTCACATGAGGATTCGAATCAACACAATTGATTGTTTCCTCAATATCTGGAGTTCTCATAGTTGCACCTTTCAAATGATTATTTGCAGTAAAACTACCAGTTTCCCTCAACCTTCTGTATATATTTGAAAATGTTCGCCTGTCTGGTGTTACTCAATTTGGAAAGCGCGCCTGATATAATGGCCTAGCTTCTGTTGTGTTTCCGTCAGCCAGACCAGTAATGGATATCAGCCAATTCGGCGTTAGTAAAACTAGCCATTTTTTCTTACAGCAAAAACATCAAAAGTCTTAAAACTAATCGTTAATTTAATGAAAAATTCGAGCAGACACTGGTTCAACTTTAGGAACTGTCAAAATAAATAAATAAATGAAAAGAATCATAGCCCACTTGTCATTTTTTTAATTAAAAGTGCTTTCTTCTCAGCGAAAGCATACAATCGTTTAATAATTTTTTAAAAAGTTTGAAAGGGCAGAGAATGACATGGCTCCGGAAGAGAAAACTGCTTGTAGATTCTAGTTAAAATTTAGGATGCATAATGGCTGTAAAATATTGCTTGCATTTCAAATTTGGACTGAATATCTCAAAAACTGCATTAGTTTCTAAGAAAAAAAACAATTTTTCCGGAAACATCCAGTAGCTCCGTAACGAAGCTTTTGCGGACCTATGTTTAGATGAACTCTTTTCCTTAAAATTGCACGTAGATTTACCCCATCAAGTTGTAACATACTATCATGTATGTCTCAACTTTATAACTTTATTTCATTTACATTTACTTTAGTTCGATACTTGTTGTGAGCTGAAGATGGTTGAGTTGCCGAATTTGCAATACTGATTTTCAATAAATCTCTTGTATTATCATTATTATTAACTATCACATAGTAACGGCGGAATCAATTAACTATTTGAAACAGATTCCACACTGGCACAATATTGATAACAAACATATTTTGCAATAAACAGTCTAGAGAGTCAATTATTTTGAATTCTTAGAAAAATTCAAATCAAATCTAACACAATACAGACAATAACCAAATATTACTTAACGACCTGGCCGATTTAGATTATTCCCCAATATTTGGGATTTTGAAGTAGTACCCAATGTTAATCTCTAATATGTACTTTACTTTTTCTGTTAACCCATTTTACATTACCTGTATGTAAGAAAAGTACTTACCTTGTATTTGAGTTTTGAACCCACAATGTCTGATGATGAGCGAAGGCTCAAAATAGCTATACCGTTCAACGAACTTTTTCATTTTAATCAGTGATATTTTTTACGTAGTGATATTTGCAATCCTCATAATTCTTAAGGCTTAATGGAATAACTGTGATTCTAGTTTCGAAATCTGAACTATCAAATTCTGTTGAATGTAATCTGTAAAGCAACCCCGAACAAAGATGATGTAGTTGTTTCTTAAGATTTTTCTTTCCTTGTGGTATGATTATACTGCAGGGAAGCTGTTTTTTATATAATTGAATAAAAACCAAATATATCGACTATCTGAGGCACATCGTTGAGGTAGTTTGAAGTACCAATTGACCACAAGCTATCTAAGACGATTTGAATTTTTGTTTTGTGAGAACTGTTTGTAAAATGTTGGCCAATATGGATGATTCTGCTTATATAGTTAAAACTGAAGGATCTCTTCGGCAATATCAAAACGTTTTAGAATTATGTAATTTCGAGACGAAATGGCAATAAATCAACTACAAAACTGAATAAGTGACAGCAATACTGATATTGATATAGCTAATCACTTTCAGAACTTTTTCAGTTTTCTTATTCAGGTGGGAGATTCAGACAGTGATGGTTTCTGATAATCATTAATTGAAGTGATAAATCCAGTTCTATTGATACAATATCATTGAAATTTTTATTTCATAGATCTTTTGAAAGTACTGTTTTCCGATCAATTCAAAACTGAGTTTCATAAAATCAATTTTTAAATCTGGTACTATTTACCCATCAGTTTGATTAGTGCTTTTCCGAAACTTTTTAAATTACTGATCCGTGAGAGTCTCAAATCGGTCTCTAGATAAGTAAACAGCAACACGGTTACAGGTGGACGTCGAGGCTTTGGAAAAGGGTTTAGGTGTTGTTGTTTTGTATACTGATTTTTCAGAAGCCTTGTTAATCATACCGTCTTTTAGCTATAGGAATTTGGTTCTCACTACTAGACGGTTACGATTACTTCTTATTTGATCTCAAGATTTAAGTAACACTATATTTCATGGTATTTAACTATCTGGTGTATCCCAAGGAAATCCTCCTGGTCCTCTCTCATTCATAAGTTTTATCATGATATTCCATCATGTTTCAGATTTTTCAACTGTTCCTTCAAGAAATTGATTAGAAAATTTTTCGTACTTTCTTGGTTCAATCTCTACATATTTACAAATTGATTCATATTTGAATATTTTCTGTGCACATCCTACTAGATGCTATAGAATTATGATACTGAAGGTGAGTTTTGAATTGATATATATCTGAAAAGCATGTAAGAAGTCCAATCTGATCGATAAAAATAAATGGAGTACTTTAATCAAAATCACCTTGTATCTCCGAAACGAATAAGACCATAACGATTTTATATGCAGAATACAAAGAGTATCACAGAAGTATGAAACCAATATAATCTATATCTAATATTTAGGAAGATACATTTCAAACGTGTCTGAAAGACAAACTCATGTGTTACATCTAACGACAAGGTAATTAATGAGAAAATTTTTATTAAGTAACTTGTCAAACCGACTCTTGTTTCACTTCGCTGCTTGAACAGGTTGAAGTTCTAGTTGGTGGAACATTGACAACGTGTCATAAATCAGGGAATAACGGCACATAAATCTAACTCCGGAGTGATGTGTGGTTGGAGGGGTTTGTAATGGTATCGACGTGAATTTGGAGATAGGGCTAAGCAATCTCGTATGAAAAGCAACCTTTGATGTAGAGCTAAAATATAATCTTGATTCTGAAGCCATTGAGATATTTCGGATTAAAATGAAAACAAATATCATTTAAGAAAGCAATTTTATGGAAGTAAATACAGGGTGTTCAGTCTCAAACGAGTCACCCTATAAATTTATTATGCCGAAGTGATTGGGAGAAATTGCTGAAACACATCGACTATATTTACTTGGGAATATCTGACCTATGTTTGAGACTGTAACAAGCATCTTACTTGAGAGGGGGTGTATCAAACCCTCAAATTTGAATGGGGCAAAGGAGTCGAGCGATACATCGTTGGAAAGCTCTTTGGAGTTCTTTATTATTATGATTTATTATCGTGCACTATCTCAGCTGTTAGCTGGATATAATTTACCTTCCCAGATTTAACAATCAAAGAGAAAAGGCTCGATTACAATATGCTTGACATAAATTTTCTAACTATCCAACCTGTATTAAGAATTAAAGCTTTTTGCATTTCTATATATGTATTCTTATGCAATTTTAATTTCTTAAGGCTATCATGCAAACTTTTGGGTATTAACCCAGTCGAAGAAATGATGATGGGAACGTCATTACCTCTGCTTGATCTCAACAGCAAGGTCTGTGTATTTGGACTTTCTCTCCTGGAACTTGTTCAACACGTTGTTATTATTCGTTATGGCTCTCTTATCATTCACCACTATTTCAGGCCTATTATTCGTCACCTTTCTATCTGTGATAACAGGCCTATCGTTGTATAATCTGATAGAGTCATTTTCCAATACGAGCGCCGGTTGATAATTGTAATATGGCTGAAAGGCATTCAGAAGTCCGTACTTGTGTGCTAGTTTCTGATGGATAATGTTGCACACTTGATTATGTCTGTAAAGATAGTCCGGATTTGCCAGTTGTTCGCAGCCGGACCTAATATGCTCTATAGTCTCCGATCTTATATGGCATTTCCTGCACTTATTTGTTTGTAATGTGCGGTCCTTAATTATAAATTTTTCGTAGTTGTTTGAAGCAATGACAGGGACTTGAATGGCCATAAGGAATCCTTCTACTTCTTCGAATAGTTCTGATTTCATCAATCATTTGTTGGAAGCTCCTTTGTCGATGTGTGATTGATTAATCTCATAGTGATGTCGTCCATTCAACTCCTTTCCTGACCATTGCTCTTCATAGTTGTTCTTATAACACTTGATTTTGGATGGTAATTGTTGTACTTTGTCAGCATCGTTCGGGTCTGCCTTTGAAGATCATCCAGTTCTGTCTTAGTCCATCTGATTATTTCAAATGAGTAAAGCAACACTGGAATGGCGTAGGTGTTAATTGCCTTGACTAGATTCCCCGAGTTTAACATTGATTTCGGCACAGTCTTCATAGACTGACTGTATTCTGAACGAATCTTCTCCTTTGATTGTTTTTGGTTTAGCAATCTGGCTTGTTGGTATCACAGATATTTGAACGTTTCGCCATCCCTCATACGCTGTATAATATCACCATTTGGAAGTTCTGTTTCATCATCTATGACTCTTATTCTTTGAATGTTCATTATTATTATTATTATTATTCACCCAAAAGTGTTTTGCACTCCCTCAAATAGGGACATCCCAGATATCTTCGATATCAAAAGGATTCACCTCTGATCTCTCCCTTTTCAGATTTTCAGGTCATAGTGACGTAGTCCGATGCTGGCGCGTTGTTGTGTTTCCCATATACTTCCTGGCGGTTCTAGCTATCCCCAACAGTACCGCTTTCTGCATGGGTTCATGCATATGTTCGTTCAGTCCCAGTTTTATGATGTTCGTTTGTCAGTTCTCCGGTATACTTTCAGTTGTGGACATTATCATTGGAAGTGTTTGAACGGATTCCATTCTCCATTGGTTTCTTATACTTTCTTCCAGGTCTCGATAATTCGCTATTCCGGCATGTTTCAGCATCAAATTGTTGTTGTTGAAAATAACCACGTCTATCTAAGTTGTCGCTTTAGAAGATTTATTTATAAGTATGATGTCAGGTATATTGTCTGCAACTCGTTGATCGGTTGTACGGTCCCAATATAGTTTATTGTTTTCATTTTCCAGAATTGCCTCTGGATTTGTATTTGTAGTATGGGACCTCAGCAGCTTGAGTGAGCTTTTGTGCCAATTCTCGGTGTATGATTTTGGCCATTGCGTCGTGTTTCCCCTTATATTTTGCGACTAGAACATCTGACATCCTCCTGTTATGTGTTGTATCGCCTCCGAATTCTGGCATCCGTACCTTCATGTGTCTGTCGGTACATATGCGTCTTTGGCGATGAATTTTAGGTAATTTATGGTTGGAATAACTTGGTTTTGTATCGCCAATAGGAACCCTTCCGTCTCAGGAAACATTGTCTGGAGGTCAGCCAGTAGTTCTATGAAAATTTGTCAACATGTGCCTTGCCGGCCTTGTTGGGATGTCTCCCTTTTCCTTCCATATCTGTAGTTTTTCATCATCGTTTTTATGACGAGTCATATATTCGTGTTCGTTCAGACGTAAGGGAGTTCAGTTATCTACTTGGCAGATAGTTCTATTTGAATTGAAGTATTCGGTTTTTATTGGAAATAGTTTCTCAAGTTCTAAATCTACTTCGTGATATCGGCTAGTACTCTGCCTCCTTGATGTTTCGGCAATGTAATTCTTCTAATAGTGCTCCTTGGGTGGTGTTTGTGTGTCTTCATCAGCAGCGTTCTCACGTTTCGTTGTGGAATATCGATATCTGTGTTGTTCCAGGCAACTATTCCAAAGGAATAAATCAGGATTGAGCATGCTGCAGTGTTGATTGCCTTGAACATATTCTCCCTGTTAATATTTGTACGAAGCAGTTGTCTAACTCTCTTAATGAATTTGTTTTTCATTCTTTCATAATCTATTCGTAGTGCTTGTTTATACCCAGATATTTTTAGGTCTCCCCTTCGATCATTGCGGCAATATTTGGATCTTTTCCGATCTCTTCTGCAGTTTCCTGTACATTTCCTCTAATTGTACTGAAGGTGCGACATTTGTCCAGTCCGAAACGCATTCTCATATCATCGGAAAACTTTTTCACAATTTTCAGCATTTGCTTCAGTTGGTTCTTGATAGCAACCGTCAGTTTTAATTCATCCACGTAGAGACGGTGATTCACTCTCATCATTTCTGCATTATTTCTTTTTACGCTAAATCCGTATCTCGTCGAGTTCAAACAATGCGACAGTGGATTCATAGCAAAACAGATCCATAGGGGACTCAAGGCGTCTCCTTGAAATATTCCTCTTTTTTTGGGATAGTTATTGTTTCCAAATTGACAGTGGCCGCATTAGGATCATAGTTTACCATAACGACGTGCAGTATTCTGAAAATTACTCTAGATTAGGCTCTATTTCAAGCATTTCTAGGATTTTCATGCCTTACGGAATCATAAGCTTTCTGGTAGTCTACGTGAAAGGATTCCGCTTGTTGGAATAAGCTTGGTTACTGATAATTGTATCTATAATAAGTTGTCCTTTGCATCAGATTGTATTCTTATAACAACCTTTCTGTTGTGATGCGATAATGTTATTGTTCTCGCGATGTTCGTATATTCGTTAGGAAATATATGCAGTTATATAGTGTCGGTAGATAAGTTACTGGACGGTATTTGGATGGATCCCGGGTGTTCTGGATATCTGTGGAAAGTAAGTAAGTTTATCCGTGGGTAAAGAACAGTGGCATTTTTTCTGGACTAAGTAGGACTTCATTAATGGAGACAGTGTGTCGTTCATGTTTGTACCAAATTTTCTTCAACCAGTAGTTCTGTACGTGGTGGGGGCCTGGTGCTTTCCGATTATGAAGTTTCTTAATGATGTTGGTAACTCTTTCAGTTGTTAAGGGTGTATATTCCATATTCGAGTAGTCCTGATATATTTTGCCCTCTTTGTCAATCCACCTAGCTTTTGCACTGTAGTTGGCTGGTGTATCTAACTATCCTGTCCAGAATTCTCCACTTTGTTGCTTGATGAGGCATTATTATTAGCAGTTTCAATTTTCATTAGTATTATTAAGATTATTGAAGCCAAAATGTGAAAATATGTACATATATATGTAAAAATTATTGCAAAATATGTAAAATGTTGATATCATTTGACGGTATGTTTTAAGCATAACAAGAGTTATTAAATAAGAATTTATTCATTAAACTTAAGATTATTCTATTCATTTATATAAAACAAATTATTACTTAATTGTTCTTCAAAATGTTGTGAAGTGAAATTATGAAACTCATGGCTAAGCATATGTTAATATAAATAATAACTTCGTTCTATATCTACTGAGTTGTTAGGAGCATGTTTTAATTTTGGCAGAACGTATTCGGCGAATTTGGTTTCTTAGTTGAAATTTTTTCACAGAAAACGTTTCGACATTCTTGAAAAATCTTCATTATTTTCTAAAACCATTTTCAATTTGCCCTACACAATTTTACCAATCTCACATCTAACTTTTTCGCGTTCATTCTTAAAATTCTCAATTATTCCTATAGAATCGGTTCAAGACTGGTATATACAAAAATGAAGCTATAATTTTGTTTGATAAATACAGGATTTCTATGCACTCCTTTATTTCCTAATAAGGTTTTCGATGATACTGGAGAAAAGGAAGAACCTGATATTTAAGTTGCTGATGTTTTTGATGTCTTCGAAATTTATTAGATTAAAAATTTGCCACACTGAGCCACGTTTCCTATCGGGCCAATACTAGTTATGGTGGTAAGCTGCAGATTAGCTGTATTCAAAGGGAGATTTGAGAAAATCTTTTTCACGTTGCTTATTAATTTATTCATGAGTGGAAGTTTTTCTCGAAATATTTCTGCTAGTGTGTTAACATAATCCAAGCATGATATGTGAACTACATTTTCTAAAATATTTTTGAACTTTGTCCTGTCAACCATATAGGGTGAAGCATCTTTTAAAAAGATTATGAATTTAATTAATGGAACTATATTTGGTAGGAAAAATTTTGTCAATTGATCTTGTATGAATTTGCTAATAATTACATTATTCACTTTTTCAAGATGCTTAGAGGCTATTTGGAATGAATACCCTGAAATATTTTCATCCAGTGCTCTAATGAGCAAACGAACAAGGTATCTTCCACAAGCATCTGTTCCTTCGTTTCCAATAAGATAAAAGTGATTTTCGCATATAGCTTCTATGATTTCATTCATCGTTGTTCTGAAAATATCTTGTTTTTTTCAATGGAGATTCGTTCGGGATATTGAATTTAGAATATTCGAGCACCTGGGGTGCTCAAACTTGAATGCTGGTGATCTCCCTCAATATTTTCAGACTATCTACGATCGATTCTGAGAGGCCGCAACTATGTGTGATGCAGGGTTGTCCTACATACACGATACACCCCACCTACCTACCTAGGTAGGGTGTACCGTAGTATACAGGATATCCACCGGGACCGTCCGTTTAAAACTTTTGAGTTCCAATTACAATATCAAGCTGAAATTTTATACACGGCCATAACTAGCGATTTTAATTGAAGCAAAATATTTTCGAAGTAATACCATTTGCGGTTATACCGGAAGTGAGTCATCATTTTGTTATTTCAAATGACAATCTACCTTTTTAATTATACATCTAGAACCGACATTTGAGCAAGGCATAAAATACCCAAGTTGTTGGCACTTATCTGTCAAAACTTTTGACAGTTTTAATTATTTTGTTATAAACTCGATTTTGAGGAATATTTAAAAAATTGTAGCTCGTAGATCTTTTGCACCACAGATACAATTTTTGTTGTTGGATAGAAGAAGGATCAAAGAATTTCTTAAGCAGTTCACACATGTCAAATGTTTATTGCGTTATTTTGTATGATTTCTTCAATTTGGCCCTTTTCAAACAGCAATAACTCAATTTTTCAAATTGCACGTGCCAATTTTATATCGCCATCAGATGAAGCGTCAAATTTCAGATGGAATTGTATCAGCATATACTATACCCATCTCTTATAGTTCCGAAATAATTCGGGAATATATTGAATTTTGATTATTTTGCAAGAACTAACAGAGAATGCTTCGCAATATTTGAATTAAGTAGCTGAACTGGCTACGCTCACCTGACAGGTACCTAAAATTAATGTACTTCTCACTTCGTTCATTCGAATTTGATATTTCAACAAGAATTGTTGGTAATTAGAAGTGAAAATTTTGAAAAACACCAGATTGATAATAAAATGGCTGATTATTCAAACGATGATATGTTTAGTCTCTTTTTAATTCATGGCGAATGTCAAAAGTGGTAGATAGAACTTGCAGGCAATTCAATAACAGATTTCCAAATTTGGCGCCTATGAGTAAAACTAAATTTCGAAGGATTAGAAGCAATTTTTTGCAATATCGAGGAACAAAATACACAGAAACTATAAGAAAACCAATTCTCGAGGACGACGACAGTTAAACTATTACGCTAGCGTATTTTCGTGCCAATCCACATGCGTCCATTAATTCAGCATCAATGGATATTGGATTGAGTTATACTTCCATTCAAAGGATCCTTAAGAAACATAACAAGCATCTGTATTCTTTTATCAGACTACAGAAATTGAAACCAACTGACCTTCCCAAGCGGCTAAATTTCTGTGAAAATTCATTAATTCGGCTTCAAGAAGATGAGACAATTCTGAAAAAATTATATGGTCTGATGGAGCCAAGTTCAATGAAAGTGGAATAACCAACAGGAAAAATCGACATTTGTGGGCCACAGAAAATCCACATTTCATTGAGGTTATTGATTTCCAAAATAAATTTAGCGTGAACGTTTTTGCAGTTTCAATGTATGATCTGTTGGCTTATCACATTTATGAGGAAAATCTCAATGATCAAAGATACCTGGAAATTTTGAGAGGAACATTAGCAAATTTTTTAAATGGATTACCCCTCAACATTCTGAGGGATTGCTATTACTAAATGGATGGTGCACCAGCACATAAAACACTAGTTGTAGATCGGCAGCTAACAAAAATGTTCGAGGATAGATGATGGAGTAATCAAGGACCAAATTTATGGCCTCTGCGTTCTCGGGACCTGACGCCCCTTGATTTTTATTTATGGGGCTAAATCAAGAGTGAAGTGTATCTTATTACTGTAAGAAGTAAAGAAGAGTTACTAGAGCGCATTCATAATGCTTTTCGAAATATTGATCCTGAGGAAACTAGGAGGGCAACTCATTATGTTCTTATACGAGATGTCAAGTGTATCGAGCAAAATGGGGCCCATACTGAACATTTATTCAGATCGTAAATTAGTTTTCTCCTATGATGTTTGCTATCATTTATTAGTATTAATGTAATTATCTTCGATGATTGGTTTTCGCTTAGTTCCTACAATTTTTATTCATCCGAATTGTAGAAAATTGCTTCTAATGCTTCAAAATTTTATTTTACTCATAGACGGTAAATTTGGAAATTGGTTATTGAATTGCCTGCAATTTCTACCCACTACTTTTCGACATTCTAAAATGAATTAAAAAAGATTAAATATATGTTCGTTTGAATAACCAGTGGTTTTATTCCAAATGTGCTGTATTTTTGGATATTTTAAATATGAAATAACGACAATTTTGTTGAAATATCAAATTCGAGCCAGGTCAGCTACTTGATTCAAATATTTCAAAGCATTCTCTGTTAGTTCTTGCAAAATCATCAAAATGCAATATATTCCCAAATTATTTCGGAACTATAAGAGATGGGTATAGTACATGCTGTTATCAATACCATTTCCGGTATAACCGGAAATGGTATCACTTTCCAATTGGAAATCGCTATTTATGGCCGCGTATGAAGTTTCAGCTCGATATTATAATTGGAACTTAGAAAGTTTTTAACGGACGGTCGCGGTAGATATCCTGTATATAGATATTAGCTTTCCGCACAATATACATTATTCAAGTCATGGTTTGGGTTAGATGAATGATGCTATATTTGCCAATTTACTGCAATCGTAAGAATGCATTTCGAATTGTCCAAGATATTAGCCTCATACGTATCATGATTCTACTGAGCAATCCTTGCTCTTAAAGACGGAAATTGTTTCAGATCCTTTCTTTTCAGTTGATCTTTCATAAGTTGCAATTTTTTTTTAGTGCGTTTACTGCGCTTATCATCTCAATAATAGTTTTTCCTTCCTAGAAGCCCCAAGTTAATGGTGTTTAAGTGCATTGTGATGTCAGTCAAAAAACCAAATCGGTCAGCCATTTTTTCGTCTAGTAAAGCCTATATTTCGGGCAATAATTTTTGAAACCTCTCTTGAAAATTTCCGCCACTCAACCACCTGACGTCCGTGTGGCGAACTAAATTAGTGTGTACAGCTGACTACCTATCTTCCAACTGCAACTTAAAGAGCCACCGTTGCAAGCTATGTGCACAGATGGAATTCAAAATTTTTGTTACAACGCCCATAATTTCTTCCGTGTTTGAAACTTTTGAACACAAAACTTCTTGATGTATAATGCAATGGAATGAAAAAATTAAGGAAATCTTAATTTGCTCGACAGAATGTCTCAAAACCGTTTTTGTTTTCAGTCATTGCTGGTGCTCCATCGGTTGTAATGCATACTAATTTATATATTGGTGGCTTGTAATTTCTTATAAAATTGAAAAAAAACGTCATATATATCTTCACCGCGGGTCTTCCCCTTCAGAGGAATGATTGTCAAAAATTCTTCCTTAGCCAATATGTCATTGAAAACCATCCGAAGAAAAAAACTCAGCTCTGCAGTGTCTGTCACATCGGTGGATTCGACGAACTGTAAAGAAAAGTGTGTACATTTCATGATATCATGTTTTAGTTTATCTGCTATATCCTGACTCCTGACTTCAATACGCCTTGTAACAGTTGAACGAGATAACTGAAGTTCTCTAATAGCAGACTGATTTCTGTTTTATTTTGAAATATCCAAATAAAGTTTCACCCGCTTTAATAAATACTTCCTTCACAAATGATCCATCGTCGAATGGTTTCTTGTGTTTCACCAATATTGGAGATATTTTAAATTACATGATCGTAGCAGCTTTTGATTGTTTGGCTAGTTTCGTGAACATAGTTTGTTCGTTTTCAAACAACATATCAAATCACATACTTTTTGTTGCCTTAATTTACTCTGTGGCAGAAAATCCTTTTCATAATTTTTATTAACCGTTTTATGATGCCTCTCTAAGTTACCACGCATGGATATTGCACGACAAATGAGACAAATGCAGTTATCCTTCACCATACAAAAGAAAACTTCTTCCTCCCAATCGTTATCAAAATGATACGTTTTAGATTTCTTCGCTGCACTAATTTTGAACTATTTAATAATAAGGTTTGTATCGACGTAGTATTGCCTTCAAGTTACAATGCAGAACGACTCAAATTCCTGCAGGCGCAACATTTATATCGGCTTGAACGAAAGTTACGAATGTTTCCGTCAAACGCGCCACCCGAAATTTCTAGAAAAGCTGCAAGAAAAACCGCGGCTTTTCTTAGACAAGTACCGCGCGTTCCTTTGATAAAGCCTCCTTTTTCCGCTAGCAGAGTGTTATTTTATTACGTAATAAATTTTTGTGGTTTAGTTATCTACTTATTAAAAATTTTTTCCTTCTCGAGATCGACCGTTTGAGCACCCCTGCTCTACATTAATCCACATTGAACGGTTCTTTATTTTTCGTCTCATTTTTATGAGAGACATGGTTGCCCTTTTCCTCCGTTCCTTAATTTTGCAATACTTGACATGCTGGTCAACGTGAAATTTGGTATCAGTTTCCATCTGAAACAGTACATTCGAATCATTTGAAGGCCTTTTCATCAACTTTAAAAATTTCACAGGTTATTCCTCTCAATTCTTAAATATTTAATTGCACAAGGCAACGATTGAAAACTGAAACGATTGAGAACGGCTTTTTCAAACTGACTTTACTCTACTCGATTTCAACACTGAATGATTCGAAGTACTAGTTTTGAAAATTTGAATATGCCGATTTTTTACTAACACCTAAGAAGTCAACTGAATTGAAGAAAAACATATGGCAGGTAATCGAAATATAGTTTTACAATCATTTACCATACAACTGTCTTTGTGGGGTTTTCACCGCTCAGCTCTTTAGAAACAATGAATGATAATGTAGGTACCTGGCTCTCAATTGTTTGATTCACAACCCTTGAAAGGAACATAATTTATGGAACCTACGTAAAGGACGAGAATATGTAAAAATATGTAACAATACCATGAAATATAGATCTTTGCTCAAATTTCGTAAAAATATGAAAAACATCTAATTTACATAAAATCCGCTCCTTAATTATTATTCATTGAAATAAAAGTTGAGGATAGGTTAGGTTAGATTGCCACTGAATTATCGTACACAAATCAATATTTTGACATATGCATCCAAATTCAGCTTCACAGTTAACCATGCGAACATAAGATATATTACACTGAGTCGTCGAAATGATACAAACACAAATTCGAACCGAATTTGTCCCTTCCATAAAAGATTCAGTAAAACACTCCCAGAACTGCAGATTCCGGATCTTTCCCACTTACCCCTACCATCCTGCTCCATAACTCCTTGGTGCATAAACAAAATGAAAAAACCTACCAACCAACAGCGCTGCTGAAAAAATATATCAAGAAGAACTGTATAAACATCCAGAGGCCCCATTCATCCATACAGATGCATCATTAAATACATCCACATGCGTGATAGGTCTAGCTGTTGTCACACCGGACGGAACTCGAATGTATTATTTTGCAAATGGTACGGTCTTCACTGAAAAAATGCTAGCCATTCACCAGGCTTTAATATATATTCTGAATAACCCAAAACCTTCATTCATCATCTGCACGGATTCGCTCAACTCGATTCAGAACTGTAGCTTGGTACAATAGATAAACCAACTGAGATATCAAATTCACCAGCTCAATGTGTCATTAGTGTTCATGTTCATTCCCTCTCATGTTAGAATTACTGAAAATGAAACTCTCCGAGGAATTTTTCAACAGTAAAGATTAAACTGATAATTTTGACAATACTGTACTTCACAAGTTGTCCTGTATGGATTGTGAAGTCGTCTATTAGGTCGAACTGGTCGTTCGTTCAAAACTAGATACAAAGAGCATCGATTAGTTTACAATAACAAGAGAACCGTCTAATCTACTTTTTGCTTCACATTTTATCGAGATTGGGCATCATTTTATATCCATATATCAACTTCAAACCATTCACAGAATACCTGAAGTACGAAAGTTATATTTCTCGTAATCCATCCAAATTCTTCAATTGCAACAAACTCACCATAGTATGGCCCTGCTAATTCGTCCCTATATGAAATCTTTGAATATTACTTACTTTTATCACAATTAGCTTAGCACCTCCCGTTTGCACAGCAGCAAATGCAGTGGGAAACTCAGTACCATGTATGTTTATCTTTCCCCGAATTAAATATAGGGACTATTTCGTTCGCGATGGACCTCCAGGCTGTATTGGGGCAGGAAACTGAAGCGGCTGGATGACTGGGCTGGAATTCAGAATATTCATAAAACATTTCATAGATAATGTAAAACCTTCTGCAGCGGACCCTGTACTCTTATTATTAGACAATCATACATCACACTTGGATATTCAGGTTAGATTTCATCGAATCAGCAAAACAAAACCATGTGGTATTGCTATCCTTCCCATCACATTGCTCACATAAACTGCAGCCTCTGGATGTAGGTGTATATGGACCCATCAAAAATTACTGTGCCAGTCAACAAGATGCTTGGCTTAGAAACAATCCTGGCAAAACAATGACCATTCACGATATTCCATCGATAGTGAATAATGCTTTACCATCGGCATTGAACCCAGCAAACGGATTTTAAAAGACTGGTATTGCACCGTTTAATACAGATGTTTTTCAGGATGATGAAACATCGAAAGTATATATATATATATATATATATATATATATATATATATATATATATATATATATATATATATATATATATATATATATATATATATATATATTGTTAATAGACGGATAATTATAATGTTATAAGGTCTGAAATTATGCATATTTTGTTCTCACGAGGTATAAAACCAAAAACAATTACGTTGTTTTGTTTTTAATTTCAGAAAACTACCATGTTTTTGTTTTAATGAGGCATGAGACTGATTGGAATAAGTATTAATAACGTTATAAGTAAAGTAAGATAACTTATTGTGATTATTATGCCAAATAAAAGTTCTTATGATACGTTTTTCTTTTCTTGTAACTTTTGCCCTTATACTGAAACTACCAGCATCTGGTGCGGGGTTGAAGCTAAACGTCTCTTATTTTAGAATTCATTCATTTGTGTCTTTAGTATTACTCTCCTACATGAAATTAATTGAGAAATAAAATCTTGAATAGTTACTTAATCAAATAAACTTATAGTTAGGTAAAACAAGCAAATCAACAAAAAAATATGTCATTTTGAAAAAAAAAATGTCACAACCAGCCCCAGTCTCCACTACGTCATTGAGGTTATATCGGAGTAAAAATAATGTACAGGAAAATGGAAGAGATTCGTGAGTATAGAATACTAGAGATAGCGAAGAAAGGGAAAAGACAACGGAATCGAGAATGAGATCACGGTATGGTTTGATGAGAAGACACATCGAAAGCATGCCTATCTTGTCTTGGAACTTAGTTTCTTCTTGGTCTTTCTGTTCAATTAGATCAAATTCAGATTTGTTCAAAACAGAAAATATTCTTAAAATAGAGTTTTCCGTAAACTATTGAAGTTTCGCTGAACGAATTGGAAAGCCCTATACACTAACAAAATAATTCATTGCAAAATTTTTCAATTTCGTTATTGTCATAAGGATAATTTTTAATATTTCTCAATTATATTTTATTACTGATCCTAATTTTGATTGCACTATAATTTGAACGAACTTTTCAAAACTTTGTTACAGGTTACTTTCACACTTGAGCATTCTTTGCAGTTCAATTCAACATTCACGTGGCCCAATTCCTTTCTCGGGTGTCCCTAAAACTGTTCATTTTCATGAGACCGAGTTTCCGAAGAACCTTCCAGACTCCAATTCTGTATCAGACGTCCCTTCTTTGGCAAGGAAGTGTGGGAGTGACAGATAACGCGGTAGCCGTTCTCAGAGCGAGACCATTAGAAGCGACAATAGGCATCGTTAGCGCCAACGGATCTCGAACAGGTGTCACACCCACAAAAGCACTCCCTAATGAAGGTCAGAACGCGCCTAAGCAAAAATTTATAGGCTACTCTGGATTGGTAATTATAGGGTTGTGACGTTGAAGTTTAACTATCGAAATGATACATTACGAGCATACGAGAGTGATTATATGTGATTTTCATGACGCAAGAGAAATAGGGGAATCACAGGAAATCAAGCTTATACAGGGTGTCCCAAATTTCATGTGCACAATCATAAAAATGACGGATTCGTCAACAGAACTGGGTTATTATAATTAATTAATAATACTCTTGAAAGATTCATTTTATGGAGACTCATTCCAATATAAATGAAAGGAACCACTTTTGTCTGATTTCCACAATGTTTATTTTTAATACACACTATCGGTTTCGACAGTCACGTAATTTTCTAGTATCTAGAGCTAACAGTTACGAGGAATAATGTGCTTACTAACTACAGTCGGTTTGGTAAAGCCGTAGAATAATAAATATTTAGGTGACAGGATACTCATAGGTGTGCCATTAATTTATCATTTGTATGCATCAGTCAGTAATCGGTGAAAATGTTTTTTTGTTCATTTCACAAATCATAGAAAAGTTTTCTTATTTCACCCCTGAACATGCTAAAAATGTACCACTATCCCAGAGTGAAAAATGGCCCCAAATGGTTATTGATGGAGACTTCAGGAATTTGAAAAACTGTGCATTCTTTTTATTTTTGGAAAGAAATTCCCACTCCTACAAGCTGTGCTTGTAGGAGATCAGGACTTGCGTTTAATATCAAAAAACAAATTGTTGCAAGTTTCACATGAATTCAATTCTTCATGATAAAAGCTCAACAGGAAGTCAGTTCCCATAGATAAAGAAGAAATCATTCGCTGGAGAAGAAATTATTTAAGATTAATTAAAATATATAGTGCTCAAAGTGAGAAAAATTTGTATCTGGATGAAACTTGGGTTTATCAAGGATACACGGTTCAGAAAACTTGAATGATAAGAAATAAAAGATTATCGACAAACCTTTCTCTAAAGATTGTCTACAGCAGGGGTGGTCAAACTTGAACTGCTGGAGATCTTCCTCAATATTTTTGGACTACTTACTATCGATTCTGAGAGGCTGCAAGTATGTGTGATGCAGGGTTGTCGTACATACACGTAGCATGTAAGGATATTAGGTTTCCTCACAATATACATTATTTTAGTCAATGTTTGGGTTAGGTTTAGTTAGGTTGTTCTCTATAATATAAATGAAAGACTCATAGTTATTCAAAAATGCGAGTTTATTGCTTGTTACAAAACAAAAGAGTTACATATGGTGTTAAGCTTAACTAAGGAGTGACTTTCCATGCTGTAACGTGGCACTGCATGTCCTCAGCATACTTTTCATAAGATGGTACGTAACCACTGAGTGCTCATTGCAAGCATGATGACATATGATCGTCAGTTAGTCGATTGCGATATTTTGACTCAATTACCTTCATATCAGGAAATCCAGACTCGCACAAGTAAATTCACCCAAACATTGCCGTCAGATGAAGGGCAATTTGCCTCAGATTCGGATATTTATCTTCAGATATAAAACAGCAGAAATTTGTATCACATGCTGTAGCTTTGAGATGTATATCTGATATAATCTGCACCTACTCATGTTTCAACAGAACATGAGTTCAAATTAAACTGACTTGCTATTTCAGTAGTTAATTCCCCAATGTTTTACCATGAAGAAGGATAACTCATAAACGATGCTATATTTTCCAATTTAATGCACTCATAAACACACATTTCGAATTGTCCCAAAATATTTGATAATCCAGCCTCATACGTATCATAATTCAACTGAGGAATCCTTGCTTTAAAAGACGGAAAATGTTTCATAAACTTTCTTTTCATTTGATCTATTATAACTTAAAATATACTTTTGAATGCGTTTACTGCTTATTCATTTCAACAATAGTTTTTCCTTTACCTTGAAGGTCCAATCTCCAAATCAGTTAGCCATTTTTCGATTTTCAACATCTGAGTGTCATCACCTCTTTCGTCTAGAAAAGCTATTATTTCGGGCAATAATTCTTGAAACCTCTCAAGAAAATTTCCGCGACTCAACCACCTGACGTCTATGTGAAGAACTAAATTAGTGTGTACAGCTCACTCCCTATCTTCCAAGTGCAACTCAAAGAGCCGCCGTTGCAAACTACGAGCATGGACGGAATTCACAATTTTTGTTACAATGCCCATAATTTCGTCCGTGTTTAAAACTTTTGAATACAAAACTTGTTGATATATGATGCAATGGAATGAAAAAAATTAAGGGAGATCTTTCAGTCATTGTTGGTGCTCCATCGGTTGTAATGCAAACTAATTAATATATTGGTAGCTTGTAGTTTTTTACAAAATTGAAGAAAACGTGATATATATCTCCGCCATGGGTCTTCTCCTTCAGAGGAATGATTGCCAAAAATTCTTCCCTAGCCAACATGTCATTAAATACCATCCGAATAAAAATACACAGCTGGGAGGACTTTGTCATATCGGTGGATTCGTCGAGCTGTAAAGAAAAGTATGTACATTTCATGATATCATGTCTTAGTTTATCTGCCATGTCCTGACTCATGACTTCCATACGACTTGTGACAGTCGGACGAGATAACTGAAGTTCTCTAATAGCAGACATAATTTCTGTTTTATTGTTAAAATCTCCAAATAAAGTCTCACCCGCTTCAATAAATGCTTTCTTCGCAACCGATCCATCTTCGTATGGTTTCTTGTGTTTAGCCAATATATGAGATATTTTAAATGACGCGATCGTAGCAGCTTTTGATTGGTTGGCTGGTCTTGTGAACATGGTTCGTTCTTTTTTCAAACAAGAAATCAAATCAAGTACTTTTCGGTTTCTCAATTCACCCTGAGGCGGAAAATCCTTTTCATAGTTTTAATGAACCGTTTTATGATGCCTCTCTAAGTTACCATGCTTAGGTATTGCAACTGACGCACGATAAATAAGACAAATTCATTTTTCCTCCACCATGCAGATGGAAAATTCTTCCTTGCAATCGTTATTAAAATAATACGTTTCAGATTTCTTCGCTACACTCATTTTGTACTATTTAATAGTAAACTTTGTAACGAAGTTATACAGAATGACTCCAATTCCTGCAGGCGCGACATTTATATCAGCGTGAACGAAAGTCTCGAATGTTCTCGTCAAACGCATCGCCCGAAATTTCCTGAGAAGCGGCTCTTCTTTAACAAGTACCGCGCGTTCCTTTGATTAAGCCGCCTTTGAACGAACATTTTGCATTTAATTTTGTCTGAGGAATGAATTTTCCGATACTGATTCATGGGCAAAAAGCCTCTGGTAATGGGGCTGTGTCAAAAAGAAAATGTCCAGAAATGGTATGAAGAGATCCAAAAAGGCCGAGCACGTATGGAAGACGAAGAACTTTCCAGTAGAAGTCTATAAAATCAAAGATGTGGTGCTTATAAGCTAGCGATCAACAATAAGACCTTTTTCTGATCATGTTGGCATTTCAAAATGATCACATTTTAAAGGTGTTATGGGCCTCAAACGCGTCCAATCTCGATTGGTACTGAAAACTCTGAATTTTCTGGAAGAATATCGTCGCGTTAATGTGTGTAAAACAGTGCTTTTTGAATATCAGCACAAAATGAAACGCATTTTGAAGGAGATTCGACGTGGATTTATGCCTACGAACTAGAAGCAACTGTTCATTCAAGTGGGTATCGTGTTAAACGTGAGGCAAGAACAAAAACACCTTAATCCCTATAAGAATTACTATATTCGAGATTATCGCAATGCCTTGTCACATTGAAGAATTTTTTTTCGAGGAACAATATTCAACCTTCCGTAGAATGTTAAAAATCTCCTTCCTTGAAGGAGCTGGTTTTCCGATCCACCCTTCATAATCACCGTCAACCGGGGCCACACAGCAGTGGCACAGCACGGTCAGATAAGAGTAAGAGCAATAGATTGCAGTTTCGGTCTCATTTGCCCTCGTCAGCATTGCCTACCCATTCAAAACATTAGGCTATACTCCCACCTTCTTATCTCAATTCGTTGCATCTAAATGTTATTGCACCCTCCAACGAACCGAGACAGAGGCATTTCCACCGATACCACCATGAAACCGTGATAACAAAGGTTAGATAAACAGGAAAACTTCAAGCAGTCACACTAGATCCATTATTCTCCGCAACGCTACTCACCATGTCAGCTAGGAAGCGGTCTGTCGAAGGATTGACGCTCCTCATTCCTATCTGGTTGGTTGTCAACCAGGCATACACAATCTCTCTAAAAATTACTATTTGCGAGATTACGTTATCAATAGATGGCGCTGCTATGTTAATCCTTCAAATCTGTTATAGAAGCTACAATTTAATAGTATAACTACTTCTTGTTGTTGAGCCTAAAGTACAAGTTAAATTTATTTTGTAGTAAACGAAATACCGTGAAATTAATTTTTAAAATTTTTGGTGTTAGCATAGCCAGCCATGTGTTAATTAGACTGAAGTGTAAATGAAACTCATAATCACAACTACCACAAGGTTCTTTAAAATGTTCTTAAAGACGCTTTGCCTCCTCCCACTCAGGCGCACTCAACAATCTTATTTATTTTTTTGTTACGTTTACACTGAAAAAAATGAAATCCTATGATTTCGAATCAAAGGTTTTAAACTCTATTCCATTTACTTCACAAGAATAACATAATATTGACTGAAAACCATCTATAAGATGGTTCAGACTATTTGGAGATATTTGACGACACTCATCTACAAATCATAAAAATTCTAGACTCAAGATGAGAGAGGTTGGACAGGCTACTACAATGCATATTTTCTTCCAAAACAACGACCAGAATATTGTAAATTGAAATATTGGCAAACTACATCGTAGTGAAGAAGAGTTTCGACTTATTGAAAATGTAATTGTTGTTCAGGTAATAGAGGAATATATTTTTGTTTTTTTGCTATCAATGGATCAATCGCGTTATCCTGCATATCGATATTAAGTTCACTGTTTGAAGTATTAGGAATAAACAGGGATCCAAATAGATGATCTCCCAAAATTTCTACACAAACTTCAGCTTTTCCGGATATTTCGTGTCAGTTTCTCAAAATATATGAGAATTTGAATAGCTCCAAAATCTGCAATCATTACGGTTAACCTCTCCATGAAGTGAAATAATGCATTGGTCAATTTTGGCAAAACCTTGCCTTGCCTCGTCAAAAATTAGGACCAACTCAGTAATATTTATTTCCAGCAGGAATGTGCACCTGAACACAATTCACAACTCGTAGACTCTTTTTTAAACAATTTTCGTGGAAAATTGATTGGAAGAAATGGAACTATTTGATGATGGCCCATCCGATCACCAGTTCATATAGTATTATTATAAGAAACTGTTGCTCACTCAAAGTTTCTTAATCATTTCATTACTTCCTTTTCTTCCTATTTTCAGCATGACGGTGCACCCTTACACCAAACATAAAATGTCCTTAAGGTTTTGAGCCAATGTATATGTGATAACTAGATGGAGACGAGAGGAATATAAGTTCATCAAATTTAACCTCGTAAGATATTTTCTGTGAGGCTAGGTTAAGAATTAATTTTATGGACAAACTTTTTATGATATGGAAGAGTTGAAAGAAAACTTCTGAAATTGTTGTGACCAAAATTCAAATTGAAACTGCATGCATAAATATTTCTGTAAGTTGATTTTTTGCGTTTTGAATAACGCAAAGGCTTTTGAATATTTGGGATATTTTTCATTTGATTTTTATACACTTCTATCCTCTTAACTATTCTTATCATAAGTGGATTTCATCGTTGTAAGCAAGAAAAATATGCATGCATTGAAAACAGTTGGTATGTTTTGTGTAAATTCCAAAAGCATACTAGATAAGACTATTGAAAGAATTCTCGCTTCCGATAAAATTCATATTTTCGAGAAAACCTGTCAGGCATATTATAAGTGGATGGTCTGAACAGTTTCCGACGTCTACGTGAAGATGGCAGCACTCGCAAATAAAGGCCAGTGAACTTTTTTTGACAGTTTCTCATTAAATTTTCAACCATTTTGAATGCGCACTTATGGAGCAGCCATTTGAGTCAGTTTATGTGAGTATTTTTGTGAAAATGGAGAAAATTGGGTTCGAGCTGTCATTAAATATTCATTTTTGAAAGACAATACGCTTATGTTAATTCAAGATGAGTTGGATTCTGTGTATGAGGATTCTGCACCATCAGTGGAGTTTCGGCAGCTGAATTTAAATGTGGCATCGAGAATCTTGAGGTGATAAGCGTTCAGGACGTCCAAAACTGCAACTACGGACAATATCATAGTCAAAGTCCACCGGATGGTGTTGGACCTATGCCGAATTCTTGATCAAAGAACACATTTGTCAGATATTAAATCAATATTGACATATGAGAAAGCTGTCTGCGCGTAGGGTCACGTTAGACCATGTACGTGTTTGCTTTGGGCGTGATAACTCCAAGATTTGGCAAACGATTAATTACTGCAGGGAAACTTTGCTGCCAGGAAAAAACCGAAGCCGTTTTCTTTGGCTGGAAAAGTGATGAAAACTGATTTTTGGGATAGTCATGGAGTTATTGTAATCAATTATCTTCGAAACGGAGAAACCATCAAAGAAACATACTATGCATCAAAACTATAAATTGCAGAAAAACGGCCACATTTACAGAAAAAAATCCTGTTCAAGAAGACAATATACTGTCTCACACCACAGTGGTTGCCATAGCGAAAATCCACGAAAATCTTGACCCGCCTTACTCACCAGATATATCCCCAGGTGATTTCTTTTTGTTCCAAAAGAATGACAGATATTTTCGTCAACAACATCGCTGGCAGAAGTGTGAAGAGTTACAAGGAGACTACTCTGAAAATGAAAAAAATATTCAGAAAAAAATGTCTTGTATCGTGGTGAGGTCGTATATACTTGGAAAGAGAAAGAATATTCTTTCCATTCAATACAAATTCCCCTATGATTAACTTTTAAAGAACACAAATATAAAATTTATATCATGATTCGAAAATCATTTAGCAAGGAAATTTTGAATACGTCTTTTTATTCTACTAAAGAAAAAGCGCGGAGAATTTCAAACTTGTTCTCACCTGACTTTGATAGCAACCGAAATATTGTATGTATTGATATATGCCGAAAGCCTGGAAAATTGTGAATCCAAAATTTGTTCACCAATGAATTTGACTCGAAAATAGAAGAGGAAGATGAGACAAAGGTGATTTCTCTCTATTTGCAGTACTTCACATAACTATCGTGCTAAAACATCAAAAACAGAACACCCTGTACATCCATATTGTATTCCTAAATATCATAAAACAAGTCCGATATCTGACATGCAAATCACCGTCACCGAAACTATTTCAACAAGGAAAGGGCGTCTAGCCATGTTAAGCAAAAATCCCAACATAAATTCAATACAATCCTCTCAGCGTATCCCATTCCAACCTATTGGCCACACTTTCAATTTATATGCAATCCAACCAGAAAAAATACACCACTATCTATATCGTATCCATCGGAACGAGGTGTCCAGTTGTCCGGCAAAACTCAAACAATCCATAAATTCGCTAGGTATGCCGTAATAAAGTCAGTCTCATCATTTTAACCGAGCTATAAATTCGTCACGGTGCATGAATCCATATCGGGGGAGGCTTCATTGTCGTCGAAACATAGGGACGACATCGGAACATATCTGATTTGAAACTAATTGAATTAGGAGATTTACGTTCCCAGACGGAGATCATTTGGCAGAGGCGGATTGGAACAGGCAGAGAGGGACTTTTTGTAGAGCAGATTATGTGAATACAATTCAGTATTAATTAATGAAAGGGTAGAATGTTGATGAAGATGTAGAACATCAACCTATCAGCTTTGTTCCTTTAGCTTTTAAAATTTGCGAAACATCATGTTTGAGAGGTTACCCAAATTAGATCTGGATCTACAATTGATTCCAAACCACCTTCACGATTTCCGTCATGGTCGTTCGGTTATCACGAAACTTATATTTCGGTCAATAATATCTATCTCAACTTTTTCAGGAGTTTGTACCTTGTGCCTGCTACTAAAGGTTCAGTGCTTAAGCGTTCATGAGAATCACCTACTATAGATTAAAGCTTTCCGTTGTGAAACAAATTTCCTTGTGCGCGTTGGAAGCACTCCTTCTTCTCTTTTTTCTCGACTAGTTTATAATGGTGCTCCTAATGTTCTGTATTGGGATCTGAATTGGGACCTCTGCAATTTCTATTGTACACATTCTTTCTGTCCCGAGCTGTTAAGTTCGAATATTTTATACTCGTTGAAGATAGCAAAATATACTGAGACCCTATCATAGTGCCAACCTTGCAGAAGGGTCCCAATCTTTCGATCGAATGGCTACTCCTATAAGTCCAAGGGTCATGTGCTCCATATAGAAAAAAAACAATTCCCACAATTTATATCAAATCAAGGCACTATTACAGAAATGTCCAGCTACTATCTGATATGGAGATTATTTTTTTAGACAACATGTTTTGGTCTAGATTCATATTCAACATCGTCTAATGTTTCTTCTGCAGAAATCTTTCCTAAAATTCAATGTAGTATGCTCTGCAAAACCTATGTTTCTTCTCTATTAGTGTTCGAAGACCTGAGTAGTGCTCTATGCTTTTAGGGATGTTACGCTGTTGGAGGGACTCTAGGGTCTCACTTTTGGACCAGTTCACTTCAGTCATTCCGACAGGTATTGAACATTTATGAAGCAAGCCAACATATTTGTATACATAAACCTGGTTGTTATGATCGTTACGAACCTCATATCCTTTTGTGACAATTGGTGGATGTCAACCTCAAATTCCACAAATAAAAGTTTATGACTTCCTTGCAGCAGCACTTTTGTAAAACCCAATTTTTCACCACCAATTAACTTCTGTGGTTAACACTAGTGGTGACAAGAGATTTCAAGAATTGACTATTTTACTATTTTACTAAATATATATATATATATATATATATATATATATATATATAGGGGTTTCATCCTGACGAGTTGCCCATATATTTGTTCATGCAATCAAACTGATTTCATGAAAAATATAAATCCACCCCACCCGGTAATTAATACCATTGCCAGGCAATGATTATAATCAAAGCATATCTTGGAATAATTATATATTAGGATAACGTTGAATGTTATGAGAATATATCAATCTACCAGAATATATACATACTATAGCATCATCAGACAATGATATCAATGTACCAACGAGTAGTGTCAGAGGCTTTCTCCTGGAAAAATCCAGTGTACGGACCTTAGTCAAGTAACACTGAATGTTACTCATTAATAGTTTCCTTTGTGTGAAGTGGTGAACGATCAAATAGAATACTGCTCTGAATATAAATATGACAAAATTGTCAGTTAATTATATTACATTTATATAAACAAATAAATAAAATATGAAATGAGATTCTGAGCAGTATAAACTAAAGAGAAAACCTATGACTCTACCTCATTATTTTTTCGGAAAGAAACCTGCGAAGAATATTACAAGATTTGATGACTGTTATTTTTGTAACTGTTCAAACAAATTTTTCTTCAGACCCTAAATCTCAATACTTTTGTGAAGATTCCTAGAATAACACCTGTTGTGGAAATAATAATTGGTAGAATAAAAATTTTTTCATTTTCCACATTTTTTAATCTCGTCTCCAAGCATCATATATTTAGAAATTATTTCATTGTATTTATTTTGTATAATATGTGTGTCGGGTATAGCAATATCAATTATATATGTTATTTGATTCGTTTTATCTGTAAGAATGATATATATGTCAATTTAGTTCCTTATACTTCTTCAATCATGCTAGTTAAACTCTTTCCAAACTAAGTCTTTTTCTTCGAATCTTCAGTCCCATTTGTTCGTATGAAAATAATTATAATATTACATATACATTCAAGGTTTGTGTATGAACGTTTCATTAAAGGGAAATTTCCAACTGAAGAAAATTCACCCTTATATCGAGAAAGGAGTATCAGTTCCTTGAAAAGAAGTAACATAAACTGGGTGATTCACTAGTGGCGCGATGCTCAGTAGCTCGTACAATCTTGAAGATTACATTTTTGTTCGAACGGTAATGTATTTAGAAAGTAAAAATAAACTTCAGCAATTTATTTTGCAGTGAACAGGGTGTCCCAATTTTCTATAAAAAAATCTTGGGTGGTTTTTTCAGATTGGAAGACCACTTTTTTGTTCAAGATTCAGCAGCGGCCTAAACTCTGCAATAATGTGTTTAAGCAATAAGTTTTTTTGGTGAGTAGTTTCGTCACAATATTTTTCATCCGTAAAAATGCATGAAAATAGGCTATCACATCATCGCATGCTCCTTCGGCCGGAGAGGATGAATACTTTTTCGGTTTCATAAGAAAACGAAAGGAAAAAAGTAATAATACCCAAGAATAGCTTTATTGATGAATTGAAATAGATCCTCATTTCATACAGGTTTGACTCAAAATAATTATTATATATTGTAATTTTAAAAATATCATATCTTGATTTCTTCAGATGGAACATCCTGTATTTTATTATTCATGTCAACGCATAAAAGATTGTGTCATATTTTGGCAGAAGTAACCTTATATTTATCTTCGACCATTTTCGAAATAAAAAAACTGAAATAATAAAATCAGAATTGGCGAAAAACAGTTTATTGGTACATACCATTATACTTGATCAGAGAAATGGAGATATTTTAAGGTAGTCGTTAATGATATACGTAATAGATTGGATTTTGGTGAAATGATCTACAATGTGTTGAACTATTTCAATAAGTGTTGGAAATGTTGCCCGTTTCTTTGTAGACACAACTCAATCCTTCTGAGGAAAGACCGTTGAACTCTCGACAACATTTTCGGATCAACTGACTGAAAGGCGTCGACTATTCTCTGTCTCATATCCAACTGTGTTGTATAAGGAATCTGGTAAACGATGCCCTTAATATAACCCCACAAGAAAAAATCTAGACTTGTAAGGTCCGGAGACCTAGCTGGCCATCTGATAGGACCACCACGTCCTATCCATTTGTTTGGAAATACATGATTCAAATACTCCCTAACCTGATGTGAGTATTGTGCCGGTGCTCCATCCTGTTAGAACCACAAAAATCTAGACTTGTAAGGTCACGGAGACCTACCTGGCCATCTAACAGGACCACCATCTATTTGTCTCATGAGGTGTGGATTATCCATTTGTTTGGAAATACATATTGGATTTTCCGAGTAATGTGCCGGTGCTCCATACATGATATGCTGATAAAACCACAAATCTTGTCTCATATGCTCTGGTACATCGGCTAGTAACATTGGTAGATGTTTTTCAGAAAAAGCATCAAATCAGGAAAAGCATAAATTTACTTGCCAACAAAGAAAACAATCACCCAGAATAAAAATCATATCAACCATTTCTTCTTTGGAGAACTTCATGGCAGTCAATTGAGAAAATTATCCCAATCTAACCAAACCTTTACTTTACCAATGTTTAATAACGAAACACTGATAGGTTCACCTTGTAAAATGCAGAATTAATATGTCCGAACACCTGACAGAAGGCCAAATGAAAAAAAATGTCAACACATACCTCGATTTTACATTTTAATCATCTTGATTTTATCATTCGTTAAAAGAATTTAATTGTTTAAGTTTCATTTTTACTACTTGAATCATTACAGAAAGAAGAAAACTTCTGTGCGAATAATGATGCATGTTGATGAGTTTGATACGGTTTGTAGAATTTTCATCAAAAGTTTTCACAAATAATCGAATATTTCGAAAATGATCGTAGATAAAGATAAGGTTACTCCTGCAATAATATAACACAATATTTTATGCGTTGAATAATTTTTTGAGTGACTCCTGTATAAAATGAGGATAATCTATTTCAATTCATCAATAAAGCTATCCTTGGGCAATACGAAAACGAAAGGAAAAAAGTATTCATCCTCTCTGGCCGAAGAGCATGCGATAAGGTGAGATTAGATTTTCATGAATTTTTACGGAAACAAAATATTGTGACGAAACTACTCACCAAACAAACTTATTACTTGAAGACATTATAGCAAAGTTTAGGCCGGTCCTGAATCTTGAACAAAAAAGTGGTCTTCCAATCTGGAAAAACCACCTAGATTTTTTATAAGAAATTGGGATCCCCTATTCACAGCAAAACATAGATTCTTAATAACAGAAAGAAGATTAAAACACCAGAGAATACGTCAGATATTATACTCAGAAAAAAAACAAAAGGAAAAAGTTCTATTCATTGATACTGCATTAATCAAATAACAGTTACCTAGAACAAACATAAAGTACATAGATCTAATTTTTGAAAGGAAGTAATATTACAGAAAGAACTATTGCCAATATTTTTATGAACTCTAACTTCCTTACAGAAAGAACTTGTAGGTCTGTATCAAGAAGAAATCGCACAGAGAGATAAGAGTTGGACCAAAATCATGTCGTATAAGAGATTGGTGCAGAATTTATCCTCAGAAGACTCTCAGTTCGGTCTAAACCCAGATTCTTATCAAAATTAATGGACCCTGCACCTACATCTGGCGCTGTTGGCTTTGCCCTAGAAAAAAAAAGATGAACGACAAAGTGTTCACCGAGTTGATGCAGATTTTCATTAAATATGCAAAGGCCGGAAGTATTAACTAAGTATGAAGAAAATCACATTATTCTCATCTATTTCCCATATCATGGCACCCACAGAACCCAGCTAGTAGATACCAGTTTCTTTGGTTCACTCAACACATTCTACAGTTTGGTTGCAGAATCATAAAGAAAGAACTCTTGTATGCCAGTAGGCTTATCTTCGAGGAACTATAGTTAATAAAGGGCAAAAAGGATTTGCTGTAGGTGTTTTTGCTTCAAATGAAAATATTTTTTCCTGAATAGAAATTTGTACCTGGAGATATCACAGATAATATTCCTGGAGATTCTTTTGTCTTTGTCGTTCTTGAAGAATATGCTGACACGCAGACTTTTGATCTCCAGAGCTTCCAGGTGAATGATCAAGCTGAGATAGGATAAAGAGAACCTAGAAACTTTCAGTTGAAAACCTGAGGTGGAGTGTTCAGAATCCCATTGCTTCCACTCTATTCAGAGATGGGATCTTGAAAACCTGTACTTCCCCAAACGAATGAAACGGTAATGAGTCTAACCTAACGAGCTATCTAAACTACCTTACCCATAGCAGATATTTCTCCATTACCATTAGAAAAATTAAGAGAAGAGTCAACTCTGTAGCTTTTGGCGACAATAAAGAATCATCATGTTTTTATTGCATAGAGCCCCATTCATCAGTTTAATTCAGGAATCATCCATGAGCAAGCTTATCTTCGTGCGATTTTGGTTAATAATGGGAAAAAGAAGGTATTTCGTGTATAATTTTTCCTTGAAAATATTTTTCTCAAATGGATATTTTCACCTAATGTTATGCATAATATTCTTCGAGACTCTTCTATCTCTGTCATCTTGATGAACATTGTGATGCGCAGAATACAGATCTTCAGAACTTCCATATAAACGACCGAGCTGAGCCAGGAATAATTGAACCTACAAGTTTCCAGTTGAAAATACAAGCTGAGGTGGAACGTTCAGAATTCGATTGCTATCAGTCAAGCACCAATTCAGAAATTGTTGAATGAAACAGAGGTAAATATAACCAAAGAAGATATTTCTCCATTAAACCAATCATCCCAAAGATGGGTTATTCGGAATGCTGGATGCAACTCTAGCACCAGTGAAAGTTATTGTGTTACAAAACCAAGTTGCAAATTCCAAGAAATCCACATGACAAGGAGTCGACTCTGTAGCTTCAGGTGACAATGGAGATTAATCATGTATTTATTGCATAGAGCCATTGAATCATTTTTGCTCTAGGGTAAAGTGGCTTCGATGTCAACTATGTCACTAATAGTGTCTCACACAGTTTTGAGTGTCACTTAGATTATGCCATCATAATTACAGACTCAACCGCCTCTGTAGCTATACGGTTAGTGAGCAAGCATATTGGAACTGCCTGGTCCGAATCCGGGTACAAGTTATGGATTTGAAAGACTCACCTAAAGAGGCCATAAACTTCCGAAGACCAGTTAACTTGTAATGCTTATGGTGGCAGTTATCAGTGCACAGTCTAGAAGAGTGGTTCGGAATCCACTATAAACTGTAGGTCCCGCTGTGTAAATGGGCCAAGTTCCCGAGCGCATTGTTAAAACATACAAACAAACAACTACAGGTATCGGTCATATATTCCAAAGAGTTTGAGTTTGACACATATTTTCTCTACATTTAATTTCAGCTTTTTTTAAAGAAATCATATTGTTTAGTTGCTGACAATAAACTAAGTTTTCATGTAGAATTTATTTCAATTCAATTATTAATTTTTCATAATCAAACCTTCAATACCCGAATGTTGACAGATATTTTTCGCTCGTTAACAAATTAATGTTATATTCCAAAAGATTTGAGTACAGCGCAATAGTTTTCCCTCTATTGCCCTAATAAATATTGGCGCAACTATCTGAAATTCGTGTAATTTTTCACGTGGGATCCGTTCGGGAATAGCCATCGGAATTAATGGAAATTTATTCAACTGAACAAACTGCCACGAGTTGGAATAAGGGATAATAGGTCGATTATTTGTTCGCAGGGGCGATTTTCATAAAATATTTGTACATGTCCGATGTAACGTATACGGAAGGTTTATAAATGTGACGGCGGATTTATTTGAATGGATTGATGATTCAATCGAATATCGCGACCTCAGAGACGGCTATTGTTTATGGGGATGTCAACTTAGAACAGTGGCGTCAATTCCTATACTTGTGTTAATGTAGTTTGTAATTGTCACCAATAAACGTTTGTGGAGTATATATACTCTCCATTCCAATACGGACCTGTTTGGAAGAACAGTTCTACTAGTGTCATCTGTTATCATATTGTACCTGTCGATATTTCATTGACAGCCGTTAAAAATTTCATGACATTTGTATGTTAACAAATTGAGTTTTTGCAACATGTTTATTAGTGCGATTAGTACATCGCTCGAAGAATGAGTTTTGAACTAAGAGCAGCACTTGAGTTTTGTGTTAAAGGGAAGGTTTACTTTTCTCAAGGCCTAAATGACGTTTTCTTCTACAATTTAGTTTTCATATAAGGACTTGAATAAACAATGCAAAATTTCTGCTACGTTTTTATTGCATTAAAAGATATACAAAAATATTTTTTTATTTCATATTTTCATATTTCAAAATAACGTGACTGGTCATTATGGCACGCTCCGTAATGCGACCGTCTCAAAAAAAATTGGTCCGCTGTTGGCCACTCCAGCACCTGCAAAAATTATCGAAAATGTTAAAATGAAGGAGATTCTTGAAATATATGAGTGTAGTTGGAGCCTGGACTACAACCATCATAAAAATAGAAAAAAGAAAAAAATGGCGGACATTTGAACTTTTTCTTTCGTTTTTTCGCTCTTTAAAGTGCTGTAGAAAGAATAATTATGCTTATATCATCTTGATTGTAGTTCAGACTCCAATTTATTAGATATACTTTAAAACAAAAAAAAAGGCGATCCGTTAAGTAGTTTTTGAGTAATCGTGGCCAACAGTTCGAAAAACGCGTTTGAAAATTTGATTAACGATTACTCTGTGATAAAATCATAATTATATACCTTATAGCTAATCGGCGATTCCAGGGCCATACATGTGTCTTTCCACGAGTTCGTAAAGCATCTCTTGGCTTGCTTTGTCGGATTTTTTCGATAGTTCAGCTGCTCTCGCGCCTTTCGACATTCTGCTCTCAGCCGCCGTAACGCGTTTCGCGTCAGCTTGTCGGCTAAAATTATTGACGTCAAGCCCAATTCTGATCCCCAAAACGTCCATAATTTCCAACAGTCCTATATAGCCTTCATTGAATAAACTAATGGCTGTATAAGTTGCAATTTCAACAGTTTCGGCACAGCAGTGAAGGTGTTTCGGAGCCAACATCCAGACGCAGGCGTTAACGGATTCGTTGGAATTTTGTGTGTTGCCGCCCGTGCAACGATCCATCAAATCATCTGACGACAAAGCCTCAATAATGGCAGATAATGTGCTTTTTGCACATCATCTGCAAGAGGCGGCTTGTGCTTGAACGCCTTGAGAGTACCGTAGGCTTCAGAAACGCGCCACTTACACCAACTCTCCTTTCCAGCCGGACAATGGTCATGCTGAGATTCTGTATCTGTGGATATGTTGTGATAAAAAACAGCCCATACGGCGTTCTTCATGTTTTCTGCAGAGTTTGGATGTCTGCGGATGGCCAAGCCATAATAAATTGTCAAATCCGAAATTACTTTGTTGGTGAGTTTGCCGGAACCTTTGAATCCAAGGGATTTTGTTTGCTTTGTAATAGCCCTAAGACGTGAGCCCATTCTTTTTGAACATGTCCAACGCATTCCTTTTTTTTCACCACAAGATCGTCGTAGGAATGCAAGTCTAGAATGGCCTTAAACGTTTTTGTATCACCATCACCGATGTATGATTAGTACTTTATTACAAGTAATTCTATAGAACGTGAGAACATTTTCTTCACTGCATCAACTTCCATTTTCCCGGAACTACCATGATGGTTGATGGACCATACCTCGTCATGGCTGCTTTTCCATAAATCATACTCAATTGTATTTATTTTATCTTTCCAATTGGTACAAGATCGGCAAAAAAAGGATTTCACACAAACGTCAAGGACCTTATTTGTATTTTTGCCAATAAGCGTAGCAAAACCAAATAAAGATGAAAACCCCCTCTTTTTCCATGACCC
Organism: Cryptolaemus montrouzieri; assembly: GCA_013387265.2. NCBI lineage: Eukaryota > Metazoa > Arthropoda > Insecta > Coleoptera > Coccinellidae > Cryptolaemus > Cryptolaemus montrouzieri. The sequence continues at coordinate 37,308,877 of JABFTP020000001.1, forward strand.
GTCACCTGACACAGTCACGAGACAGGGATCTTTACCGTCGTCGGCATTTTTCTCCATTTTTTCTTTTACTGCTTTGGTTTGAAAATGTTGGAAAACAGCATGAGATGCAGTGTGCAGATTATCTAAGAACGAGTAATATATCGTAGTACTGAGCGATGCTGTCATATCCAACAACGCACAAAAGAGTCGGAGATTTTGTAACCCACCGCCTAGCATTCGAATAACCAACATTAATCTGCGATTCAATTCATAACATTTACCTTTTCTTTGGCTAGACTCGCAGTAACGCGTACAGCACGAGCACGAAGCCACAATCTTGAAGGCAACACCAGCACCATTTGTCTTCAAAAATTTTAATTCACCATCACAAGACTGACACTTGACGAAGGTACTAATCATTAAAAATACGTGTAAAAAATGCAAGAGCACGTAATTTGAAGAAGCATCGACAGGCACAGAACCATAGTCACTGTCTTTCAATTTTTTTGCAGAAGTGCTCACTTGCTCTGTATCGCACTCTGCAGTAAATCTAATTCCGCTGAATTTTCTCTTCTTTTTTCAAGAAGGATGCCCCCCGGCGTAATTAATCCTTTTTATCGATAGATTCGGCATCTTCTTAGCTACTACACACAATAAATATATGCTAATACTCAGCTGATTTCCTCGCAACACGTGGTACACTAATTGCCGACGCTAAAACCGTTAGTTTTAGTAATACTATATATAGGGCGTCACTTTCGAATTTTTCGGAGTCATGGGCCATGTGTCGACATCTAGTTGATCATATGGTTCCTCTGCTTACGTAGTATGGTTATATGGGCGCCTAATTCAAGAATATTTGTATAAAAGATGGTTTACGCGACTCACCGCTTGACTTAAATTTTCGAGACAAAAAATACTTTTCGTTTTTGTCCGATAATTAAGAAAAATAGATTCGGACAAACGGTTTTGTGAATACATTCTACACATATTTTACTATAAAAAAAATGTAATAAAAAAAATCGATTTTATGGTCGAGAGAAAAGTAAACCTACCCTAAACTTAGTAAATCATTCACCGATACGCACCAAATACTACAAACTGCATATGGAAATGGTTGTCTATCCTGTACGCAAGTTACGAGGGGTTCAAGCGACTATAATCGACCCTGAATGATGACCAAAGATCAGGCCGTCTCAAAACTGGATTATCGGAAGGAAACATTGCGTGAATTAATCAAAAATTATGAAAAATAATCGGCGAAATTTATTGAAATTGAATGAGGCATTCCTCAAACAACTATATATCCTATTTGCCTGAAGTGTTGGGCCTTACGATGGTTAATTCGACGTTTGTTCCACACAAGCTAACCGACGACCAATAATTTAATTAAACTGAGCACAGCAAAGAGATAAAAAGTGCTCGGATAGACCCAAACTTCTCAAAAACGATTGTGACTGATAACGAGACGTGGTGTTTTCAGTATGAGCTCGAAAAAGAGCGACAAAGTGCTGATTGAAGAGCGTTGAATGAAAGAAAACCCAAAAATTCTCTTGGAGAAGTCAAAAGTACAGGTTATGCTGATTTGTTTTATGAATTCAATGCAGAGAATTTGTTTCAAATAGCCAGGCAATTACAGGAGACTTTTATTTGGGCGTCTTGAAGCGATAGCTGGCAAGAATCTGTCGTATTCTGCCAGAATAGCAAGAAAACGGTAGTTGGATTTTTTGCACGATAATCCCCTATCACATCGTTCAAGAGATGTATTCTTGACCAAAAGACAAGTCACATTATTGCCTTGCCACATTCACTCGATTCACCTGATCTGGCTCCGTGCGACTACTATCTCTTCCCTAAGCTGCATTTATCGTTGTAAAGAAAGCAGCACGATTTGATTGAGGCCACTGAAAGTGTTGTGACGCGCTAGAGACCATTCGAGAAATATTGTCGTTTGACAACCTGTTGGCGCATTCAAATTTGTGTATTAATGCAGAAGGCGAATACATAGATCAACAGAAAAAATTTTCATAGAAATTAATCCTGGCTGTTTCTATTTTAAAAAAATTTGGTTACTTTTGGAATTAGAGTGTATAAAGATGGATTAGGTTACCTTCTTCGAAAGACCCCTCACAGTCCTTCCAATTTTGGATCTTTTTTAAATTGAATCCCTGGAACAACCAGTGCTACAGGTGACTTTGTGCGATTTCTAGCAAATTCTAACCTCACTCAGTTGGTGACAAAACCAACCAAATTTTGTCTTAATAATGAGCTTTTCACCTTAGTTTCAATATTTAAAACTGACGAACAGCTTATCACAGAATCTGACAACACTCTCCTATTGGTATTTCTGACCATTTCGTTCTTACTGCTGCTTAAGTACAGGTTAATACTATGATACATACAGGGGTCGACTATATTGAGCATAGTGTTATTAATTTCGATACTCTGTCTGATGAACTCTCCCTCGTAGATTGGGCTGCGCTATTATATTCGTCAGATGATCCTGATCACATGTGGAAAAGATTTCATTCAACTCTGTTATCCATTTCGAACAAGCACACATAAAAAGAAAGTCTGGAAAAATCGACTCAAGCCATGGATGAATGAATAATTATTGTCACTAATACATCATAAAAATCGACTGTGGAAAACATACAAGCGTTCCTGCATTTGGACAGATTACACCAATCATCGCACTTTCTCCAATTATTTGTCTTTAGCACTGCGTAGCCCCTTCGTAGAAATGACGGAAATATTTGTGTCGATGACCTTGACTCAACAAAGGTTCTAGCCGACGCCTCTGCGGGCTGTTTGATGTCAGAGCCAGATGGTGATGAGATGCCCGACGTCCAAAGACGTCCTGTGGAAGATAGCCTCACACACATAGAATTCACACCAGATGTTTTGAAAAAACATCTCATGAACTTGAAAAGTCAATCTTCTCCTGGTTTAGATGGCCTGAGCCCCCTTTTTCTGAAGAGATTTGCTTTCGTTGATAATGTCACCTTCTTTCAAGAAATCGAAGGCGCCATCAGCCTGGAACAAATAATCCAGCAAATCGATCTTCAAAAAAGGCGAAAAACTGAATCCGCTCAAATATAGACCAATTAGTTAACTGTCTGTGCCGTCGAAGATAATGGAATCGATAATTCTTGAAAAAATGACTGAATTCTTAATCCAACACACAATTATTCCCCATAAACAGCATGGATTTATGAAGGGAAGATCCATTACCTCCAATCTTTTAACTTGCCTGAATGACTGGACACAGGCCTACGATCGAAAAATACCAACTGATGTAATACACCTCGATTTTGCGAAAGTCTTCAATAGAATGACAGCTAAAAGATTGATCTATAAAATGAAATTAGTAGGCATACGTGGGAAGCTTCTTCGTAGGACTAGCGATTATCTATCGGGTAGAACTTTTCCAGTGGAAGTTGGTGGTGCTCTGTCTTCAGAACGGCTTGTCATAAGTGGTGTGCCCCAGGGGTCCAATATAGGCCCTATTATTTTCATAATTTTCGTCCGTGATCTTGCTCTTCATATAAAATCGAGTAAGTCTCTTTACGCTGATGATGAGAAAATATACGCTAACCCCCTCATAGACTCTATGAAACTACAAGAAGATCTCAATGCAATTAATAAGTGGTGTAGTGATTGATTTCTGCCTCTAAATATCGCGAAGTGTGTTGTCCTGCATATCGGAACTAGTAATCCTTCCACTTCGTATTTTATCGACAGACGTCCGCTCAATGTTGTGTCTTCTTATGTCGATCTTGGTGTGATTATATCAACCCTGATTTCACATGGTCTGAGCACATAATAAGTATAAGCCTTTCGTTCTCTCGCTGCGTAACACTGTACAAGTCGTGTGTCTGTCCGATTCTTGAATATGCGGGTGCGGTTTGGTGTGCAGTACTTATCCGCGATCAAATTATGCTGGAGAGCGTTCAGCGACGTGCCACAAGTATCTGCTTCGGAAATATCAGACTGTTAATTTTTGAGCAACGGCGTCTTCGCGAAGACTTCATCCTGACATATCGGATGGTCAAGCACAACTATGCCAACCTCACGAAACTTTTTGTAATGAATGAGTATTCTCGACTTCAGAGTCATAATGGGAAATTGAAGAGGGAAAAATTCTTCACCCGCCAGAGAGAATTTTTATGTTAATCGAGTGTTCAGTGCGTAGAATGGACTTTCTGGTGAGGTTGTGAATAGTGACTCAGTTAACAGCTTCAAAAATAGAATTGCGTTTTATGAATGTGGGGTCGGAATTTACTCGTTCTAGCTTGTCTTCAGCGACCTTTACGAGATTTAATTTTTGAAGAAAATTCAGGTTTTCTGGAACTAGTCGAGCGGCAATGCGTTTCATGCCTTAACAGTCGTTTGAAATGATACGAATTTCGATGACATGCATCCGATGATAGCTCCCCAAGTATTAACTGCCCATCGATTCTGTGTTTACGGCTGACGAAAGATATATAGATTCTGATCATCGCAGTAATGAAAATTGTGCTGGTTTACGAGGGGTTATTGCGGAAAGTGTATTGAATAATAATTAATACTAAAATTAATATTTTCTGCAGAACTTTACATTTCTTCCGATCATTATCGACATCAATAAACAGAACTGTCGTTCAAAATCCCTTTCCGATACCTCCTGGTGGACCTGAAGATGATACGGATGAAATACGTATTTTTTCAACATTCTGGATAAACTCCAATAATTATCGTTTCATTGGTATAATTCCACTGATGGATTTTCAATGACGGTCGCAACAAATAATAACTACTTTATTTATATACTATTTGTTAGTATGGTAATAGTAATAATAGACGGGATAACCCCCATTTACAAAATTAATTCACAAATTTTATTAAGTAAAGAAAAATACATCACAAATTAATCTAATATTAGCCAAATATTATTGCGGAATGGATTAGTAACATGCTAAATGCCAGAGTGATCAACACTTCACTGAAAGGAGAAGTAGTCACTTTTGTGGCTGGCAGGGGCTGCCCACAGGGAGGAGTACTATCCCCTCTGCTGTGGTCTTTGCTAGTTGATGACCTTCTGGCAATAATTGGCGCACTGGATATCTATGTACAAGCATACGCTGATGATATAGCCAATCTGGAAGTCGGAGATGATAGCGATGTTTCCCACAGACTACAGGAGGCTATGTCTGCAATTCAGGGGTGGTGTGAAAAAGAGAAACTTAGCATACGATCACGATCACGATCTGCCTATTTCAATCCACTGCTGGATGTAGGCTTTTCCCATATTGAACCATTTCTTTCTGCTAATAGCTTCTCTCATCCAAAGAAGACCCGCTGATTTTTTAATATCGTCTCTCCACCTTGTGTTTGGCCTGCCGATACTCCTATGCCCCACTCTTGGCCTCCATTCCATGAGCCTCTTGGTCCACCGATTGTCATTTCTTCGAGCTACGTGACCTGCCCATGACCACTTTAGTTGAGCTGCCCTCTCCATGACATCTGTCAGCTTGGTTTGTTCTCTTATCCAAGTATTTCTTATGCGATCTGATAGTTTAATATTTAATATTATTCTCTCGTGGGCTCTTTGGGTTTTCGTCAATTTTTGGGCCAACTTCTTAGTAAGACACCATGTTTCGGCTCCATATGTAAGCACAGGAAGAATGTATTGGTTGTAAAGGTTTTTCCTGAGGTTGTGGGGTATGTCTGGTGTCAGGACATGTTTTAATTGGCCAAATGCCGCCCACGAAAGGTACACTCTTCGTGTAATCTCGTCAGTCATGTTGTCTTTTTCAGTAGTTAGTTTTTGTCCCAGGTATATGTAGTTTTCGACATTCTCTAGTTGTTGACCTTCTACGTGGATTACGGAGTAATTGTTTGTGTTAGTCATTATCTTCGTCTTGCTGATGTTCATTTCTAGGCCAACATTTTTGAATGGTTGTTCAAGTCTAGGATCATATCTTGTAATTCTTGGACGTTACTACTTATTAGCACAATATCGTCGGCAAAGCGTAGATGATGTAGAAGTTCGCCATCAATGTTGATTCCTTTCTTATGCCAATTCATTTCTCTAAAGATTTCGTTCAAAGCTGCAATAAATAGCCCCGGTGACACTGTATCTCCTTGTCGAACACCTCGTTTTATTGGAATGTCGTTGGTTTTATTCCATAACTGGACATGCATTATGGCGGAAGAATAGATGTTTTTTATCAGGTTCGTGTATCTGCTGTCCACTCTACATGCATTAAGAGAATTAAGGACTGCCCAAATTTCTATACTGTCAAAGGCCTTTTGGTAGTCTATAAAGGCTATATAAAGATCTAAATTATACTCATTGCACTTTTCTATTAGGTGTTTAATTGCATGAATATGATCCAGCGTACTGAATCCAGATCTAAATCCAGCTTGTTCACGGGGTTGCTGGAAATCTATTTTTCCCGTTAATCTTTTGGTAATTATTTTGGTGAATAATTTATATAGCTGGGATAAAAGGCTTATTGGTCTATAATTACCAAGGTTTCTTATGTCGCCTTTTTTGTGGAGAAGAATTACTTCAGCCTCAACCATGCTTGGGGGACTTGACTTTGATCCAAGCATTTGTTGAACAATATTACCAGTTAGTATAAACCCCTACAGAACCCTTATGGTACTGTTTACCAGAAAGAGGAGGATATTTGTTTCCCCCCGACCCTGGGCGTTCGTTCCGGTTGTGGTAGAAGCGAAATATCTAGGGATGACCCTGGATAGTACCAACTCCAGTGGCTATATGTGATGGTGGTTAGACCACGTATTACGTACGGCTGCATTGCTTGGTGGGAGAGCAGTCTTAAGAAGCAATGCCAACTTAAGCTCTCAAAAATACAGAGAAAAGCCTGCATGATGATTACAGGAGTCTTTCGCTCTACACCCAATGTGGCCATGGAACTGATATTGGGCCTTGGACCTCTTCATCTTGTGATACGAGGAGTGGCTAGAATGGCTTCCTACAGATTCCATCATCTTTCCCGTAATGAAACGGGTAACTTCGGCTTTCTGCCTGGCGCCCTACAGTCTGAAATTGAGGACAATGAAGTGCTGAGTATAAGGTCAGACATAGCAACACCTGAAACCATAATGGAGAGGCCATTCCAGATCATCATTACCGATAGACAGGAATGGATCAGCTCCAAGGACCGCCTACTTAAGGGTCCCTGTTGGTACATAGATGGCTGAAAGACTGCAAAAGGTGTTAAAGCTGCTGTCTACGGTCGAGCTGCCGCCAAGGAACAGTCGATCTGTCTTGGTGGGCATGCGACTGTCTTTCAAGCAGAAATATTCGTCATTGACCACTGTGCTAACCTCTTGCTTGCTGGAGGATTAACAAAAGGGTCAATTAAAATCCTCACCGATAGCCAAGCTGCACTGAAAGCATTGGCATCCGATACCTGTACTTCACTTATGGTGCAGGAATGTCGCTCTACCCTTGCCAAACTAGGAGAACGGAGCAGGCTTCGTCTAATATAGGTTCCTGGCCACTCGGGCATTGAGGGGAATGAGAAGGCGGACTCATTGGCCGCTTGAGGAACTAACCTGGAGTTCATAGGACCGGAGCCTAAGCTCGGAATTCCCCTGGAAACTGCAAGGATGGAAAACAACCGATGGCTGGACTTGAGGGTACGTGAGCATTGTGGACAGTGGATATTATACTACAAAAGCCAAGGCCTGGCTTAAACTCTCTAGGTTGGAACTGAGAGTTTTAACTGCCATACTAATGGGCACTGTCGCCTCAGGAAACACCTAAATAAATTAGGATTGGTTGAGGATCCCTCAACTATGTGAAGAAGATACAGAATCAATGAAACATTTTATGTGCGAGTGCCCAGCAGGGGACAGGGTCAGGATGGAAGAACTTGGATTTTGCAAACTGAAGCTGACTAGGAGAGAGTGTGCCACAATAGACCACTGGGTCGCAGTGGCCGGGCTGCTAGGCAGCCCTCACTCAAGGAAAATATCTATCTATCTGCCTAATATTAGTGAAAACTAAAAAGCAACAAATTTTCATCCTACTAAGATATGTTATTGTGATATAGGTGCAAATAATCTGAGAACTTTAGACCTATAAGCACCAAATGTTCCAAAAATTTTTATAGTGAACGCCAAGTTATTATACAACCTACAACATCTTATGAGAAGAAAATTGTGTCTATTGTAAGTATGTGGATAACGAATCAAAAAGAGACCCTGAAATCGAGTTTTCCACTTTGTAATTCTAAACCAAAAATGTTCTAATAGTTAAGGAGAGGAAACCGACTCACTCAATAATTTATGCAGAAAAAGAAGATCCAGTATACATTTTCTAGATGAGAGAAAGTGAATGTTTATGCTAGCACTGAGGATGGCATAGTTAGTATTAGTTAGAGAAGCTCCTTCCTTGTAAGTTATAAACCGCATAAACCTATTCTGCACTCTCTCTAGGACAGGGTTGCTCAAACGATTTTGCTTTTTGAAGAGATCTCGAGAAGAAAAGAAATTTTAATAAGTAGGTAACTAAACTACAAGATTCTTTTACGTAATAAAATAACACTCTGCTAGCGGCAAAAGGTGGCTTAATCAAAGGAACAAGCGGTACTTGTCAAAGAAGAGCCGCGTTTTTTATTCTTTCCGCTTTTCTAGAAATTTCGGGCGGCGTGTTTAACGGGAACATTCGAGACTTTCGTTCACGCCGATATAAATGTTGCGCCTGCAGAAATTGGAGTCATTCTGAATTATAACTTGAAGGCAATACTACGTCGATACAAAGTTTATTATTAAACAGTACAAAATGAGTGCAGCGAAGGAATTTACAACATATCATTTCAATAACGATTGGAAAGAAAAGTTTTTCTTTTGTAAGGTGAAGAATAAGTGCATTTGTCTTATTTGTCGTGCGTCAGTTGCAATACCTCAACGTGGTAACTTAGAGAGGCATCATAAAACGGTTCATAAAAACTATGAAAAGAATTTTCCGCCACAGAGTGAATTAAGGAAACGAAAAGTACGTGATTCAATATCTTGTTTGAAAAAAGAACAAACCATGTTCACAAGACCAGCCAAACAGTCAAAAGCTGCTACGATCACGTCATTTAAAATATCTCATATATTGGGGAAACACGAGAAACCATTCGAATATGGATCAGTTGTGATATATATATATATATATATATATATATATATATATATATATATATATATATATATATATATATATATATATATATATATATATATATATATATATATATATATATATATATATATATATATATATATATATATATATATATATATATATATATATATATATATATATATATATATATATATATATATATATATATATATATATATATTTTGAAAAGAGAGGATTTACAAAATTTGAATAATTGTTTTTACAATGAGTGCTCATATCTATAATTATGGTGTGTGTCAGAAAAAACACAAGTGTGAGCTTAGGAAATGTAACAGGGAACCATACGTTCTTGTATATGATTCAATAAACGAGTGAAAAACCCTGAGGAAAAAACTCGTTTCCCTGTCGCTATTGTACTAGCAATAGCTTGTCTGTTTATGATATGTTAGTGTCGTGTGTACATAAAGAGTACCAAAAATTTTTCTGCCTAGCCGAAAGAAAGAAAGGGGAAAAGGGGAAAAGGAAAGGGGTTTGGGACAGGAATCTGTAACAATGAAAAAAGAAAACCAGCAGAAAAAGAAAAGATTTTACATAGTAAGTAAGGTCATGAAAGGGACTAAGGAGATAATGAAAAAATACATAACCTACAATATTTCCTCTGTTTAACCTAGAGAGCCCCGATGGCCAGGTTCAGTAATCCAAGTGATGCCGATTATGATCTATAGATGTTTTAGAATCATTATGGACCCAATAATCTGGGTTGATATCACCCACATATTATTTCTTCGTGGAACTTGTTGTGATGGAAGCATTTATTGAAGCGGGTGAGACTTTATTTCGAGATTTTAAAAATAAAACAGAAATCATGTCTACTATCAGAGAACTTCAGTTATGTCGTCCGACTGTCACAAGGCGTATTGAAGTCATGAGTCAGGACATGGCTGACACTAAGACATGATATCATGAAATGTACATCCGATATGACAGACACTGCCCAGCTGTGTATTTTTATTCGGATGATATTCAATGACATGTTGGTTGAGAAAGAATTTTTGACAATCATTCCTCTGAAGGGAAAGACCCGTAGCGAAGACGTTTTCTTCAATTTTATAAAAAACTACAAGCTACCAATATATAGATTAGCCAGCATTACAACGGATGGAGCACCAGCAATGGCTGGAAACAAAAACGGTTTTGTGGCATTGTGTCAAGCTAATGACACATTCATTCCATTGCATTATACATCAACAAGTTTTGTGTCCAAAAATTTTAAGCACGGAGGAAATTATGAGAATTGCAATAAAAATTGTGAATTCCGTCAGTGCACGTATCTTGCAATGGCGACTCTTTAAGTTGCAGATGGAAGATAGGGAGTCAGTTGAACTCACTGATTTAGTTCTTCACACGGACGTCAGATGGTTAAGTCGCGGAACATTCTCAGAAAGGTTTCAAGAATTACCACCTGAAATAACAACTTTCCTATACGAAAGAGGTGGTGACACTCAGATGTTGAAAAACGAAAAATGGCTGACTGATTTGGCAATTTTGACTGACATCGCAATGCACTTAAACTCCATTAACATGGAGCTTCAGTGTAAAGAAAAAACTATTATTGAGATGATTAATGCAATAAACGCAAAAATTGCAACTTATGATAGATCAACTGAAAATAAAGGATCTGAAACATTTTCCGTCTTTGAAATCAAGGATTCCTCAGTTGAATTACGATACGTATGAGGCTGAATTATCAAATATTTTAGGACAATTCTAAATGCGCTTTTATGATTGGAGTAAATTGGCAAATAAAGCATCATTTATGAGTTTTCCCTTTTCACGTGAAAACTTTGAGGGATTAGCTCCTGAAATAGCAAGTCAGTTTAATATGAAGTCATGTTCTGTTGAAAATGAGTTGGTGCAGATTATATCAGATATACATCTCAAAGCTATAGCATCTGATAGAAATTTCTGGTGTCTTATATATGAAGATGAATCTCCGAATATAAGGCAAATCGCCCTTCAACTGACCGAAATGTTTTGGGTCGAATTTCTTGTGCGAGTCGCAAATATATTGCAATTGACCAACTGACGACTATATGTCAGCATGCTTACGATTAGCACTCAGCGATTACGTACCATCTTATGAAAAGTATGCTGAGGACATGCAGTGCTCAACATCCAAAGTCACTCCTTAGTTAAGTTTAAAACCATATGTTACTCTTTTGGAACAACCAATAAACTCGCAATATAAATAACTGAGAAACCTACTATTTTTCATTGATATTATAGAGAAGAACCTAACCCAAATCTTGACTAAAATGATATATATTTTGAATGGAAACCCAAATCTTGACTAAAATGATATATAGTATCTATATATGGTACGGTACACCCTACCTAGGTAGGTAGGTAGGAAGGGTGTATCGTGTATGTACGATAACCCTGCATCACACAAACTTGTAGCCTCTCAGAGTCAATCGTAAATAATCTAAAAATATTGGGGTAGATCGCCAGCAGTTCAAGTTTGTTCACCCCTGCTCCGTTGCTGTTGTCAGCGTTAATACCCCTCGGAGACCAATCAACAGCACTGTACCTTAATATTCTCCTTACTAAAGAGTAACATGGAACCTTCATGGATGCCACATATAACTCCCGACAGTTGCTGAGAACTAAACCGAGAGTCCTCAGAACTTTTTTTTTTTGACCAGGCTTATATGAGATATAAATGTCAATTTTGAATCCAATAATATTTCGAGATCAATTATTTCTGAAACTTGCTGAAATTTGCAGTTATCCAGAAAGTAGTTGTAGTGAGTGCCCGATTTGAGTCTGGAAAAAGTAATAACTACACATTTTTGAGGATGATTCAAATACATTTCATTGATGTGACACTAATTCTCAACTCGATTAAGATCCTACTTTAGCGAGTTTGAGTCATCAGATGATGAAGTGCAACGATATAGCTACAAGTCGTCCGCAACCATAATAAATTGAAAAACAGACGCTATATCATTGAGAAAAAGAAGAACCAACAAGGATCCCAAATGGGACCCCTGAGGAACCCCGGAATAGACAGGAATTGAACTAAAGATAAAACCATTACACCTGTCTTCACTTTTGTCTATTCGTTTGCAGATAATTTACGCTTCCGGTTTGCTGGAATGTTTATAGTAGTTTTTGTAGGGAATTTCTGTCTGGAGGTCTTCGATTCGGGTATCTTTCGAAGTAAACTCTTGACACTAAAAACAGTTCGGTTGACACTAGCCGATGACGAAAATCCTACCGATTCGTTCTTGTATTGGATAATGTATATCAAATAGCAAAATTGCTTAAAATTGGAATTTTTCAACCGATAGTAAAACAAAAATGAAATTGTGAACACTATGCATTCAAGAATTACACAATATTCTTTCTTTAAAGTATTAACAGGTGTCAATACTTTTCCAGGAATTTGTAGAAACCAAGTATATTAAGCCCCGTATATTAAACAGCAACATTAGATTGATTAGGATGAGGTAGAAATTCAAAGTACAAAAACTGCGATTAAGAGATTTCGATTGTTTAATTACTTTGATGTGCCGGTATTGAGCATCATAAATTCATTGAAATCAAATCGATAATAGAATTCGATTCACTTAATGTAACCAAATGAATCAATATTGAACTTTCTTCTGGAAACAAATCACAGTGTAACTGTAAAGCTATAAATTGGAGTGAAATATTTCTTGAAATTCGATAAAAGTAAGCTAAACTTTCGATTATTATCGAAACTGTTGAAAAAAGGAATAGGAAACCTAGATACCATTCGAAAGGTACTAAAATATACCACTTATTCGATGCCTTTAAAAAAATAATGAAATGAGATTTCAATGAGCGCTTACATCGAAAATTGTTTTCTAACACCCTATGCAACATAGATCAACCAAATGTGTTGTATGATTAAACAATAACAACAAGTTTTTTTCTTAAGTCCTTAATTGGATAGTAGTTTAGTACAATCTCAATTACAAATTAATTCATTACTATATTTGAGAAGTACTTGTATTTTCACAAGCAAGACGAGTGGAGGATAACACATCTGTATGTGTCTCCCAAAACTTAACGTAGGTTTAACTCAAGATAAAATCTCAACCCAGTACTTCACACGAGATCGTGTGGTTTGGTGCCATAAGTCTTCTAATTTCTTGTGTGTTGTAAAGATGAACTGCGTCTACATTGGTGTGAATAAACAATCTCCTCTCGTGTTTTAGATCGAAGTCCTGGATGACTTTAAGCGCCCATTTGATCTCGAAATCGTTGTGCAGTTCTTCGTCGGTGACGTAGCGGTAAGCATTGGTGATCAATCTTAAAAACTTGTTCTGACATCTCTGTATTATCATTCGATTTGATAATTTAGTGCAATCCCAAACTTGCATTCCGTAGGCCCAGATTGGTTTTACAATAGTTAGATAAATTAGTCTTTTGGCTTTCAGTTGAGAATTTCTTCCGACTAACCAGTACAGTTGTCTTATTTTCAGTTGCATTTATTTAGCCTTCTGTCTAACATGATGTTTCGAGTTCAATCTATCATCAAGATGGATCCCGAGGTATTTCGCATGATCGGTTTGAGGTATATTAATTTCCTCAAGGAAAATCCTCAAGTCGTTGTCCTATCATCGCAACGCAAAATTGACGTGAACGGATTTCAAATTATTGAGCTGCATTTTACAGTCCCTTGTCCATTTATATATATTTTATTGAGTGATGTTTGTAATTTTTCTATTGCGCGGGGCAAGGATGTACCTTCTTCTAAAATAACAGTGTCGTCTGCAAATCTACCCAGTACTGTTTCTTCAGTTGCTGGAAATCCGAGGTATTCAACAAATAAAGGAGTGGTCCCAAAACGCTGCCTTGTGGGACCCCAGCCGATATTCTTGCCCTTCTCCTTTCTTTTATCATGTCTCTTATTTCAGTTGTTTTGCAACTGGCGTAGCTTCGTTTGCAGCTGACCTAAATTTTTCTATAAGATTTCGTGATATTTCTTCAAGTTCTTCTCTAGTTCTTACATCCAATCTGATCTGTTGTTCAACTGTTTGTCTGAACGTGTTCCAGTTAGTGTATTCATTAGTAAGATTTCGTTTTTTTGTATTTTGAATAATTTTTGTAGCTAAAGTTAAGATGACTAGTGTATGATGATCAGATGATAAATCACACAGGTTTTCAGTTTGAATCTGATTAGTTGAGATACCTTTCGAGATGAAGAAATCTAACAGATCAGGTATTTTTCCGCTATCGCTGGGCCAGTTAATAGGCTCAAGTCCCGAATGATACTTGCAGTTTGTGTTGTTGATAGCTCTTAACAGTTCATTACCTTTTCCTGGAGTTATGATTCGGGAGCCCCATGCTGTGTGTTTCACATTGAAGTCTCCTGCAAAGATGAATCTAGGGCAAAGTTTGTAAAATAAATTCATGTAGTTTTCTAGTGTTAATTTATGTCTTGGGGGCAATATATGCCTATATTGAATTCGCTACCTTTGTTTTCGATAGTGACTATGGTGGCTTGAATTTCATCTTTCAATTTCCTCTTGTTGATAGTGTTTAATGTTTTGTTGAATAATGATGGCTGTGCCTCCTCGAGCACAACCAGTATAATGAAAACCCTAATTTTAATTAAAATGAGCTTTCAATCTACATTATTAATTGATAGAAAACTTTTTAGTTCGTAGATTCTTTGATTGAGTCCATTCGTGTTCCATGTGATAATTCTAAAAGACGTACTATCCATTTTTGTTTTCGTTCTTACCGCTTTTGGAGGTCTTGAATTTCTCCAAATTTTTCACCCCACTCGATAATTGGCTGAAATTTTTTCGCATTTCAGTCTGAAAGTCTCTGAGCAATCTCATCATGTCTATGAAAATGGGATCGTTAGTTAAAGTGTTTTGTTTTTTCGCTTGAGTTCCCTTAGGTTTTTTGACAACCACTGAATAACTGGACGTTGAGGACATTGCAATTTCTTGTGGCTTATTGTCTCCAGTAACCGTTGAATTAACTAGTTTTCGAACTTTATTATGTACTTGCTGCAAGCGTTGTACAGCAGTTACTTTTTCAGGTTGAAGTTCTTGCAAATTTTTTCTTTTACACAAGATACCCTCTGTAATTGGGAGGGTGTTCTTTTTCACTGCAGAATGCGCATGTTGCTACAGCACACTTGACACATCTTGATTCTCTGTTGCAAAAGTTTTTTGTATGCCCCAACTGTTGGCAGTTTGCGTATTGGGGAAAACCATTATTTTTTTTGGAGGTTCTACTTTAATCTTACAATCTACTAAATTATTGATTTCGTAAATTGTTTTATTATTTTCTTTTTGTTCGAGGTCTATGTAAAACAACTGAAAATTTTTGGTAATTTTTTCGCCATTTGTTGATTGTTAGGCAATAGGTGTAACATTTGCTACTTTATGTTCGAGTTCTTTAAGTTCCTCTTTAATTTCAGTGGGATCAGTTGTTGATGGATATCCCCTCATTACGACTCTATACCATATTTCACTCTTTAATTTATAGGTATGAAATTCTAGCTTATTATACAGACTGTAAGCTATATCTTTCTTAGCTTGTTTCATCTCAATAAGATGCTTCTTGCTGTTACGATGATCTGTTTCGTTATTGTCTGTAATGTTGATATCTTGGTTAGACAAAGCTTCAAACTGTACTTGGTTAATAGTTGAACTCTTCATCTGCGACCTGAAAGTACTGAAATTTTCAATATTGCTCACCTAAATGGGAGGAGAAAGAGGTGGTTCGTCTTCTTGCTTCTTTTTTTTGGTACCTATTTCTTTTCTTGTGGGTGGTGAGGGCGGATTTTTTCCTCTTTTTATGTTTTTTCCAAATAAATGTACATATGAAGCTTTGAAATCAATATTGAGAGAATAAAATTTCTTTTCTAAAAAGTCCTCAAATTTCAGAAAATATCAAACATTTCTACTTAAAATAGGTAGAGGGATTTTCGAATAAATCCACCTTCATTTTACCTCACAAAGTCGAAAATTAAATGATATATAGGGTGTCTTTTTTAAGGAATCTTAATTTGTTATGTAGCTTTATTAGTTTAGTCACCTCAGCACTACATATTACTGCGCAAAAAATTTCAAAATTAGCCGTGAAATATAACAAGTCTTCCGTCGCGATTGTGGTCGATCACCCGGTATGAGGCATAACATTCTTCCAAATTTATACTCATATGTAGAAGACACAATATGGTAAAACGTGTCTTAAGTTTTTGGATATGATAAAAATTTTTCATTGTTTTATTTAATTAAAACATGAAATTGATCTTCATCAAGTAACAACCCCCTCAATAAAAAATCAACAAATAAAATTTGCACACTCTTTACTAGCGAATTTTATACATCTTGTATCTCATATAACCTCAACAGAACTACTGTAAACTTTTTCCAATTTCAATCAGAAATAAAAACCAAAAATCTAACGAATGATTTCTATTCATGCATAAACGAAACTCTAGAAAAGTAGTAATTTTTCCAATTTCGTACTCGACAACTGTATAAATTGGGAAGACGACGCATATCCACAAAAAATATTAGCATTGCAAAAGGGCGGAATGAGATAAAAATCAATTGTGAATGGCTCCAATTCTCAAGAGATGTTCTATTCCGAGCAATTCTTAGATTTTCCTTGAAGTTGCCGACTCTCACATTCACGGTAGCCTACTCGTTTTGCCTTGCAAGATGGAGGATTGAATTTTGTTCGCTCCTCACGACCTATTCACATTTTTGAAGATTCGTTCATGGAAGAACCTGAAACCTAATAAGATGAAACTCAGCGAAGCTTATTTGTCCAAATTAGTCTGGGAGTATACCATATTTATTTATGTTCATGCTAAATATAGCACTGTATCGTGTGTTCCGTAAAAATGCCTTATGCTATACTTCCTACAATTGTTGATCGATTTCAATTAAATAAAAACCCAATTGCATTTTGAATGAAGTTCTAACGTCGTGAAATATTTTCTCTGATCTGTTACTTCTAGTGATACCGAAAGTTGAACTTCATTGGGTCCATACATTTCATTATCCTACACGTAGTCTTCGATTAGAAGAACAATTGTAGTGTATTTCTTTTTATCACTAAATAACCTATGTTTGAAAATCGAAGGTTAAATTGAAGGTCGAAACAAAGACTTTTGAGAATTAAAATAGCTCAGATGCAAGATTCCAGTCTTCTTCTCATTGATTGGCGAACTCTTTCAAAAACACCAGGATCTCTTTTAATCAAGTTGCACCCAGCGATGATTCTATTTTTTGAGTCCTCAACATTTGCCACAGGGTATAAATGACTCCTCAGGAAGAAATCGATTTTGGCCTGCACGCTCCCCAGACCTATCAGGCCAAGATTGAGGTCCACCTCAACCAATGCAGCGATTTCTACACTCTTGAGTTAGGAACCAAACCTAACCTAAAAGTGGCGGTACTCCTCCCCCGTAAGTCTCTCTGGTAAAAGCACTGTTAGGCAGTCATCCACAATGATCAAAACGTTCAACGAGAACTAATGTTGAAATCACTTTTTATATATTTGATTAAGATTTTCTTCACACCACATATCTGTTACGATCTGATTTTGAAAATTTCAACAATAAATTTACTCTCACAGTCATTCAGTTCTTTGATCATTTATTTTTTTCATTTAGTATACAATTTATTCAGTACAGTTTCATCATGTTAATTTTATTATCAATAGTATGGCAAATGGTTCTTCAGCTGAAACAAAAAATAACTTGTAATGGTTTTGTCTCTGATTTTGTCCAAAATTGGAGAAATATTTCAATTTTACTGGAACTGTGAAACTTAACTAATGACGTGTAATGACATTAAATTATAAAAAGGCTAGTTGAAGAAAATTACAATTGACACTTACTATTAATACCCATGCCTAGCTTGATCAGAGTCCCTCAATCTCCGTGTGTGAGATCTTCGTCTAGAACCTACGTCCTAGGTATAGCCTTAGAAATAATACTCATCACTTCAATCAACTAGCATTATTACAAGATAAATATCCAAAATCACAGTATCTGATTAATAATTTACTAACTCTAATCAAAGAAAATAATACAAAAAACAAAACTTAACTAAAAAAGATTAACCACTAACAATAAAATGAGTCTCAGTTGAGATGAATTCAAATTACAAAGTACAAATTCTCAATTTAAAATAATCTGAGGTCTTCAACAAAGCGAAATTTAATGATAAAGCTCTGTCAACAATTAAATAAAATAGAAAAAAAGAATTTGATGGTTAAGAGAAACACTTAGCTTTTATCAATGAGATTAATTCCCACGATGATTTGATTTGGGGTTTTACATCAGTTTTCTGGTATTCCTGTATCGTACAGCTTACAGGTTACTTGTTTGGCTGAATATCGTTCGCAACGTGACTGTCCTAGGTGGCAAGACTTTTTCCCCAAAAACGTGGTTACCCCAGACGTAAGATAACAAGGTTTGGCATAAAGTTGAAAACTCAAATATCTTGACGGTGAACAAAAAAAATCTATAACAATACCATATCTCTCGAATATATATTTTTAAAATGAACAGAATGAATTTGACTTACCTTTGGAATAGCAGATATCGATCTAGGTTAATTTACAAAAGAAAATTCGAAATCTCTCCACTTGCTAATTGAAATGGTTGTCGAGGAAATCCGGAAAAATTACCGACTACTTATACGCCTCAGACGATTGGAATTTATCCAGAAAAACCTATGAATACTTAATTTCAATTTCTGCAAATTTTTCACTCCAATCGCTACAACACAGCTTCAATAAAATAACAAATGATACCGAAGATTTCTAAATGGACAAGAGAAAGAATCTAATGAATTCCAAACCTATATATAGACTCGGTTCTATAAAAAACTATTGATATTCAAAAAAATCAATAAAAAAGCGACATTATTTTCTTCACAACAATAAAGTGGAAACGAAACATAGAATGAGTTACTGTTTTCCGTTCTCCCACAGAAACGAGGAGACGATCTTCTTTCAAGTACTGACTTCACAATTAACCGGCGAACAACCTAGATCAATAGCAGCGACAACTTACGGATATAACTACAATTTTCGTTGGGTATCATTAACTGTAGATTCCTAATTCGAATTTCAAACTGAATATTTACTTGATGAAATGAGATTGAATTATGAATAAAATTATGAAAACTGAGTTGAAAAGATATAAATGATTAATTCGAGAAATCGGACAGTTACAAAGTCAATCATGTTGTGTTACTTGATGTGGGAAAAACAATAACTTTCCTTTTCATATTCTTTTATTATAATTGGTCATTTCAATCCAGTGATTTCTCGATTTGCATTCTTGATTTTGAGTTAGTTTCAGACATAGAACGTCAAGTGCTCCAGCAAAATTCATTCTTCCTGAAAAGTCGAAAATATTATAAATAATTCAACATTATAATTAATAATATTCACTTGCCTTAATTTTTATCAAGTTGCCTTTAAGAATGCAGGTAGAGAGGTAAAATCGAATTGTACACTTGTTTGTTGTTTTCTTTCATACGGAGTGACATAGCGTGGTATTGACGATGATTTTCTCTTTGTCTTGCTTCGACTAATTAACACAAAACCGATTACTCAGATCATTTCAGTTCAATAAATCAATAATAGTTTAATGCAGTTCATCTGGTAGATCCACTATAGCTTGGTCAGGTCTCATTAATTAGTTCCAGTCAGTTGTTTCTTTCATAGTTGATTACCATCATTTTCTTCCAAATTTGTTTCGATATGAAAAGTCCCATAGATTCGAAATTATCCGATATAGGTAGTATATTTTCATTCAAAATTACATCACATTCTTCAAAATTTATGGATATATTTTCAGTATTATAGTATTTCAAGCACGTCAATGGTTGTTAGTTTTTCTGTGATTTTGAAACATAGTAATTTCTCTTAATAAATCAATAGTTGTATGTATATATATATATATATATATATATATATATATATATATATATATATATATATATATATATATATATATATATATATGTCAATTTGAGACAAGACGAATTATTCAAAAATCCGTAGATCAATAAATAATCCCTCCTGATAGGTGCTAGTTTCCAAACCTGCCCGCCATGCACGCAGCCCCCAAGCGCCACAATAGTGCAACCTAGCAGGATGACGAGAAACGAAGCGGCTGACTGCAGTTTCGCCCTTATTAGGAGCTCATCAGTGTCGCATATCGCTCCTCAGCATACTACCAAGCTACATCGGGGTACCCTATCAATTCCAAAAAGGACGCACCTCGTACATACGTACGAGAGTCGCCCTCTATGGACCGACCCAGCGAACCCGCTACCGGACTTCGAGAAAGATACGAACAGTAACAAACAGATGTGGAAACGTTAAGAATTCCATACATTTGGGAGACATCTTTCACCGTTCCGTGAATCACATCAACGGTAGAAATCGAGCGAAAAAATCCCGCTGGAATAGTGCGATTATTCATTGATCTACGGATTTTTGAATAATTCGTCTTGCCTAGACTCCACGCAAAGTTTATCGCGGAAGATATTTGACATATATATATATATATATATATATATATATATATATATATATATATATATATATATATATATATATATATATATATATATATATATATATATATATATATATATATATATATATATATATATATATATATATATATATATATATATATATATATATATATATATAGGATATTCACCGGGACCGTCCGTTAAAAACTTTTTCCAATAACAATATCAAGCTGAAATGGATAGAAGCAGGATCAAGGAATTTTTTAAGCAATTTAACATGTCAAATGTTATTTGCGTTGTTTTGTATGATTTTCTCAATTTGGCCTTTTTCGAACAGCAATAAATCAATTTTTTCAAATGGCACGTGCCAATTTTCATATCGATATCAGATGAAGCGTCAAATTTCAGATGGAATTGTATCAGCATGTACTATACCCATCTCTTATATTTCCGAAGTAATTTGGGAATATATTGAGTTTTGATGATTTTGCAAGAACTAACAGAGAATGCTTTGAAATATTTGAATCAAGTAGCGAAACTGGCTACGCTCACCTGACAGATGCCTAAAATTAATGTACTTGTCACTTCGTTCATTCGAATTTCATATTTCAACAAGAATTGTCGTTATTTCAGATTGAAAATATACAAAAAATACAACACATTTGGAATAAAAGCACTGGTTATTCAAACGAAAATTTATTCAATCTTTTTTCAATTCATTTTAGAATGTCAAAAAGTAGTGGGTAGAAATTGCAGGCAATTCAATAACCAATTTATAATTTACCGTCTCTGAGTAAGATAAAATTTCTAAGCATTAGAAACAGTTTTCTACAATTCGGATGAATAAAAATTGTAGGAACTATGCGAAAACCAATCATCGAAGATAATTACATTAATACAAATAAATGATAGCAAACATTATAGGAGAAAACTAATTTACGATCTGAATAAATGTTCAATATGGGCCCCATTTTGCTCGATACACTTGACAGCTCGTCTACAAATATGATGAGTTGCCCTCCTAGCTTCATCTGGATCAATATTACGAAGAGCATTATGAATGCGCTCTAGTAACTCTTTACTTCTTACAGGTATAAGATACACTTCACTCTTGATTTTGCCCCATAAATAAAGATCAAGGGGCGCCAGGTCCGAAGAACACGGTGGCCATAAATATGGTCCTTCATAACCCCACCATCTATCCTCGAACACTTGTGTTAGCTGCCGATCCACAGCTCCTGTTTTATGTGCTGGTGCACCATCCATTTGGCAATCCTTCATAATGTTAAGGGGTAATGCATCTAAAAAAATTTGCTAATGTTCCTCTCAAAATTTCCAAGTATCTCCATTAAGATTTTCCTCATAAGCGTGATAAGCCAATAAATCATTCATTAAAATTGCAAAAACGTTCACGCTGAATTCATTTTGGAAATCAATAACCTCAATGAAATGTGTTTTCCACTTTCATTGAACTTGGCTTCATTAGACCATATAATTTTATGCAAAATTTTCTCATTTTCTTGAATAATAAGAAACAAGTACTGTGTTTTAAGGAATTTTACTTAATAATTGCGATTCGTAACGCGTTTCACTACACCGTAGCTTCTTCAGACGAATGATTATGCAGAAACATGTAAATGAGAATATAACTATAAATGTTCTTGAGTAATTAAAAGCTTATTGGTCGCCTCCTCCTAAGTGGTTATTTATGACAGGTATATCCAATAAAATTAAGAAATAGATTGCTCCCCGAAAAGATTCAATAGAGGTGAAGGGCTTAAATCGACTTGTTCATTGATGAGTCTACCTGAGTGTTTGTATTTATTTATTTCTAAAGTTTCCCAAAGATCTACCTTCCAATATTTATTATCTGTATGCAAAATTTCAAACTGTGGGTCGAAAGAATGATTATTTTCTAAGAGATGATTCGCGTTTACGCGAATTTTCATGTTTCTGCATAATCATTCGTCTGAAGAAGCTACTAAAAGCCTCCCAAATTCAAACATTTTCTTGAAGCCGATTTAATAAATTTTCACAGAAATTTAGCCGCTTGGGAAGGTCAGTTGGTTTCAATTCTTGTAGTCTGATAAAAGAATATGGGTGCATGTTAAAAGTTTTGACAGATAAGTGCCATCAACTCAACAAATTTTATGCCTTGCTCAAATGTCGGTTCTAGATGTATAGTAAACAAGGTAGATTGCTATTTGAAATAACAAAGTGATGACCCACTTCCGGTATAACCGAAAATGGTATCACTTCGAAAATATTTCGCTTCAATTGGAAATCGGTAGTTATGGCCGCGAATAAAATTTCAGCATGATATTTTAATTGAAACTCAAAAAGTGTTTGATATCCGGTGGATATCCCTGTATATATGTCAAAAAAATTAACAGAACAAATATGGATTGAAGATCATGATAATGTCTGATACTCTTATATCATTCACAGTGTAACATCACTACTTGAGGGAGAAATTGAATTTACGTGCAATTTTAAGAAAAAAAGCTCATATAAACATAGGTCCGCAAAAGCTTCGTTACGGAGCTGAAATTTCCGGAAAAAATTGTTTTTTTCCCAAAACTCCTGCAGTTTTTGCGACATTCAGTCCAAATAAGGAATGCAATCTATTTCTTACAGCCTCCATCATTACACGTCTTAAATTTCAACTAGAATCTACAAGGTGTTTTCTTTTCCGGAGCCATGTCTTCTTTTGCCCTTTGAAACTTTTTTTCAGTACGCCACTGATCAGCGTTCAATCAATTTTCGTCATCTTCGTTCAATTCAGTCACTTTTTTGATACTTGTTACTTTTTCGTATCTCTAGCCGTTCTCGATCAAAAAATTATTAAACCATTGTATGCATTCGCTGAATTGAAAGCATTTCTAATTAAAAAAATTACTATTAGGCTTTGATTTCTTCAATTATTTATTTATTTTGACAGTTGCATTGTCTTCTCGAATTGTTTATTAAATCAACGATTAGTTTTAAGACTTTTGAAGTTATTGCTGTAAGAAAAAATGGCTAATTTTACTAACGCCGAATTGGCTGATATCCATCTGTGCTGACGGAAACACAGCAGAAGCTAGTCGAACATTTCCAAATATCCACAGAAGGTTGAGGGAAACTGGTACTTTCACTGCAAATAATCATTTAAAAAGAGCAACTCAAATTATGATAACACCAGATATTGAGGACGCAGTTTTGAGTTGTACTGATTTGAATCCTCATGTGAGTTAAAGAAAAATTGGATATCCGTTAAATATTTCACATGTTCTAGTTTGGAGGATTCTCCACGACTTTTATTGTACCCTTTTCATATTCAACGCGTCGAAGCTCTACTTCCTCGAGATTTTTCTTCAAGACTGAATTTCTGCCGATGGTTCTCAGATAAAATTAGAGAAATGCTCATTTTGATAGTGAAATAATGTTCAAAGACGAATTAACTTTTTCGAGATCTACTATCACAAAATTTCACAATAGTCATTATTGGGCTGAAGAAAACTCCCATTTCATTGAAGAATCTCATCGTCAAGAACAATTCTCACTAAATGTGTGGATCGGAATAATTGGAAATTATTTGATTGGGCCATTTTTTTGCCAAACAGACTAAACCGTTCCGCTTATCGGCAATTTCTTGAGGAGGAGAAGCTAGGGAATTTTTGAATAATACATTCAACAACCGATGGATAGGTCGGGGTGGGCCAGAACTATGGCCCCCTAGGTCCCAAGACTTAAATTGTTTAGACTTTTTCTTATAGGATATCTCAAAAGTTTAGTTTATACCACTCCAGTTATCACTGTAGCAGAATTGAGAAATCGAATGATAACCTCTTGGCACACGATGAGAAATACTCCAGGAATATTTCAAAATGTGCCTGATAATATGCGAAGAAGGACAGAGGCCTGTATTCTTGCAGGTGAACGACACTCCCAGCAATTGATTTAGTATTTAATTGTTCTCACTTCAAGTTTAATATTGAATAAGTATAAGTTGAGTCTCAGAAGACGAGCTATCAAAATAAAAGTAGATTTTTGCATACCTATCGAGTATTTCTAGCAATTTTTTTTATTTAGCAAATAACATACAATTCAAATAATACAAATTCAATAATTTTCCACTCGAAAACTGTTGATTCGAAAAAATTACAAGTGTCAAAAAAATTTTTGAATTGAACGAAGATGACGAAAATTGATTGTACGCTGATCAGTGTCATATTGCAAAGAAGGTTGAAAAGGCAAAAAGAGACATAACCTCGGAAAAAAAACACCTTATGAATTTCAGTTATAAACTATGAAGTGCAATGACGGAGGCTGTAAAAATAGCTTGCATTCCAAATTGGGGCAGAATATCCCAAAAACTGCCGGAGGTTTAAAGAAAAAAAACATTTTTTCCGGAAATTTCAACATCCTGTAGCTCCGTAACAAAGCTTTTGCGGACCTATGTTTATATAATTTTTTTTTTCTTAAAATTGCACGTAGATTAACCCCCCAAGTTGTGACATACTATTATGTAACACCCTGTATATTGCGGTGCCTTTTTTGATAATCCTGTATAAATCCGATTTTCACTAAAGCATTTATTGGCTCATGTCATTCCTACGACTTAGTTCTAATGAGAGAATATGACTGTTATAATGAACATTGAAGATTTGAATTGTGGAGGCCGTTACTTGATGTAGATCCATGATATAAATGAGATAGAAACACAAGGTTTAACTTTAATCTACACTTTATTTGAAAAAATTCGACGACGTTTCGCTGACACAGCAGCTTTATCAAGAATGCAAAACAGAATGAAGAGTATGGTATTATAAACAAATCGTAGAACAAGTTGGATGAATAACAGGAAAATCCACACCGAGCCATTGTACAGTTAGTATGAAAGGTAAATAAAACTAATTAAACAAGTTAAGTAGGGGTGAATAATTCACATCTACCTGTTCATTCAAAAGCTTGTCCGAATGTTTGTATCTATTTATTTCTAATGCTTCTAGGAGATCTAATTTTGAACTTTTGATTTTATATGTAATATGTCAAAGTTTTTATTGAATGAATGGTTTTCTTTTATTAGGTGGTTTGAATAATTTGAATCAGATTTATTTTTATCGAAGCTACGTTTATGTTCAGATACTTAGGTAAACATATTAAAAATAATAAATCTCGTGTTGAAAAATCAAGTAAATCAGGAATCTATAAACTCAATTGCGGTTCTTGTGATAAAATTTATATCGGTAGGACCTATAGGAGTTTTGGCATAAGAACATCTGAACATAAACGTAGCTTCGATAAAAATAAATCTGATTCAAATTATTCAAACCACCTAATAAAAGAAAACCATTCATTCAATGAAAACTTTGACATATTACATATAAAATCAAAATTTCAAAATTAGATCTCCTAGAAGCATTAGAAATAAATAGATACAAACATTCGGACAAGCTTTTGAATGAACAGGTAGATGTGAATTACTCACCCTACTTAACTTGTTTAATTAGTTTTATTACCTTTCATACTAACTGTACAATGGCTCGGTGTGGATTTTCCTGTTATTCATCAAACTTGTTCTACGATTTGTTTATAATACCATACTCTTCATTCTGTTTGTCATTCTTGATAAAGCTGCTGTGTCAGCGAAACGTCGTCGAATTTTTTCAAATAAAGTGTAGATTAAAGTTAAACCTTGTGTTTTTCATCTCTTTTAACATTGAAAATATTAATTATTATATATATATTAATAATAAATATAAACTCAGGTCTTCCAGAAAATTAGGAATAATTATAAAACTTCTGAAGGCCCGAATAGCACAAAGCCTCTCAAGTACTGACAGAGTAATGCTCTGCATATGAGAATATGAGACCTATTCCAAAATTCAAGTTCTCTGCTCATGGCCGACCTCTCCAAGTTAGAAACGTCGGCTCCAGCGTTGGGACGCTTCTGTAATTAATCATCCACAAACTAACCGCCTTCATATCAGTTACCGCAGCCCTGTCGGTATTTGATTTCGGCTGCCCTAGAATTTGCTCGCGTTCATATCATATTTGAACAATGTGAGTTGCTCTTTACGATGTGTTACAACAGAATAATTACTCGCTAAAAACGGCTGATTGCCTTCTGCTTTCATTCAATAATAATGCGTTTCCAGGATCGGCGCTGAAAAAACGATTACAACATCATATTCAATTGATTATTATAACTTATGAACTGCCGGCTCGGTGACGTAGGGGATTGATGCTCGTCTCCTGCGCAGAGTTACCTGGGTTCAATCCCCACTAAGTCGATGCGATTTTTCGGATTCTGGGAATCGTTTGAGTGTCCATCTTTCGGAGGAGATGTAAAGCTGTCGGTCCTGTCTAACAGAGACGTGTTGGACATTAAAGATCCCTTCCCTCGACACGAGAGGGGTTCGGCAAAATTCCCGGGTTAGTGAGGTGACAGAATTCCCCGGCGTGTCATTGGCTGAAAGGCGGAAATAGAGCACGTTAAAGGACTGTACATCTGGACAGCAGCTATGTTCTTTTTCATTCTTTTTGCGTCAGGAATTTATTGCTGGTAGCAGATTGAAGCTAGCTTTTTTCGTCTTCAAAGTTGTGGAAATTTCGAATCAGTAAAGTGGCTTTATTTAGCTGTTACAAAGAAATTAAACTATGTATCATACTATCACAAGAGATTTATTGAAAATCAGGATTGCAATTTCGGTCTCTCGACCATCTTCAGCTGACAACATGTACTGAACTTATAGGGTCAACCTACTGAATTTACAGACTACTATGTTGAAACCCTATAAAGTAGGTGTACTATCTCAACGTTCTACCAAATGCTATTACACCTTGGTGCCAACGGTTCGCTCAGTTGAAAATAGGGGATCAATTGAAAAGAAAGGGGCGCCAAAGAATCTGTGAATAACCTTAGTGTAATACTAGATTCTTTGCAGATCAAAAATGCTTAAAATTCCACAATCCAAAATAAGATTTACCAAGAGAACGGTCACGAAATACAAAATACTTAGGTTCAATATCTGAAACTCTCTCTTCCTAACTATACTAACTCGCTTTACTTAAACTTGCTTAGGGTAACTATGCCTCTTCAACCATTAGGTGAAGAAAAGATGGTAAAAATTCAGTGTGAGCATGGTTATATTATCCAACTGACAATAAGTACGTATATAGGTTCTCAAAATTAAACTCAAATATTCATCGAAGTCAACACTAAGCGCTTACCAATACAATGTACCCACAATCACAGACGAACCTTTTCTGCTCAAGGAACACCTCAGAATTCTAAATACGATCCCCTATACAAGTTGCTCGTTGTCTCTTTTCTAAATCCATGAAACTATATTCAAACTAGCGAATATAACGATTCAGTTTAACCGACAACAATTTCGAAAATAAGAAACACATACTGATTTTATACTGATTTTAATTAAAAGCGTCAGTTAAGAATTCCAGAATGGCAAGTTCCAGAATGGCAAGATGTCCGCTATCCAACACCTCATAGATTAACCTAGGTTACGATCTAGAAACTTCAACAGGCACCACCAGGAAACAACGTAGAACTTCTCAGAACCAATCAGAATTAATTTCCTCTCCGTGCATTCTATTCCTCCCATATGAAATTGACCTATATGATAGACTTCCGCTTTGGCTCTTGTGCCGATAAGACGTGTTAGTCATTTCGAGGGAGTCCACGTGTTTTGTAAGAAGTTTGTGAAATACAAAATTTGTAGATAAAACCGACAATACTCAATTCAAAGTGACAATAATTTATGGAAAGTGAAAATAGTTGACAATAATTTATGGAAAGTGAAAATAGTTTATAAAGACATTTATATCCCAACCGGGTATTGAAAAATCAAGACTCCTTTCTCTGGGAGCCCGGTTGAAGTAGCAAGAGCCGATCCACATAGCCGAGTAGCTGGGACATTTAACGAGAGAAACAAACAAACAGACCTATATGATCTTCACACTTACTCTAATTTCATATGGATACCTTCCGAATATGGCTGATCATGACTAATACAACCATCGAATAGTAGCAATTCGAAAATAATCCCCAGAATTTGAAGATCGGAGTAAGGTAGAGTTGATAATCTCTACTCCAATCCAGTACACATGATGCCAGATCAAGCAATACTAGTAAGTAGAACGAATCAATGTTCACAGAACGAATAGAATTTTTCTATGAATTGCCTGTTAGTTTAACCTCACAAATATAACAAAGCAATGAGTTGAAAATGCTACAAGAAATGGAAATTCGAAGTGAATTATTAACTCAGATGTTCGAGAATAAATTTAAATGTAATCTAATAATAAAAGGAAAGGGCTATGAAATTCTGACAGACAAAACGAATGATGTGAGACCTAGTTTACCCTGATTGAAATATCTTACAAAACCCATGAAACAGAGAGAAAAATAGCGTAAGAAATCTGACAATTAATTATAGAGACCATAAATTCCAAAATAATAAGTAACGGCCAGGGTGCAAACAAAAGGAAGTAGACGAATTATGATGAAAGCAGCTATTATTCTTGTCTGATTGATGCTCTCTGTATCTAGTTTTGAATCAACGAAGAGTCTCAGCAATATAGACACTTTCACAATGCAAACAGGACAACTTGTGAACTCCAGTATTGTCGAATATATCAGTTTTATCATTACGATTGAAAAGTTCTTGGGAGAGTTTCATATAGCTTTTGAAAGCTTTTTTTGTGCTGTTTTGCAATGTTTTCGCTGATGATGCCAAAATAAGTTGATGAAATGTATTTATCTGTATTAGTTGATTCTTTACGTAGATAAATATTATAATATGCTATTTGTGTTTGTTTCTTTTAAATCATTCCGTTCATTGTATTTGAGGGATAAGCATTGTTCTCAGCTATTTTTTTTAAGTCGACAGTTCCCTGGACATATTTTCTTCTGGTAGTGGCAGAGAGAAAGTCCTATGAATCATAGAATTAAACGAAGCGAATTTATGAGATTTTGGGTGTGTTGAGTCGTCAGAGATACAAATATCGATAAAGGTGGGTTTTCGATATACAGGGTGGCCCACGAGTCACTGGGAGTAGCAAAATGCCAAGAAAACAAAGGATTTTGAGATATTTCTTTTCGCAATATGATGAAATTCTGTTACGGTCACAATTTAAAAATAATTTGGTATATACAGGGTGTTCCGCTTCTGAAGAACAAATCAAAAATATGATTTTTTGAATAGAACACCCTATATATTTTTATGATTTTAGCTTTGTGAGATTAAATGTAGGTGACTTTTCCCGATATTCTCTTTACCTAAAGTCAATGGTTTTCGAAATATTTGAGATTTTTCGAAATTTGATGACTTTTTTGAAAATTTTACTTCTTCTCTCGTTGTGACTTTCTGATTGTAATTTTGCAAAATTTATGTCACTAATACTCCATTTCTGAGTAACTATTGTTGGGAAACTCTGATATTGATACAGGGTGCACAGTGCAAAATTTCCTATTCCGCTTTTCTTCAAGCCTCATTTTTTCAATTTTTTCAGATGACACACTGTATCTGTATCTTATACTCTGTAATGATCGGTTATTTTTATACCTATCGAACGATACCCTTGTTCTCTATACCTATCTTCAATGGTTTCCGAGATTTCTCGAATTTTCGAATACTTTGTATCTCAATATTCATCTCGAAATGTTTTCCTTCGTTTTAGAAGAGGGGTGCATGTGACTTGTTAAGACAAAACAGGAGTTTGTACGATGTTCTACTCAAAACACCAGTTTCAAGTCTATATGTCGAAAATTATCAAAAATCTCTGCATGAACCGATCCGAAGGCAGTGTTGGGAGAAGTTGAAAATTGTTCAATTCAAGCCTATTCCTATTTTCCTCCTTGTTAACTATTTACCTTTTCATTCAGCTTTACTGACTCAGATTTTAAGATGAAAATTAGTTTTTATGGACTTCAGTTTAAAAAAAAGCAGTGTTGGGAGAAGTTGAAAATTGTTTAATTCAAGCCTATTTCTTATTTTCCTTCTTGTAAACTATTTACCTTTTCCTGTAACGGTTTTCATAACATTTCTTTTCAAATTTATTTTTTTTGCTCATATAACTATTTCTTGAGAAACAGATTATTTTAATGGAAAAATATGCTTTGAATGAGTAAAAATGTTTGACGATGGAGAATATTACTACAAATTACGGGAAAGAAAAAATTGCATGAATAATTTAAGCAATAGAAATGTTACAAAAGATATTCAAATTGGCCACCGTTTTGCTCTATGCATAAATGTATTCTCCTTCCGAAAGGTGCCCTTGCTCCTAATAGCATTTCAGGCGTAACTCTCTGGAAAGCATCCTGAATCCCATTTTTCTTTTCTTCCAGTGTAGTTGGCGGCGTACCATAAACAAACTCCTTAAAATGTCCCCACCGGAAGAAGTCGAGGGACGTCAAATCTGCCGATCTCGCTGGCCAATTCCAGGGTCCTCCTCTTCCGATCCATTTTTCTGGAAAATTCTCATTCAAATGTTCTCTCACTTGTTGGCTCTAGTGCGCAGTGGCTCCATCCTGTTGGAACCACATTCGTTGTCTCATG
This sequence comes from Cryptolaemus montrouzieri, assembly GCA_013387265.2. Taxonomy (NCBI): domain Eukaryota; kingdom Metazoa; phylum Arthropoda; class Insecta; order Coleoptera; family Coccinellidae; genus Cryptolaemus; species Cryptolaemus montrouzieri. Next base: position 37,340,145 of record JABFTP020000001.1, read on the forward strand.
TCAAGTGGCACATTTTCCAACAGCTCTGGTAAATCGCTGACCAGAAATCGCTGACCAGAAATCGCTAACCAGAAATCGCTGACCAGAAATCGCTGACCAGAAATCGCTGACATCTGTCCATTCAGGTTTTTATCGAAAAAAAAGGACCTACTACATGAGGTCCTATAATTGCTCCCCATTTATTGACCGACCATCTGTGTTGGGTGTAGGATTGACGAAAAATATGTGGATTAGTGTCAGAGTAATAATGATGATTGTGCCTGTTTACTAAGGCATTATTCGGAACATATTTCCTTCAGGAAATAGAATTGAATTCGGGAAATTTTCATTTCCTACGATCATTTCTAACACCCACATACAAAATTCGAGTCGTCGTTCATGATCTCTTTGTGACAGTTCTTGCTGGGTTCCAACGTGATATTCATGAAAACCATCATTTTTCAATATTCTTCTCACTCTTTGTCTACTCAGACCTATTTCTTGAGCAATGTTCCGTAGACTTGTACTTGGTTGTTCTATCACAGACGCTAGGACAGTAAGTTCATTTTCTTCATTTCCAACAATTGGTTTTTGTCGTTGGTGTTTTTCATCGGACACACCACCAGTGGCTCGGAATTGTCGTAGACATTTTTGGAATGTTTCTTTTCTCGGATGTCTTCGGTCAGTTTTCCATAGCTTCTCCAATGGTCAGAATCATATCGACTAGTTCGTCCTGACAATACTCCAGTTTTCTAAAGGCTTCTCCAATGGTCAGAATCATATCGACTCATTCTTCAAGAACACACCAATCAAGAATGACCTCATTTTTCACAGTAAGGGTTCACAGAAAGGAGAATTAATTTTTGCAAAGAGTAGAATGGAGGCCATTTTGAACATCTTTTGTAACATTTCTATGTATTCATGCAATCTTTTCTTTTCCGTCATTTGTAGTAATATTCTCCATTATCAAACATTTTCACTCATTCAAACCATATTTATTTCCATTAAAATAATCCATGTTTTTCAGAGAATAGTTATATGAGCAAAAACAAATAAAAAAAAATGATTACCTATCACCGAAATAGGTAAATAGTTTACAAGTTGGAAAATTAGAAATAGGCTCGAATTGAACAATTTTCAACTGCTCCGAACACTGCTTTTTTTTAAACTGAAGTCCATAAAAAACTCATTCTCATCGCCTCCACATCGGTCCATGCAGACCGATTATTTTCGACTTATTGACTTTAAACTGGTGTTTTGAGTAGAACATCGTACCAACTCCTCCTCTGTTTTCTCAAGTGATATGCACCTCTTTTCAAAAACGAAGGAAAACATTTCGAGATGAATATTGAGACTCAAAGTATAGGAAAATTCGAAAATCTCCGAAACCGTTAAAGATAGGTATAGAGAACATGAATATCATTCAATAGGTATGAAAATAACCGATCATTACAGAGTATAAGATACAGGATGTGTTATTTGAGAAAATTGAAAAAATGAGGCTTGAAGAAAAGCGGAATCGGAAATTCTGAACTGGGCACCTTGTATCAATTTCAGAGTTTCCCAACGACACTTACTCAGAAATTGAGTATTAGTAACATAATTATTGCCAAATCACAATCAGAAAAGTACAACGAGATCAGAAGAAGAATTTTCAAAAAAGTCATCAAATTTCGAAAACCATTGAATTTAGGTAGAGGAAATATGGAACAAATTCACCTTCATTTAATCTCACATAGCAAAAATCATCAAAATATATAGGGTGGTCTATGTAAAAAAAACATAACCTTGATTTGTTCCTCAGAAACGGAACACCCTGTATATTTAAATTATTTTTAAATTGTGACCGTAACAGAAGTTCATCATATTGCGAGAAAAAATTTCAAAATCCGTCGTTTTCTCGGCATTATGCTACTTCCAGTGACTCGTTGGCCACCCTGTATATCAAAACTGAGTGTGTTAGATTGTGAGGTCTATAAAAAGTGAATCTGATTATCGACTTCTCTCTCGAGTTTGAATTCAATTTTGGGATGAATGTACAAATTTTGATTTGAAGGAAGTAAATATGTTATCTTCAATATCATTATTGAATATTAAGGTGTGAAATTTGTTGAATTATCGAATACAAAACCCAATTCTTCTGCCAATTTATCTATTGGGCTGTTAACGAATAACATTACTGGGCGTATATGGGCATTGTCTTTGTAATTTTTCATTAAGCCGTAAAGTTTTGGAGGTCCGGGATTCATATTTATGAAAGAATTCTTAGAATTCTTCGAAATTTTCAAACTCCAACAGAATCCCCATAGAGATAATCTTCTGAATGACCAGTATGGCCTGGCTTATTCGTCTATATTCAATATCTTTAAATAATACCTTCTTTTATCATAATTCGTCTACGACCTCTTGTTTGCACCCTTAATAAATTTGAATCTACCTGTTTTTTCATTTATGCATTTTCAACTTAGACAGAACTTGCTGTCAGCTGAAGATGATCGATAGACCGAAATAGCAATCCTGATTTTCAATAAATCTCTTGTGATATACATTAGGGTGGAGCGAAGATATATGAAATTTTAAAAAAATATTATTTTTCAACGTCATAGCGATGAAAAGTTGCCTTGTTATATAAAAACAAGCATAGAAAATATCACACAATTATCTTAACGTTCTGAGATGGGATGAAAAACAAATGAAAAACATATTTTTTATGTTTTAATTATTCATTACAAGAAATATTCAGAAATATTAAAAATACAGTTTAAACATTAAATTGATTCTTTGTGTTAAAACTAGAGATACGTTGACGAGATTGTAATCTTGCTCTAATAAAACCATCTCGTTTGTTTTCCCCACAAACAGCACGCGATGCTTCTGTCACCAACTTAATGCAGCGCTTCACGGCTTGGGTGTGGCATGGAAAATCTTTAAAATCCTGACATGTGCCGAGGCCATATTTTACAATTTCCTTCAAGGTTTCATCAGACAAATTTGAAGTTAGAGGTGACTCAGTTATGTCACAGTCACGCCACAAAATAATGTCAGTATAGTCTTCAGCATCGAAATTGAACACCGGCACCTTGAATTTTCGAAGTCTTTGAGTATTCTGTGATCTTGCTTTTATAATTCTTCGATATGCCAGATCTCGGATAACCCCTCTATCATCGCCAAGCATGGCAATGATGATATTTTCTGGATGACCGAAATATCCATTTCGTTGGATTACTTTGTCAATGATAGCCTTCATATCGGAGTTCAAATAGCGACTAAGATTAATAGTTTGCCAAAGGTGCTTAGCCCCGTCGATGCACGAGGAATTACATTTTATTGTAAACCACATCGGTTCATAAACTTTCATCACGTACGTGGCTAATACCACTAATTTTTTGCAGGATCAGTTTTTGTGGCATACAACCTTAGGATTCGATTAGCTGTTGTTAGCCTTCAAGAATGGTTAAGGGGTCTAGGTTCTATATAAGCTAAATCAGAAGTGAATATACCAGTACTGATAGCGGTCATAATATCGTATAGATACTTTTGGTCGATACTCAGCTCTGTCCTAGTAATATCAGGTAATATTGTGGGTATAACGGAGAATGCGATTATCGGCATTGTTTAACAATTTTGAAATTGAGATCCAATGGCACCTGAAAAGCATTTCGGCCCTGTAGTTTTCCGATCTAACTGTAATAACAAATGTCGCAGTGGTAATTCATTAGAATGCAACTGGCAGATAAACCACTGTAATGGTCTGTTTAGTTCTTCTTCCATCAGACGAATAACGCCAACTTTAAAACCTGTATTGACTACTGTTCCATCGCAGCCAACAACAGCTATTTCACTCAGCTTTACTGACTTAGATTTTAAGTGAGATATTAAAGTGTCTTTAATACCTTTAGCAGTCCCCGACTCACAAGTGACATGCCCGAAATAGTTGCTTCCTGGTTCTGACAAAATGACATAATGATCTTCTATCTGTCGTTTTCTGTAAAATTTCCCTTCTTTCTCAATACGAACCAAAGTCTTATCCTTCCTGCCATCAAAGTATAAACCGAGAAGCATTTTATTGGAGTTCGTTTCTTGAAAGTTAATCTGACCTCAGTTCTTTCACGGCGCAACTTTGAACGATCAATGACACGACTTGGATCGTTTGGGGAAATAATGCCAATATCTTTTAAGACAGAAGAAGGTATAATAGCAGCGGCCCTATCGGTAATTCCAGTACGATCACAGGCAAGGGCTAATGATGGTAAGTTTCATTATAAGGACTCGAAGATAATACGGGTAAGCTAGCGCATGAACTGCTACTTTCGATTGAAGAATCATCGGTCAAAGAACGGGAACAACAAGGTTTGTCAAAATAGTTTACCTCTCTGTTCCGCGATAAACTTTTTTCTTTTTTTTCTTGTTTCTTCTTGTTTTTCACAGTTGCAATCACGTCGATACCGCCTAACATCATTTTTCTATCTGTTCTTTGGTCAATTAAGAAACTTGCTTCCTCCTTGGGAACATGACTACCTTTTACACAGTTACAATCACATATAACTTTGCATTCGCAACTGCTAATATCAAACAGTCTATGGGACTCTGATATAAATGTATTAATCTTTTCTTGGTATTAAACATTAGTTTGACGGCCAAGATATGGTTTCATTAAGCTTCTATATTCGTCATGGTAGGCACGAATCAGTTGTAATACTCTTTTTACACTCACAGTAGGCAGCGACGATTTTTGCCATATTTTTATAATCTCGTGAGCCAATCTTCCAGATGTTTCATGAACTGTTGGCTCTTTTGTTGTTTTATCAGGCTTTAACTCATATTTTATGAACAAATAATTCTTCATAACATCATTATAAGTTGGTAATTGCGATGCTGGTAACTTTTGCGGCAAACCAAAGACAGGACAGCCCGTTGTTTTTCGTGTTTTAACTAGAGACATATTTCTGCAAACAATACAAATGATAAATACTCCAATATTACAGTCAGGAATTAAGCTACAAGCATAAAATATGAAAATCACTACTTACAATATACGTCACAATCCCAGTTAAAGATAAACTAATACAATTTGATGCCTCAAATAAATGAACGACAAACAGATGAACTGCTGTAAGCGCGCGAAATTACTAAATGTCACTCCATCGATGTTTGGTATGATGGCTCTAAAATATGTTCTGAAAATTTTTTTTTTTTTATGAAACTTGAAACATAGCATTACAGGTATACCGAAGCGATAAAACATAAAAATGAAATCGCTCCACCTTAATATACATATAATACATAGTTGAATTACTTATTATTATCATGGTTATACTAACGGCGGAAACAGTTAACTATTTGGCGATATCTAGGTTGTTTCTGAGAATGTGTCGAAATGTCATGGTTATTCAACGTTCATTCTTCTACGTAAAATCGAACTTCGAGCAGAAATTTTCTTTTTGTCTAACGTCTTTTGAGTTATACTGCAAACTTGCGTTTTTTCTAATATGAACCGTTTCAACTTTAATTTTCCTAAATGGTTTTTGTTTCAAAAATAAATCATATGTGATAAACTGAAAATTGTTTAACTTTTCCTAATTTTTTCTACCAACTCTGCCCCGTCACAGAATTTATATGGAATGATTTGCTCGAATGTCGATTTACATCAGAACACAAATTTTCATTTTGACGATTGAATATTCCATCACTACTCATGTGAACTTCATCAAACAAAAGTTATCTAGGAAAAACTGCAGATTTTGTTTTTGAAATTTTTGAGCAGATGCAAGTCACTGCAGGTTAAATTTGGCGAATGTAGTGGATTGGGAAGAAAACTTTACGATTTTGTTATTTGCCATCCACTTGAAACTGTTATTTCCCGCAACTTCATTCACCGATCATATTGAACCATTTTTATATTTTCAATTTTTTTCGTTACTTCTATATCTTAATACAATTTCCCAGTTGTCAAACCCTATCCAACGAGTTATCAAAATCGAAAAACTTGTTGTGTTATATCAACATAAAAGCGAGATTATTTCAAAATCCTAGGCAGAATGGTTGGTGCCGCATGCATTTCCATCAGCAATTTTAGTTAATTTCATAGAAAGGAATCCCTCAGAAGAGAACTGCAAAGCCGTTGAAGGAAGCCATTAAAATACAAATTTGCGAAGTTGGCTTTGAAGAGTACCCGTTTCGTTTTTACTTGTAATCTGCACGAGCCAGACGCTCGCAGGGGTTGGGGTTGGGCCGCTGGGGATGCTGTCGACGGGGCAGTGCATTATAAGTATTGTGGTGAAGGATATTGATAGTGTGCAGCCACTATTGTGGTGGAAATGTGCTTTAGGATTGAGGTTTACGGGGATATTTCGATATTGTTGTGGTTTTTATGCCCCGTACATTTCAGTGGATATAAAATGTTTTGACGTCGATGGAAATTTTAGATGAATCAAGTCGATAGAATGAATATCGGCTCAATAATTTTCAAACTGGTGATATTAATATTTTACCTACTATACAGGGTAACCATGAATCCAAGGGTATATTCTTCAAATTCATCTGCGAACGTTCATTTGAACATGCGTCATGAAAAGCATGATACTCAGAATGCAGTACTTGAAGACTGAAAAAACTTAGTTTCCATTCATTAAAATATGAACGGAATTTTTTACTGTTATCATACCCAACAAATAACTTAATTAAAAGGAGCACTCCTACCTCTGTTTCGAACTCTTATTTTTCATCGGACATTATAAAACTATGCTAGATATATTGTAAACACATAATGAAAATACCGAACAAATGTTTCATAACATAAATATAGAAGAAGAAATAGAACTTACAGATTGTTTAGCAAACACAGAATGTATATTAAAACTGCATGAAAGAGAAAAACCGCTAGACCAGTAGTATCATATATAAATACACCATTAGGTGAATTAGTAAAGCTGTTAAACCAGAAATTTATTGATTTCACTAAATTCCATTCCAAAGGTTCGAAAACACACAAATTCTCAGATCAGTTTCATTTGATATAAAGAATATGTATCCAAATATTCCAACGGATGAATTCCTTCCGATAGAAAAATATTTTTCAAAATAAGACGCTGCTACACCTTGCTGATCAGTTTTATAACCTTCTAAAAACCTGCCTATCTCAAAATTATTTTCAATTCCGATCAAAATTTTACCAACAAACATCAGGATCACCTCTTAACCCCAATATATTTCAATATATATTCATGGTTAACATGAATAATATTTGAAAAATTTCAATGAATAATATTTGAAAAATTTCCTTAAATAACAAAATACCTCCGGTTTTAAAGTTATCCGGCATATAGAAAAATATCCAATAAGACAATTATTGTATTCCATAAAAGATACTTTCTTGAAAAAATACGCTAGTTTCAACTACGCTGATCCCCTCTCCAATAATTTGAGCAACTGTAATAATAATAATAAAATTGTTTATTTTCCTATACAACTTTGTGTGTACATGAGTTGTGAAAACCAGGTTGTTGACAATAAACTCAGAAATTAAACATAAACTGCTAAGTCATATGACTGTCTGCAGTGTACTAATCTAATTTTTTCCTTAAATAAACCTAACACACCGAAACTGATTCGCTAAACAAAGTAAAAAGTGAGAACAAAACTCAAACAGAAAAACTCAGATGCAACAAAAAATATATAAATTACCCAACCCTATAATGTCATGAATTTCATCCCTACCATAACGAAAGATAATCTTCTTCAGTTCAAACTTAAACTTCCCCATGTCAGTAACATTTTTTATGGACAATGCCAAAGCATTAAACAGTCTAAGCCCCAAGAAAAAAAAATTTAACTGGCCAATAGATTTATCTGTACGAGGTGTCTCATAAAATTTATTTTCCCGTCTGACATTATAGGCATGATGAAACTCCTCCAGTAAATATGCATTCCGATGCAAATGTATTTTACATTTGAAGAATATCCAAGATCCGAGCCTCATCATACAGACGTGAAATAGGGTAAGTATTTTCCTCATTGACGATGATTTTTAAAAACTCTTTTGTAGAACCTCGATACAAGCTATATACTCAGCCCTTGCATTTCCCCAGTTCAGAATATCATAGAATAATCTAGAGTGTACAAGTCCGTAGTAAATCTTTATCAAAGCTTTTGACCGAGAACATTTTTGACGTATTTGAATCTGTACAGCACACTTCGAAGAGTGGCAACTATGGTACAAATATGATGGTCCCAACGTAGATGGCTATCAAAAACAATTCCCAAACTTTTATAGGTGACAGCTTGGCCTACTTTCCTTTTTTCAGAAACATCTAATGTTCTGAAAGATAGCGTATTGCGGTTGTATCATGAAAGAGGTAAGAATTTAATCTTATCAAAATTGATTGTAAGCAGCTTTGCATTCATCCATCTTTCTATAACTCTCATAACCTCTTCCATCTTTTTCTTTGTTTCATCCCAACTATTAAAGTGAAATCGTCTGCCAAACTGACTATATTCCCATTTAAATTCAGCTGAAGCAAGCTATTAATATATATTCAAAAAGTACTATCAATCTGCTCTCTCTCTCTCATTCGAATAACTCTCAAAACGTCGTAGAACATTCCCCCTTATTCCAATCTCATCCAAGGCTTCCAATACTTTCTTGTGGCAGACGGTGTCAAAGGCCTTAGCGAGATCCAAAAAAATACACATAACCTTGTTCTTCTGAATTTGAAATAACCACCTCTTTCTCAAGTGATCTGAACTTGAGCAAATTAAGGTTAAATGCTAAACAAAAAACAGACAAATTCAATTAATCAGGAGTTATAAACATTGCTTTCAATGAGTGTACGGCAGCTTATGTTGGGCAGACAGGTAGGAATTTCGAAACCACATTAAAATAAATAAATAGATATGTTTATTCTCACAATGCTAAAAAAATTACATCGAGCAAATGTAGCACATCGATATTGACATACAAGATAGTTCTCAGGACATTGCAATATAAATTAATGAACAAAATAAATGCGAAAAATAAACTCTACCACCTCAAAGGTAATGCAACTATGAGAAGGAATATTATCTTGTATGAGGGAGTTTTTGAAAAAACATAATTTAATTCAATTTTAAAAGTTTACCTAATTAAATAAAATAAAAAAATTATATCTGATTTTTCTATCTGCTGTATAATTTCAAATATCCATTTCTGATTAATTTCTATTTTCTTTATGTGAAAGTTTGTAACACCACCCCAAGATTAAAGGCCATATGTCAAATGCGGAAGAGCAAGCGCATAATACGCCTACCTCGAAATGCGTGCATCACAGAATGTTCTCAATTTTCGAAACTTTGGTGCTATAAATCTCCATTTTTTAGTAACGTGTTGCACCTGAGCGTCCCATCTCAAGTGACAGTCAATGTAAACCCCCAAGTATTTTATTTCTGACGCGCAACCAATTTTCAATTGGTCGCCCACCGTGATGAATTGGTATGATGGAAGATTTTTCTTACAGTTAGAAAAAGGACACATTTGGTTTTGTCAATGTTAATGGTGAGTAGCATGCCATCAAAGTAATCTTCCAATGCCGGGAAATCTTTTTCTACATCTTTTTCGAGTTCAGTCCACGAGTCACCCGAGTAGAAGAGGACCGTGTCATCAGCAAAGCTAATGATATCCTCTTTTGTTTTCAGAAAAAAAATAGAGTTTATGTAAATTATGAACAGCAGGGGATAAGAAATATTTATCCTCGGATAATAATTCTCCAATATGTGAACATATAAAAACGACAAAACATTCAGTCACATTAGATAATATCAAAATTCTTCATAATTGCGACAAAGTAGTGAAAATAATCTGTTAGAATGTTTGAAAGTCAATAATCCTTATGACGACCCAAGTGAAATAACCCCCAATAGCCAGCTAGACATCATTATCTCTCCGCTACTCAATATTAAATACGGCTATTATCTTTATAAGTAGATGGAAGGTTCATGTAAAGAGAATTCCTTCGATCAGCCTTTTCGGAGTTTCTATATTGTTATACAGAGTGACCCAAATTCGATGTATGCTGAAACCTTCTCGCCAAGTTAGAGTTATAAAAAAGGGTAGCATCGTTTTCGAACTCTTTCGAGAAAGAAAGTGAAAACCGCATCTTGTTCCCAGTTTTTATTTTCGTGTTTTCAACAAAAATTCAGTTTTGTAATTTCATAAACACCTCAAAAAAGTCTAGGGAACACTTACCTATATCTTCAAATTTGATGATTCGAATTTATAGAAATCTTTCGGTTTTTGTTAGGATGTATTGTATATAAGGTATTCTCAAGAAAACAAAATAATATTTGACTTCTCCAAAGCACCTATCATAAAAAAAATTGAAATTTGAAAATGACGAAATTTGGTAAAACACCAAATAAAATCCTAAACTAATATTTTCGAAACGATATGGAAGTACTTATATTTTCAGTACCCAGAAGCTCCACCTCTGTTATTAATGACACTTTGGCACCGTCGTGGCATACTCAATATTGACATGTCTATGACATTTTGGCCTAAGTCATTCCAAGCCCCCTGAACTGCTAATCGAAGCTCTTGTTCATGATGGAAGACGTTTTGACGCAGGAGATTTCTTTTTAGGGTGTCTCACACATGCTCGATGGGATTCAGATCTGGGGAGCAGAATGGCCAAGGTAGGAGATCGATATAATTCCTTCAAGAACGTTCAAGACAACTTTTGTATTGTATGATGAGGAGAGGCATTATTTTGTTGGAAGAGTGGATTTTGACCCATTGTTTGGAGAGACGGCACCACTACAGGTAAAACTATCTCATTTGCGGAAGAATTTCCCGTGCGGTTGTTCTGTATGAAAACGAGGTCAGTTGTTCCACCAAGGCGTATACCTCCCCAAAACATCACTGATCCGCCTCCCTATCTAACAACTTCTCGAACACGCTGGAGACGGTTTTGCTTTCCAGGTTCTCTCCATATTCGAATTCTTCCCGAATCGGGATAATAACTAAATCTTCTAGATTCATCACTGAAGAGAACTGTGGCCCACCTCTATTGATCCCAGTTTACGTGTTCTCGGCACCAAGCTAAAGGAGCAGCGCGATTTCCATGGGTCAGTTGTGGAACTCTTAAAGGACGTCTGGAGTGAAGTTGACCTTCGTGCAGTTGATCTCTCACAGTTTGGTCGGAAATTTGTACATTGTGAACCTGTGATAGCTCTTGAGCTAATTGAGATGCTGTGGTAGTACGATCTCTTCTGGCTTGTAAAACCAAAAATTGGTCTTGGGTGACTGTAGTTATCCTGAAACGACCTGTATGGCGTTCTTCTACGCTACCTGTTTCATTGGGATACTTCCCAGAACCGTGGATACTTCCCGTTGTGAGCTCCCAGCTTGGAGCATGCCAACGGCTCGTATCATCTCTTCTCTAGTCAAATGTCGTCTTTCCATGAACGAATCACAAAACTTGAATCTTTTATTTGTGCTTACAACAGAAACAAAGTACCAAGTAACTGATTTCAAACACTGAATACATGAAATGATTATGAAGCAGCGTCGCATCCGCTGCATTTTTAGTTTTTTATAAAAAACTGAAATCTGTTGCGGCACTCTACATAATTTGGTGAGAAATTGATGCGTGTTCATTTCTTAAAAAAATCCCCCATATTGATCGTTCTGGATACGATATATCGATATTCAGAAGTATTCCCTAGACTTTTGTGAGGTGTTTATATGTTAAGATTTCTCCATGTTTCATAAACCGTTTCATATGGACATCATAAGGAACTTATTACAAAAATAACTCCTTATAATGATTACAATAGAAATATTTCAACCAAATTACTTAACGTAAAACACAAAGCAATAGAATTGGTGTATCCAAGATCTAAAGATCAACACACATTCAGTCGTCTCACATACGTTGGGAATATATATGATCTATACAAACCTGCAAAACCCTTTGATAATATCAAAATTCTTCACAATTAAATCTGTTGGGATGTTTGAAAATCAATAAACTTTGTAAAAACCCAAGTGAAATCCCCCTTAAAAGCCAGCTAGACATTAAAACCTTTCCACTACATAATATCAACTTGAGCTAGCATCAATATAAGTAAGATCATTTTCTGTAATTGACCACTTGAAAATGACCTGATGGTGATGGTAAAACCGGCCGAGTTTGTAGAAATAAAATATATTTACTTCATCGTTAATTGAAAAATGAATGAACTGCTACAGAATTTATGAATAAGTTGTATATAGAATTGTAAGAAGCAGATAGTAGGTATGCAGTTCACAAACGTTAGGAAGAGGGTTCTTATTTGATTACATCAAATTGAAGTTATGTGTCGAATTTTCAAATTATCAATACTAGAAGAAAGTGGCCATTCTGGATGCATTTCTTAAAAATATCGAATATTGTTTATATTTAATGAATGAAGTTTGATGATCTTTATATCTAAGTTTATCAAAATTACATGTGTCAGTAAGTATTTGAACACGACCTATCTCCCCTGATTGCTGGGATAGGATCTATCACATGGTCACCTAGTCACTTGGATCCTCTGAATTTTTTTATTCTGAGGAAACCTTAAGAGCCTTGATTTACTGTTCCCATTGGAGCATTTTCCTAGAAAGAGTAGTACACTTCACAACAGTAGGAAATGCTTAAGAACAATATTAATGAAAATGATACTCTTAGAAATTGAGATTAAACTAATAATAAAAATTGTAAGACTTTTGTGTAAAACTAAAGTCCCCAAATACCTGTTAGGTTAGGTAATGTTAGATTTGAGAATTACTGTATGACATCTACGATTCATACCCAAAATTAATGACCTTATAGCACGAAAGTTGCTTGGTTTTGATGGCTTCTATTGAGAAAGTCCTTGATACTGCGCATAACTCTCAGTTCGATTTCTGTATATAAGGGAACGTCGGTAGCAATGAAAAAGACGAGTCATCTGTAAACAAACCCCTCCCACAGTCAGCTCCTAACCAATTGACATGTTTACTGGCGAAATTCAATCGAGCTCTTCGATATGCTGCGGTTAGAGCTGCTCCACGAGCTTCGACACGGGGCCTCGCAACAACGAATCGTTGTCTCAACGAAGAGTCATAAGAAACAGTTATGGATCAACGTTGTTGCACGGTCGTCCTTGGCCAGGTCTTTCTCCACCTACCAGTCTCCCCGTACCTGCAGATCATTCTGGAAACAGTTAAATGGGACACCCTGATCCTTTGGCCTACTGACTTTTACAAATTAACACCATCTATGCTATCATGATTAAGGATCAAGCAATAGGAACTAGATAGAATGGCGTTTTGGCCAAAACTAAGTACATGATTGGGTGCAAAGGTATTATCATACGAAGAAGATAGGCCAAAACAATAATTGAGATATTTAAAAACTCTCACGGGAGGAGAAACCTGTCCCCTTCTGATCCCACCCAGCATGCCTCTGACGTCACATGCGTGCTTTGTTTTATTGTTTGGGAGATATTTGCTATTGAACAATGAACATTTGCATGTTTTTTTTAGTTGTTATTGAAATGTGCAATAATTGAACTACTTTAGAGTTCTTGTTCAGAATTTCCTAGAATAATCTAGAACTATTCTGAAGTATGACAAAAATAGGGAACCATTCGCCAAAGCCGGCGTACATAATGTCTAGCCGCAGGTAAACATTGGATTTGTGCACGCACACAAGAGACAGCTGGTATCGCTTACAACTTGTAAACCACACAATGTTTCAGCAATTTTCATCAATTTCTAGGAAAAATTCACTGCCATGTTATATAAATATGACAAGAGAGGAAAATACTTTTCCTATTCTATCCAAATACACTTATGATGGATATTTAAAAAAGCACAAGTTTATTTTATAATACATAAACGAATCAACATTATAAAATTTTGGAGACTCTCACCTAATTTTGATTGCATCGGTGATAATGACACATGCCGAAATCTCATAGAATCGAAAAATTCCAAATAACTCAAAAACAAAAAAGATAGTTGCGATCTGTTTTCACCAATTAATTTTGCACTAAAATCAAGGTCGGACATTGGTGGTGCAGTATTTCACATAACTGCCTTACTAGAATATCGAAAATGGGATAACTGTTTATCGATATTTGTTCACTACTGATCAAACTATCTATCAAATCTATCAATCAAACTACTATTTCTATATCAACTTTACTCTCCTAAATAAAATTCGTTCAAAACTGGATATATTTCACTGATATAAAGACACATTGAATGAAGGCTTTCTTCGTTTCAAATATCGCTCAACTTATATATCAGCGAACAACTCCCCATCCAAGCCGATTTCAGCTTCATCAGACGTCAGCTGCGCTCTGTACATGGGCGTCAATTAACGCTGAAAAAGCTCGGGCACGTAATATCTCCGATAGGGCACAAAAACGTGTCATCAAAAAGAGAGGTGGCTGCGTCCCGTCAGCAAAGCCTACCGAATAGTTGAAAAACGATTGAAACGTCATTAGCGAGTTGTGGAACGACCTGCTAACTCCACGTCATTCATGAAAAGCTGTAGAGATGAACATGAACGTATCAGGGGTTTCGGATATGTCAGATATTATCACAGTCTCTTAAGATGGGGGAATCCCGAAACATCTTATTTATAATCCCAATGGTGAATAGGGAATTGTGGCGCTTTTGTCATAATGTCAATTTAATTGCTCAAATTTCCTAGAACTAAATTAGGTGGGTATGTATTGTTTCAATAGCTTCTTCTGAATAAAGAAAATGCAAACTTGAGTGTAGGAGTGATGTGCAATGTTGCTTGCTAGCATCCTTACAATTGAGATTAAGCCGATGGAGTAAGTGAACATTCTAACATAACCCTAATCCATATACAGGGTGTTTAAAAAAGACACGGAATTATTGAGGTAAGTGCTTGCTGAAGTTATTTCAAGAGAAAAGTTCATATAAACATAGGTTCGCAAATATTTCGTTACCGATTTACAAGGTGTTAAAGTTTGATCGAAAGATGAAGTTCTTCATGAAAATTTGTTGTATCCATTCCACCCATAATGTATACAAGCACTTCTTACGGATTTTCCTGCCCGTATTGCTTATTGTCAATGGCGTTTGCGTAAGTTGATTCAAATCCCTCATTTCCTTATGCTGATCCTGTTCACAGATGGAGTTTTTTCAAGAAATTCCATAAGAAGTTTTCATAATAATATGTGTATGCATTTACTTGCGTGATAAAATAACTCGTAACTTTGCAGTCTACCTAGTTGCAGTCGAAATTCCAGGTGTCGAAATTTTACATGTTCGATTATCTAGGAATAATACTGAAATTAACTTGGTGTGCGTTTATCGACCAGGCGATGTCACTCGAGAATCGAACATCCTCTTTATCGAATACTTGGATCGAATTTCATCACTGAATAACCTAATTATTGTTGGCGATTTCAACTATCGCGATATCGTCTGGCCTGTGACTCATATTCCTGAAACGTCAAACTCTGCGAGTGACTTTGTAAGATTTATTTCCGACCCAAACCTTTTCCAGTTTATGGATAAACCAACTAGATTCAGGAAAAATAATGAGCCTTCATCAATGGACCTGATATTCACCAACGAAGAACATCTCATTACACAGCCAGAACATCACTCTCCTATTGGTATCTCCGATCACGAAGTTCTCACTTTCACCCTGCAGCTCAATGATATTAAACCTGAAAGATCCAATCATATTGTTTATAATGTAGTCAATTTTGAAACCTTGTCCCACGATCTCTAGAATACTGATTGGCGGTCACTTTTCAGTCCTACAGATGATGCTGATATTATGTGTAAGAAATTCCACTCCACATTGATGTTGCTAATAAACAGACATTCCCAGAAAAAGACTCGCGCAAATCCTCTCAAACCATGGATTAACTCAGAGCTTTTGTCGCTGATAGAACACAAAATCGCCTATGGAAGAAATATAAACGCATTAATAACCCTGAAGACTTTTTGAAACATAGAAATTTTTCCAAACAAGTATCTCTTGCTCTGCACTCTGCACGCTGCCAATACGAGGAATCGATTGCTGCTTCCGATTACAACAGAAAACTTTTCAAATTTATTCGTACCAATTTGCAGTCGAAGGTTAGTGCTCTCCTGCTACGGAAAAATGATGGGAGTATATGTGGATCTGACACTGAATCGGCGGAGGTTCTGGCGGATGCATTTTTTAGCTGCTTCACATCTGAGCCAGAGATCGAGCAGATGCTGAATTCTGCTACGACACCACTGGAGAATAGCATAACACATGTAGAGTTCAATCCAGATATAGTGAAAAAGCACCTTCTCAAGCTCAAAAATCATTCGTCCCCAGGACTTGACCGCCTCAGTTCGTTCTTCTTGACGAAATTTGCCGATGTACTTTCACATCCGTTGGCTAGTATTATGAAAACATCCTTCGAGAGTTCCAGCGTTCCTCTAGGTTGGAAAAAGTCAAGTGTCACTCTCATCTACAAAAAAGGTGATATACTCAACCCGTATAATTATAGACCAATAAGTCTTTTGTCTGCTGCATGTAAAGTTATGAAATCAATAATAGTTGAAGCAATGACAGAGTTTATTACAAAAAACTCCATCATACCACCAGAGCAACATGGCTTTGTTAGGGGAAAATCGACTACTACCAAACTGTTATCTTGCCTTAACGACTGGACAAACACCTACGACGATAGAACACCTACCGATGTAATATATCTCGATTTCGCAAAGGCTTTCGACAGAGTCACAGCTAAGAGATTAGTGTATAAATTAAATATCGTAGGTATTCGGGGGAAGTTGCTTCTTTGGACTGCTAATTATTTGTCGCGGCGAACATTCGTAGTTAAAGTTGGTGGATGCGTCGTGGGGCCACTGCTATTTATTATTTTCGCCAGTGACTTGTCTCATCGGATTAGGTCTCGCAAATCGTTCTTCGCTAATGACACCAAGTTGTATGCAAACCCGCTAATCGGGAGGCAGCTTCTGCAAGACGACTTGGATGTAATAAATCGATGGTGCAAATATACACTCCTACCATTGAACGTGGACAAATGTGAAGTGCTGCGTATAGCACCGAACAATTCATTGTATCAGTACTCGATTGCCAATCAACCGCTTCGCTCGGTGTCTTCACATATCGACCTAGGTGTAACCATTACTTCAGACCTCACATGGTAGGAACATATTCTTAGTGTTTGTAAACGGGCTAACTCTTTGATTCACCTCATTCGCAAATCATTCGAACACCTATCCTTCACCAGCTCAATCTCACTCTACAAAACTTATGTGCGTCCAATTTTGGAGTACGCGGGTGCGGTGTGGTGTCCGGTTCTCGTTCGGGATAAGAACGTGCTGGAAGGTGTTCAGCGCCGTGCAACGCGTATGACTTTCGGTGCCGAACGTCCATCATACGCTGACAGGTAAACTGCAGCTGGTCTAACGACTTTCGAGCAACGTCGACGTCGCAGAGATTTGATTTTAACTTACAGAGTGGTTAAACACAACTACGCCAACCTTAAGAATGTGTTTGCATTAAACGATGATACTCGCTTGCGTGGCCATTGTCTCAAACTGAGAAAAGAAAAGTTTTCGACATGGCAAAGACAGTACATGTTGATCAATAGAGTGTTCAATGATTGGAATGGGTTTCCAGGTGATGTGGTCTGCTCGGAATCGGAAAATGAATTCAAAAACAGAATAGACTCGCTTCTTTTCGCGTAGTAGAGTGTCAATGCTCTAGTGAAGTTTATTACTAGACTAATTTTACTAATTTTTTGTATAAGCTGTGTATACCAATTTATGAATTATCTTCTGTTATTAGGCTTCATAGGACTATGTCCTCAGCCTTAAATTATTTCTAATAATAATAATAATAATTATATGCGGTGTGAAGAAAATTCACATCAATTATAAGAAGATCGATTTCAACAATTGTTCTCGTTGAAAGTTTGAATCTTCATTGTAGGTGACTACCTATTTGGACCAGTATTTCTACCAGGGTGACTAACAGGGGAGGTGTACCGCCACTTTTTGAAACACACACGTCCAGCCTATTTTAGTCTGCTTGCTCATGACTCAAGATGTCTTCCTTTGGTGTCATTTGAACTCTTTGGTTTACACTATCCCACTGGCAAATGTTGAGGACTTAAGAAATAGAATCATTACTGGGTACCACTCGATAATAACAGGTCCTGGTGTATTCGAAAGAGTTCACTAATCAATGAGGAGAAGGCTGAAATCTCGAATCCGAGCTGAAAAAGGTCACTTTGAATATCTTTTATAGAGTGTTACTGAATTACTCAAAAGCTTTTGTTCTGCATATGGATCAAACTCTTTATTTTCAAACAGGATATTCAATGATGAAAAGAAGAATACTACGATTTTCAATCTAAGACTACGTTTCGTACAATGAAATATATGGAATTTCTTTTCTTATTTTTTTCATATTTTTTACTCAGAAACTTGGCGTCTCACAAACAATGATAGGAGAGTGTTTTACTCATAAAATTATTGAAAACTGCGATCGAAAGTTTGAACATAGAAAGAATAATGTATATTACAATAAAAAATTATTCTAAGGAATAGTCTGTATTTACCATGGCTGAAAAATTCGTAGAAAAATACATATTTTTGGTAGAATTCAATTGTTTCATTCAATATAGTCGACGAAGATACAGCGATTGTAGCGATCAATAATATTTTTGATGCCAATTTTATAATGAGACTTCTCGGTAACTTCGAAATAGGTTTCAGTTTGGACGAAAACCTGTTCAATAGTCTTGAATTTTTTTTAAGGAGCATTCTTTTCAAGTCTTAAATTAAAAAAAAGTCACAGGGGCAAGATCGGATGAATAAGGTGGATGAGAAAGTAATTCGAAGACCAATTCGTACAATTTTGCCATTGTTTTGATTGATTTGTGACATGGTGTATTGTCTTGATGAAACAGCATTTTTTTTCAAATTGGAGTATTTGTTCGTGATTTTGCAGTTCATCTCGTTCATAAAATCTAACCTAACCTAAATTATTCATGAATTGGACGATCGGAGAGATCTTATTCCTTACGGCCTGTACATGGAAATTAATGATCTTCAATGTCTGTTCTTTGATGGCTTTATTATGTTCAGTTGGTTATTTCTGCTGCTGTTGCTGTTTTTGTTTAAACAACCGAAGTGAAGCCACCCGAAGACTCTAGTTTATGCTATGCACTTTATTCTTTAAAAAAAATAGCAGAATTCATACAAAGTACCACAAATTTTCAACGCAGAGAGAATATCATTCAAATGAGAATGCTATGGAAAATTCGACTCGATATAAAAACAACTTTCATATCCTTTTGGCAGATACTGGTATATTTGAACCAATAAGTGAGTGCTAAAATTAATGGTTGAAGATTTCAAACTATGCTTCTTTCAACAGTTGACGCTGATTGAGCAGTACATTTAATGATTGATGAAGAAAAACGTACTGCTAGACAAATAAATGCTTCAACAAGCAGCGTATGAAGAGCATTGGAGGGTTTACAAGGGATTGGTGAATTTACAAGGCAAAAAGGATTGGGAAAAAGAAGAAAAACGACTGCTCACGATGTTTGTTTATTAAGACTTCATAGCAAGGTGTATTGTCTTGATGAAACAGCATTTTCATTTTTTTCAATTTGGGGAATTTCTTCGTGATTTTATAGCTCACCTCGTTCAGTCCAGTCGGCTGAGTGTCGATTGCTTTCTGAAGTGTATTATTGAAAAAACTTGGCTTTATTACGGATAATTATTTCCAAACCAATCTCAGAATCATTGACTCGTTGTTTTTTCGATCAGAAGTCAATAAACGCGGCACCCATTCGCACACAGCTTTCGCATGTCCAAACATTCTTTTGAAATAAATTAACACGTTCCATAAATATCTTGATGATCTCAGTTATCTCAATCAATTTTTTTGGACTATTCAATACAATTTTGGGTAATTTTGTAACGTTTTCATCGAAATAGGTTCCAGTTTGGACGATAACCTGTTCAATAGTCTTGAATTTTTTTCAAGGAGCTTTTTTTCAAGTCTAAAATTAGGAAGTAATTCGAAGACCATGATTTTCAATTGGCAATATATTGATGCTTTGAATAGTTGTTGAAGTCGAACTTCTTCTGAGTAGAATCAAACTGCCTCCATGTTTTGAATTTACTCGGCAGTAACTATCGGCGAGATTGATTTTTTTCCCAAAGATTAATTTTTATTAAGACTTCGTATTTTGAAAGTCAGATCTAGTACAGCTAGCAACAGTAAACATTCATCTTGAATCTCCAGATACGAGTTTCAGAACTAGTGAGTATTTCAGTCAATGATACAATACAATCAAGACAATTTTGCTACAAGAATCAGTTGAAGAGGCGGGTCCGTAATGGTTTGAAATTGAGTTTAAGGTCCTCAAGTTGCTTGTTCACTCATAGTATGAGCGAAAAACTTTATGCTGTTGCATAATAATGACGCACCACATGCCTCAATAGTAGTCAGTGATTACCTTGATGGAATTGAAATATTGAGATTACGCTGGCCGGCATGAAACTCTAATCTCTATGCTATTGAGAATGTGTGAAGCACGATGGGCAAAAGGCTAAAAAAGTACCTCTTTTTTGAACAATATAAGAATGAAGTATCCCAGGCTTTGCAAGAAGAATGGACAAGAATACAACAAGGGTACATCCGTAATCTTATCGAAGGTATGTCAAGACACATTCTAGCCGTAATAAGATCTCGAGTAAGTGGTTATTTAATGATTTCTGTTCGTATTCTTTCACTTTTGTACCACCTTATTTTTTCTGTGAATAAAAATTTTTGCTATACCACCTGACAATGCTAAAGCAGAAAATGCATCTCTTGCAAGAAACAGCCAGCTGCATGAATTGAAGACAGAATGAATGTAGCCTTTTAATGAAGTGTATTTTATGACGAAATTCATCTCAACATTCCTACAGGCTTATTCTAAATTCGTAAGAAAAAAACATTTTTGGTTTACTCTTGTATACCGCTATTCGAAGTGCATTATAACTATGTTAGTTTTCATTCTACGTGGAATAATCTGTAACATATCCTACATTCAAGAATATCAAATAATAAATTGAAGAGTTATAGAGTTTCAAACTAGAGGATAATTTCGGCAAGATCGAATTTCTTGCCGGTAACTGAATAAGTGTAGTTCATTGGGTATGTATATAAGTCATTTATGAATTTCGAGTGTATGAAATTGAAGCAAAAATAGACATGGAATAATCACAGCTTAAATATTCGTGATTCGTGTAAACTAACACGGAAGAGATAGAATTGGCTCGAAATATATAAACGAGATAAAAATGTGATGGCAATGAGGTATTTACACAATCCATTGGTTTTCTGCTTCCACGAAAACAAAAACGAATGAACGATGCCTTTTATCATCACACACAGGTACATATTCTTAACTGAATAAATACGATTATCACTGTCCACTCGTCGTCAAACATAAGGTTCTCCTGATCTTGACCATTTCGAATAACAGTCTTTTTTTCACTATACATTCTGTCGAAAAAGTACCATAAATTAGTCAATGAAACACAAATAATTTAATTTTCTTTCAAATTTCTTGCATCGCCTACAAAGTAGTTCCTTCCGAAGTAAGACAACAAATAGTTAAGTTGTCCAAACATTTTTCAAACGCTTTTTCCGGAATCAACTTCAGTTTCCCTGCGAATTCTTCTTCATGTCTTCTGTCGATTCAAAACAGGTACCTCCAATTGGTAACTTGAGCTTTGGAAAGAGAAAAATGTCGGCTGGTGCCATATCAGGTGAAAACTGTGGTCGTTCGATGGTATTTGTTGATTTTTGTCCGAAATTTATTCTCAATGATAATCTTGTGAGATAGTGCATTATCGTGGAGCAAAATTCATGAGTTTCCTTTCCACAAATCTGGCATTTCTCGACAAAATCGCTCGCTTAAACTCAAACCCATGTCTCATCACTAGTTACAATGCGTTTTATTAATGTGGGGTCGAAATTGACCCGTTCTTGCATGTTTCAGTGACCCTAACGCGATTTAATTTTTGAAGAAAATTCAGTTCTTTTGAGACTAGTCGATCGGTAACGCGTCTCATACCCAACCAATAGTTCGAAATGGTACGAATTGATTCGTGAGACACAGGAAATTCATTGTCTATCTCTCACATATTCAAATGACGTTTTTCTTTTACCATTTCTTTCACTTTATCGATGTTACCATCAGTTGAAGATGTAGATGGCCGACCAGATCGAATCAAATCTCTCACCACTTCTCGGCCACTGTTTAATGCACTGCACCACTCATATGGGTGTTTCTGATAACGTCGATTCACCGTAAACCTTCTGTAACATATTCAGCGATTCGGCACACCGAATTCCATTTGCAATACAATATTTTCCGTTCGATATTTTAATATATTTTGAAAATCATGAGGAAAAAAAATATAAGAGGATCTTATTGAGTTATTGAAAGTGGTACGTGTTAGGACTTATCAGAAGAATATTTCCATTTATTAAATGGAGATCTTCTTTATGTTACGATAATCTTGTCGAACAGTATCAATGAAAAGCTCAAGCAATGAAGGTCGAAAAAGATTATATTCAAAGGTATGCTTGAACAACAATCACTTTATAATAAAAGTAAACGATCCTGGAACAGATTAAATGATAATGAGCAATGAAAAGGTTCTATATAATACCTGTATCAGTCGTTTGGAATATTAGGTTTCACATAGTACGCCTATGCCATCATCATTAGAATCGCTGTCAAACCACCGTCCGGCAGCAGTCTGCTCTTTGGCTCTTCATACAATGGCGCTAATGCCTATTTCCCGCCCCCACCCCTTGCACAATATGCAATAATTGCGTTCAATTGCCGGCGGAAGCTCCCTCTCAATCACACAAATTACAACAGTGGGTTAAACGACCCGTAAAATGTCCTAACTGGTGCACTAAATACCTCCTAATAATAATATTTGATAAAATCGACGCTATCTCTCGGATCGTGTATATTGTATGAAATAGGAATGGCGTCATGAACGATGTATTCTATTCTTTCATAGTATATTGATCCATGTGCAGATATTTCGACCGGAAATCGACATTGCAGAATTTAAAATTTCGACCTCTTTGATATGCACAATAGAATTCAATTGCTCTAGAATTCAAATTTTCATGCATACTGTTAATTCCCATGAAAGAATGACTGAATCGAGAATTGTGGAAGCTCTAGAATTCAGCAGTTCGTTGAAATATACAGAATGTCATTTGTTTATGAGTCAAAACGTGAATGGAATTCTCAGAATGTCTTACAACCAACAATTAAATTAATAGATTGTGTTACCATAGGCAATACTGGGTGTCCCATCTTCGATGTTTAGGTGCGACAGCAATGTGAAACACATTTAAAGCTCCTTTTTCGCGCTACTTATATTGGGGTTTTCACTCTTCGCGAAAGAAAAAATGCGACCCAGTTCGTATATTTGCAGGTGAAGATTTCTTTATTAGTCGATCTAATCGATACATTTACCATTTGTAATCGTGTCGTCAAATCGATTAATAAAATTATGAAGTAGACTTTATTACTATTACGCGGGGTAATATCCACCGAATGCTCAAAAAGACAAGGCTCTCCTCATGATTGTTTTCAAAGGATATTTGAGGTGTAACGAACCTTGTATTGAATTTCTTTTCAATTTAAACTATAAATATTCAGAAACTCGCAAGAATACGGAGGTCCTCTGGTTCCACAAAGCTGATTATATAATTATTAATCGAAGAATCTCAGATGTACCTTGGTCAGAAATATTATTAGATGGTACTATAAACGCTGATTTGAATACCTTCCATGTCATACTCAATAATAAACACCTCAAAAAGTCTAAGGAACACTTACCAATATCTTTGAAATATGAATTTGATTCGAATTTATAGAAATCTTTCGGTTTTTGTTAGGATGCATTGTATTAATGTATTCTCAAGAAAACAAATTAATATTTGACTTCTCCAAAGCACCTATTAGAAAAAAAAATTGAAATTTGAAAATGACGAAATTTGGTAAAACACAAAAAAAAATCCTGGACTAATATTTTCGAAACGATATGGAAGCACTTATATTTTTCAGTACCCAGAAGGTCCACCCCTGCTATTGATGACACCTTGGCATCGTCGCGGCATGCTCAATAATAAATTGTCTATTACATTTTGGCCTAGGTCATTCCAAGCCCCCTGAACTGCTAATCGAAGCTCCTGTTCATGATGGAAGACGATTTCACGCAGGACATTTCTTTTAGGGTGTCCCATACATGTTCGATGGGATTCAGATCTGGGGAGCAGGATGGCCACGGTAGAAGATCGAAATCATTCTCTTAAAGAACGTTCAAGACAACTCTTGCACGATGAGGAGGGGCATTATCTTGTTGGAAGAGTGGATTTTAACCCATTGTTTGGAGGTACGGTACCACTACAAGTAAAGCTATCTCATTTGGGTAAGAATTTTCCGTGAGGTTGTTCTGTATGAAAAAGAATCTATGCAAATTCAAAATTTCACAGCAAACATTACCAAAATTACGAATGTAATAGAACAAGATGGATTCGAACAGATAGAATCAAGTTACATTTAGGAGTTGCTTGAATCGCAATATGAAGATTTGACTGAAACCGGCTTGGAAAAAATGTTAAATTCACAGCCTATTGAAGACGAGATTTCAACAAGCTCCGAAATGACATTCCATCTGAAGAATCCTAGTAAAGGTTTTAGAATGGTAAATGAGCTTTGTAATTTCTTCTTGAAAATTCATCCGTCTATGGAAAGAAGTCTTGTTTTTGGAGGCAAAAAAGAACAAAATAGATATTCCCCTTCCATTCTACCTGGGTGATACGTAACATACTTTATAACTTTCTTCAATTATGTGTAAATTTTCAGAAATGAAAATTCTTCTAATATTCTGTGTTTTCATCTGGCTGCAAATTTACACGAAGCATTCCAAAAGATCTCAATTCTATGCTCACGAGAATGAATGTCAAAATGAATCCATTATTCAATTCTCGTTGTTGATCGACAAATAATTAGCTGACTAGTTCGCAATGGAAAAAAGTGTGTGAATTATGATAAATTCAACATGTTCAAGTGTTCGGTTCAGAATGCGTGTGAATCTGATGCAGATTCAGAATTTTATTGTGTTTGTTTTGTTAATACAAGGCAACCTCGTTAGTCTTTATTTATAGATTGAATCAGAATCTTATGAACATTGGTTCCAAGCACTCAGACAAAAAAGTTACAATATACAAGGAAATTAAGATAGATAATTTTTCGAATACTTCTCTGCATTCTACTAAAAATGTGTCAAAGCAGCACCAGCCTACTAGATGAAATTACAGGATATTCAAGCAGTTTTTTTTTCTGTGAAAAAATTACAGAAATACTCCATACTACTGTGTCCAAAAATAAGGGTGACATTTGAATTTATACTGTTCTCGCAGATGGATTTAGGGCAGTGCTCTTATTTTTAGGTTGATAGGACCGTCTTTGATATATGTGCCAAACTAGAATCAAAACTCTGAAAATTCTAAGGTTTCATAGTTCTAAATGAAGTTTCTCTAATTCAAGAATGGAAATCGAAAAAGAATATTCGTTGGTTATAATTATTGATTCATTACATATTTCAAAACGCCCTAATAACATTAGTGGGTGTGGAATGAAGCTTCTCAATGTATGATATTCTTGTGGGAAATTTCAAAAATATTTGATAACAAAAGTATTTTAGACTATACAGGATGTACCATGATAAGGTTATGGTTTTTTGAATGGGACACCCTATATTTTGTTTTGATTTGACTTTGTGAGGAAAAATGAGGGTGAGTTTGTTCGAAATTCTCTATCTCTCTCTTCTTGGTGCCTTATCCGGTACAGACATTGGCGATTAGCATAGATATTCGTATCTTGTTAGCTGCACTTCTGAAGAGCTGTATGGTAGTGAGCCCGTACCACTGACGCAAATTATGCAGCCAGGAATGTCTTCGTCTACCAGGGCCTCTCTTGCTGTCCGTTTTACCCTGCATGATAAGCTGGAGGAGGCGATATTTTTCGGGACGCATAATGTGTCCAAAGTACTCCATTTTACGTTTTTCACTGTAAATAAGATTTCTCTCTGTTTATCAAGCATACGGAGGACCTCATCGTTGCTAATGTGGTCCGTCCATGATATGCGTAGAAAGCGGCGGTAGACCCACAGCTCAAATGCCTCCAGTTTCTTCATAAGTCTTTCCGTCATAGTTCATGCTTCCACACCATACAATAGAATTGAGAATATGTAGCATTTTTTCAGTCTGTATTTTAAATTGATAGATAGATCTCTACTGGTGAATAGTGATTTCATGTTGTTGAATGCTGTTCTTGCTTTCTCAATTCTTGTTTTTATCTCCATGGACTGATCCCAATCTGAACTTACGAAAGATCCGAGATAGGAGTACTTGTTGACCTGTTCCACAGGTTTCGTGCCTATTATCAGTTGTTCCCATTGTTGTGGTCGTTTACTAATACGCATCCACTTGATTTTCTCAACGTTGAGCTTCAAGCCATACTGTAAACTAACGACTCGCACTCTCTCCACTAGTTGCTGCAACTGTATCATCAGCGTATCTGTTGATCAGTTCTCCATTCATCTTTATACCTGCCTCTACCTTGTACAGCGCTTCCTTGAAGATTTCTTCCGTATATCTGTTGAAGAGAAGAGGGGATAAAATGCAACCCTGACGTATGCCTTTCTTTATTTCGATATCATCCGTGAAGCTATTGTCTACTTTGACCCGACAGGTCTGCCCCCAGTAGAGATTAGTTAATACTCTTACGTCTTTATTGTCAAGACCTGTTTTTTGTAGGATGGATACGAGTCGTTCATGGTTGACGCTATCGAATGCCTTAGCAAAGTCGACAAAGCAGATATATATTCCCTATATCTATCTTAAATAGTCTCCGTAATATTTTCATTTTCTGAAATTTTGTGCCCTCAATATTGATTTTAAGCTTAAGATGTACAACTATTGTGAAAGTGATTGTTTTTGCTTGAACATATAACACATTTTGTTGATTTTTGACGCTGAGACTCATTCAGATCTCATTTCTTGGAATGGTAAACCCTATATCTAAAGGGTCAAGTATATTTTAATTCTTTTCGATTGGTATCTAGGTGTCCTTTACCTTTTCTCAACGGTTCGAAGATATTCGAAAGTTGAATTACTAAATATCGACTTCATTCAGAAAACAAATCAGTGTAACTGCAAAGAACAAATTGGAATGAAATTCTGGAATATTTCTTGAAATTAGATAACAATTGGCTGAACTTTCGCATATCTTCGAAACAGTTGAAAATACGTATATATAAGGAACTTAGGTGCCGTTCGAAAAGTATTAGCATATACCATTTATTCGACCTTTAGATAAAGGATATGCCATTTGAAAGAAAGAGTGAAATGAGATTGGAATGAGCCCCAACTTTCGTTTTCGGACACCTGTGTAACATAGATCAACAAAATGTGTGATATATTCAAGTACTATACAACAAAATTTTATTTTCGAAATGAACCAAATTTTCAGAAAATATGAAATATTTGGGAAACTATTGAATATGGGTATAAGGAATGTCTAACTCACCTACCTTTTTTCTCACAAAGTTCAAAATGATATTGTAGCTGTATTATGAAACACCCTGAATAGTCTAAAACATTTTTAGTTCGTAGTCACTACAGCACTACTTATTACTGAGCAAAAGAAAACTTCCAAAAACGACCGTAAAATATGCCTAGTCTTCCACTCCGAATGTGATGAGCACCCGGTAAAATTAGATTTGTAGTATGGGTATTAATTTTTCATTTGTTCTTCATTTGATTCAGTTATCCTATTATTTCATTAAGGACGTATTCTCTTTATCTGATATGAAATTGTTACTTGCTTATATGTGGGCATATTTTCAAGTTCCTGGCTGCATCTAATCTGGTCTCTAGTAACGACAGATGCTACAATTTTTTATCTATTCAAATTATGTTGAAGGCATGATTCTTCCAATTTCGTTATTCATGATCGGATACATTTGGTCAAATAGTTTATTGATGATATTGTTCCTAAAATTGTACTGTTATTATGAAATTGTATTGAAGTTCGAGCGCTTAACATTCATGTTAAGAGGGATTTCATAGCTAATTTCTATTTATTCTCGAAACACTACCTTGGTCTGCATATGACTTTTGGATCTGTTGAAATTACCCACTTTCTTAGCCGTAATTTTGTGATAAAAAAAATAGAAATCACTAGCTGCCATATCAGGAGAATAAAGTGGATGAGGCAGCAATTCTTGTCGTAACTTCAGCCGCGTGACTATTGTAATTAAAGAGGAATGAGCAGAGTATCATTGAGGAAAAACAAGATTTCCTTTATGGTAAGACTTGTCTGTTTCTTTTTATTCGAATTGGTCTAATAGTAATGTTATTTGTTTCATGATCTCTTATTTTTGTGGAAAATCAATGAAAATAAGGCCATATGCGTTCCAGAAAGCGATGGCCGTCACCTTGATGCCAATGGGATCAGCTTGAGTTGAATGCACTACCAGTGGCCTCCAACCTCCGTTGGAATTGCTTCTTCTTCTGAGGAATGTAGACTTGAATTCATGTTTCATCTGCCATAATGAAACTGCGCAAAAACTCATTTGGCTTTCGATCAATCATTTTTGATATGCCTCAACTGAAACTTTTTTTTCATTCCAAAGTATATCCTGAAAGTTCCAATATTTATAACACCGTCTATTCATTTAAACAATTTGAGCAATTTAGAAAATTCAATTATGAATTTCATTAAGGAAACTGCAAAGCCGGTAAAATTTTCTAAAGCGACAATAAATCTTGGGGTGAATTATTTGATGCAGAATGTATCCCTGGGGTGGATAACTAGCTAATCATAAGTATTTTAATTAAGTGTGTGATTGGTGGCATTAATCAGAGGGGCGTTTCTGATGAGTAATCAGCATATACATACGGCATGTAACAACCCTAGATTACCGCGTCTAGCGACTCAAATGAGGGTGACTCCTGATAATTTACTGCAATTGCAGAAAATGAAATTGGGGACAAGTGTACTGTGCTTGAACGAGGTGCAACGGGAACGTTTCAGAGTACTCTGCAGGTATTCTTAATGAGAATTTGATTTTGTGTCGAAAGTTTGCTTTTTGTCCCCAGGTTCGATAAAGTTGAGAAGATAAACGATAGTGTTGTGAAACCATAACTTTTCTCATAAGGAATCATCTCCAATGTCTGGGTTATCATTGAAATGAAAAACAATGGACGTTCTCACGCGCCAGATCTCGAGATCTTGCCCGTTAATAAGGCTCATTTGATCTGTTCTGATATATTTCTACTGGACCCCCCTGGTTGCTGGAATATTTTAATTTCTATTCTTCAGAGGGGGCGCTGCCTATCATGCAACTGCTGTGGCAGCTCATGATTATTTAACAAGTGTATTCAGTCGCTTTTTGAAGAAGATCAAATTGTGAGTTATTGGAAAAAGAAAATTGAACAGCACACTAACCCTGTGAACAAAAAAAATTTAAAGAGAGAGGTACGTCACGTTGCTGATTAGACCGTCTGCTGATGAGAATTTTCCGAGAGCATGGTTTTTCTTAAAAACTGGATTCTTTCCAGAACCAAGTCTTTCAGTACCTTACCACATTAACAATGGAAGTATCCGTAAGATTAGCAATCGGTCACCTTTGAGGGAGATGCTGAAGAATACGTGCGATCTTCGGGTGGTTAATGAAGTGCACTGCTTCTTTAAGATACTTTCCAATAGGTATAATGATTCTTTGTCTGTGAAGCCTATCACATGGAAAGAGTATTCCAGAACAGATCGCACCTGCGCCTTGTAAAAAGCATCACATGTGATGGCATGACGCATTGCTCAGCCCTGATAATAAAGCTAAGTTAAGAAGAATCAGATTTGGCCATGGCTGACACATGGTCATGCTTGCAAACTCCGGTATTGACTGTGATGCCGAGAATATACAAGTTCGTTTCTGAGGAAATCCGATGATTAAAGGAGGTTCTCTAGCAGCGACTTTTCTGGGGAACGTTGTTTCGTGTTAAAATCGGCCGATTCAAATCAGTCCCAAATATACCAAATATCCAACCCTTTTTTTCTCTGAACAAGGCTTTTACGCCAGTATATATTTTTTTAAAATGAGTTCATTCTCCAACATTCTGTAGTTATGCTCCTAGAGTACCAAATCAATTGTAATCGTACCATCGGGATAGATAGACCGATTTCCTTTTCTGGAAATTATTAACAAGTTTGTCTACTTTGAATCTATATGGGCTACCAGTGATCAACATGGAATATAGACTATTGAAATTATGTTTAATAAGTCTAGGTACCACAAACTCGTGCTTACAACACAAAAAAAATCTCTTCCTACATGTACCAGGCTCGTTCTCAACTTATTCCACCTCAATAAAGTCTGGTGTGCCCCATATCATACTCCAAACGACTTAATTTAGAACAAATTACTCTTGCCGGTACCTTACGATTTTTTTAAGGTACTCTGGCTTTTCGGCAATATATTGTTTCATTTAAATTGTCGAAAGGCCAGAGTACCTTTACCTTAAGAAAATCGTAAGTTACCGGCAAAAGTAATCAATTTTAAATTAACAACGAAAAAGACATTGCAGTTATCGTCTTGGGTTATTTTATACCAATACGTATGATTTGGGCATGGCACATATATCAATTGATAGAAACTTTGGACAACAGTAATTTTCATCTCAACAAATTCTCATTAGTATCATCGATGAATCAAAGAGAAGCAGCGGTTAGATTTAATTTCGGCGAAATTTTTATAGTTCACATTCAAAAAAACCTAGACTTCCTACAAAACATTGAATGAACCGATGAGTCCAAATTTTCAACAGAAGATGTTCTCAATCGTCATAAATCTCATATATGGGCCTTCTTAAATCCACATCATATACAGAAGCCAAATTTCCAACATATTTTCACTTTTAATGTATTTTTTAATGTACAGTAGCCAATATCAATATTAGATTTATGAGAAAAATTTGATTGGTGTAAATATTTAGAGACTTTAACTACAACAATATCCCGTTAAATGCACGTTTTTTATGTTGGTAACAATTAGTTGGTGCTCCGCACCATTGCATATCTCAATTATCGGAAGCAGTAACCAGCTTGTTTGACGACAAATGGATAAGCAGACTGAGTACATGAAATTGGCCTTCAAGATATCCCGATCTCACCGCTTAAAGTTTCCATCTATGGGATACATATAATTGAAGTGCGCTCGCACTTCTTAAAATTTAACTTTTCATGAATGTTGAAGAATTTGTTTCATGATTCATGTCGTCATCTTAGTTTTTCGTATTTTAAGTGATAAAATTTGATTATAATTTTCTAATTCTCAAATTGGTCGTTAATTCGGGAAATTTCCTGTTATATTCCGATGATTACCGGTAGAATAGTAGTTCATCTGGGTTCTGACTGGCGCATCTTCCTTTTTCAACATAAACACGGTATCACGGAATCATGGTTCTCTTTGAGATGCTTTGTTTTTTGTGTGACGTAGAAGTTTGTTTTTCGATATCCGGTCAACAATTTGAAGTCAATTTCGGCACAGTTCCGTTGAAACAACCGATTGTGAATCTCAAATAATTCATTGAAAGATTCCCCAACAGACAGATTTGCCAGTATCAAGTCCCATTTGTTTTTATTCAATCCCTGTTGAATATAAGGAATTCATTTGATATTCTTCTCACTTCAATAGTTTCATACCAAATTTTCATGTTTTGCTTAGTAATGATCTCTCAGATGAAGAGTTATAGTTATAGTGATAAGTGATAAGTTGGTTTTGAAAGCAAAAATATTCTATATGTATGTGGAACTGCGTTTACTGTCTCTAGAGCATTGATTCCCAAAGTGGTCTATATCGACCCTCAGGGGTCTATGACAACTTGCAGGGGGTCTACGTCAGCGAAAATAAAATTTGGGGGTCTATTAAATGAAAAACGGGGGCCCACGATAGTGGATCGCAACACATATACTGATAGTACCTATTTACTTACATCATACTATCTTATAATATAAAGACATATACATTAATAGAGAACAAGTACTGTGTTTTAAGGAATTTTACTTAATAATTGCGATTCGAAACGCGTTTCACTACACCGTAGCTTCTTCAGACGAATGAATGTACAGAAAATATAAATATAAATGTTCTTGACTAATTAAAAGCTTATTGGGTTGCTTGTTCTAAGTGGTTATTTGTGACAGGTATATCCAATAAAATTAAGGAATAGATTGCTCCCCGAAGAGATTCAATAGAGGTGAAGGGCTTAAATCGACTTGTTCATTGATGAGTGTTTGTATTTATTGATTTCTGAAGTTTCCCAAAGATCTACTTTCCAATATTTATTATCTGTATGCAAAATTTCAAACTGTTGGTCGAAAGAGTGATTATTTTCTAAGAGATGATTCGCGTAATTTGAATCTGATTTTTTATTTGAAAAAGTGCGTTTATCAATCTATAAACACCTGATTCATTGTTTTTACCTGATTTAGTTTTATTATTTTCTATATATTTGCCTAAATTATTATAAGTTTGGAAAGCCATATTGAAATTATTGTTACTCAAAAATGATTTCAGTTTCTCACTTGTGATGACAACGTAGGTTAAGGTGTTGAATTTTTGTTTCAATTTATCGACAGGGTAAACTTCATTCAATGCGATTCTACTTTGTTTTTATTTAAAATATTATTTATTAGTTTGGGATTGTAACCATTATTTTGGCTATTTGTTTAATCAAATTTAATTCTTTGTTGAAATTTTCTGGTGACAACGGGATGTTAATCAATCTATGAATAAAACTATTGAATGCTGACATTTTATGTCGATATGAATGACACGACGAGTTATGTATTATAATATCTGTATGTGACGGCTTATGGTGAATTGCGAAAACATGTTTTCCATTTTCATTCGAAATTGTTACGTCTAAGAAATTTATAGAATTATTGCTTTCTATTTCGGTTGTGAATCCAATTTTGGATGTAATGAATTTATATGATTTTCGAAAATTTTAACTGTCTATCTGTCCTGTGAAGCAAATAATGATATCGTCTACATATCGATACCAGTATAAACAATATTTACTGAGTGGATGATTATGAATTAATTTCTCTAAGTTATTCATGAATATTTCTGCTAACAAAGGACTTAACGGATTGCCCATAATCAAGCCGTCTTCAATAGTATAATATTTGTTATTCAAATGGAAATAATTTTGATCTAAACAAATTTGTAATGATGAAAGAATATCTGATTTAATGATAGTGTTACATGATTCTTTTCTAATAATTCTTCAACTAAGTAATACGTATCTTTCGAAGGAATGTTGGGAAATAGATTCTTAACATCGAAAGAAATGAGTTTGGAATTAGGTGGTATGGTATAATGGTATCTTTGATATTGGCAATTGGTTCGTATGAAGTTTTGACCGAAATTTAGGTTTAAAATTGCATTGTTTTATTAGCAAGTCGTTGGGGAATTTTGAAAGTTTGAAAGAAGGTGCCGTTACATAAGAAACAACAGGTCTAATAGGGTAATTAGGTTTATGAAGTTTTATCAACGAATATAATTCGGGGGATTGTGGATTGAAGTTAATGAATTTATATTTTTCGTGGTCTGTAATTAATGATTTTGCTGTCGAAATTATGTTTTTAACCACTTTCTGAAATTTTGAGGTAGGATCCTTAGTTGATGTTATATAGTTTCCGGCTGTTAAGAATTCTTCAGTTTTAGAAATATAATCGGATTTACTAATCGCGATGACGGTGTTACCTTTATCTGCTTTAGTGAATACTAAATCGCTCTTGGTACTATTTTCACGAATTGTTTTTATTATCTTATAATCGAAATTGCAATGAGGTGATAATTTCGAAAAATTTTCCTTGATGATTTTTGCTGTTTGATGTTTGGCTAAAATATTATCTTCGGAGTTTTTGAGAATGATTTCGGAGTCTATGCCTAACTGTTCAAAATTAGTTTTATTATGTTTTGGATGTATATTATGTTTGAATCCTTTTTCTAATAGATCTTTTTGTGGTTGTGTAAAATCGGTATCAGTTAAATTGGTGAATCTGTCAAAAAATTTATGGTCTACAAATTTATTAGTTGAATGTTTGGGTGGAGAAGTTTTGAATTTAGGTGAATTCAACTTTTTCTGTTGTTGCTGAAACTTTTTATGAATTAAAATTTTGACATCGTATCTGGATTCAGAGTCTAAAATATCAAACTCAACAGGGTGCAATCTAAACAATAATTCCGTATGGATTACCTTCAAATATATGTTGGCAACGTCCCTCCTGTTGTACTGGATCTTCATATCCTCTTTGAGCCATATGCGTTGGCCTTTCTCGATTGCCTCCCAAATTCACATATACATTATTTATAAAAATACCTATGAAGTAAAAAATTTATTATATATGTTTATTAAATTGTGTAAGTTTTAGAATGTAGGCATTCGCGTTGTGGTCTCAATACATTTTGAACTTGTAAAAACCTGCATATAATGAAATACCAGTATCATCTTGTACGAGCAGTATCAGAGCTTCGCTAACTTGCACTGACTTGGTCAATTCGTCACTCTATAAAAACGAATATGGGACAAATACTTTTATTCATTTCCTGAATCTTGAAAAGTAAAGTGCTCAGAAAATATTTAAAAAAATATAATCTGGTAGTTTATCAAACAAATTATAGTTAATCAGTGTTATTTTGTTTTGAGTGCTGGTGAAAAGTAGGTACATTATTTTTTATAACATTAAGTTTGGTACTCGTAGTTATAAGAGATTGATAAATTACGCCAATCATGACTTCAGTTATTGGTAGTTTAATATTGAGACATGCAGAATCACACGAGTTCTCCTCAATAATTTCTTTTTGAAAGTTTTAGCAATCGGCTATTATAATCACAGTGCAATCTCCGTAATCCGAACTAATTGCTGCAGGGAGATGTTCGGATTATGGAACGTTCTCGGAAAAATCTAAAGAAAATTTTCAATATACAGCTGCTGGTGTTTATGTCTTATTTAAATAATGTAATTTTGTCCACAGATGAAGCCATGTCCGAATCTAAAAATAAATGTAGACAGTACAGTGTTGATTATTTGGAATTTGGTTTCATTCCATCATTGTCGGACAAACAATTGCCTATGTGCCTTTTATGCAACAAAGTTTTGGGCAATGACGCTATGAAACCATCTAAGCTGCAGGATCATCTGAGAAGATGTCACCCTGAAAAAACAGATTAAGATTAGAAATACTTTCAAACACTCAAAGATACGCTTCAGAAGAGACCCACACTGGACGGAATGCTCGGTTCGACGTCACAAAAAAACGAGGATGGTTTGCGGGCGTCTTACAATATCTGGCTACTTATAACCAAATCCGAAAAACTGCATACTATCGGAGTGAAGTTAAATTTGCCAGCCGTTGAAGAGGTACTAAAAACTGTTTTACACAAACCTGCATCTAATATCATTAACAGAATTCCCTTTAGCAATAATACTATTGAAAAACGTATTGATGAAATGAGTTCTGATATTGAAAGCGTCTTGTGTAATTATTCGCAAACGACCCATTACCTGGTAATGCAACATTATTATTGGCATATGTTCGTTTTGTAATGAATCAAGAAATCTACGGGGAGTTGCTCTTCGCAAAAACTTTGATAACAGACACTAAAGGTGAATCTCTTTTTAATGAT
Source organism: Cryptolaemus montrouzieri (assembly GCA_013387265.2). Taxonomy (NCBI): domain Eukaryota; kingdom Metazoa; phylum Arthropoda; class Insecta; order Coleoptera; family Coccinellidae; genus Cryptolaemus; species Cryptolaemus montrouzieri. Next base: position 37,375,973 of record JABFTP020000001.1, read on the forward strand.
TAGTTGGCTATTTTTCTTATAAGTTATTTCGAATTGGTGGAATTCAGCCAGTTCTTTTCCAAAGATCTTTAATTATACATTCAGTCGTTTTCCGCTCTCGAAATCGAAGTCTTGAGTTCGATTTCGAGAGTGGAGAACACATCTTCTCCGTGTTCTTTGTTACCGTTCAGTAAGACTAAGCAGCCCTTGAGTTATCTAGATATGTATATTTCGTTTTATTATTACGTAGGAGATCTGTATATATATCTTACTCCTGAAGAAGGCAAAATATTGTGCCGAAACGTCGACTGAATGTATAAATAAAGATCTTTGGTTCTGGTTCTACCTTCAGATATATTGTTTTCAGTTTTTGACAAAAGTTAATAAAATGATCTTCGTCTCTCTCCATCGTTTCTAGCTCATCCCCAATAATTTTGGTACACTCGATCTCAAAGTTCTTTTTTCACCCACAAGAGTTCCGCATTATCTTTGGGGTTATAAATATTTATTTGCATCAGCAAATTCGTCAGTATTGTCATGGATAATAAAACCAACAAGTTGTTCACTTATTGGACACTTTCTGAGGTTTTTTTCATCATTAAATCATTCAAAACGTCTTTTTTCCACTTTGTTACCTCAGATATGAAATAGTGGAACATAGAAACTGACATTGGAATTAAATCAACTCTGCCTGTTTCTCTTTCACGTCCTAAGGATTTGTTTTATCGACTAGGTTCAGCTGTGATAATATTACATTAAGAAACAGAGAGTTTTAAGATGCCTTGAATATTGTAACTGCATGATATTGACTTCGAAAAGCTTCTTAACTTCGTATGAAGAAGGAAGCAGTACTTTTTCTCAGGAAAATTGATGAGTTATTCGAACATAAACTCAGTTTTAGAAAATAGTCTGAGTTGTGAAAGCCTAATTTGAAGAAAGAGTTGTTAAGTTTCATGGTACGCCACTGTTTGCATACTGATTTTCTTTCTGAAATGTCAGCTAGAACATTCTGTATATCGGAAATTGAGTATTTCAGAAACATCAAGTCTTCTTACTCTCGAAAAAGATCGAGGAATCAAACTCTGATGTTTCGGTATGTACTTAAGAGAAAATCTGTATTTGAATATCCCTAACAAAACAATTTTCTCTTCATCGTTCCGCTAAATTCCAGGGGTCTCCCACAACGAGAACCTATTTTCCTCTCGTCCAGACATAGCTCTTCAATCTTTCCGCTCCTATCAATTTCCACAGCAGCACAGGCTCAATCTCGCATGGCCTGCACGGGCAATTAAAAAAGCCAGATTTGCACAGGTGAAACCAGACGAGGTGACTTTGATGCCTGCAATTCTGACACACTTCGTGAACCCGGTTTTTATTCATTCGCGAAATTAAATTTTCATTTGGACGCCAATATGCAAGGCGTTTAATGAAATTTGCTGTTTTGTTCATGTCGTAGTTATTGCATTTTGTCTGGACTGGTGGGTTCCCTTTTAGAGCTCGGTTATTATATTAAACTGTTCTGTTCTTGAAGTTGGTCACGCGAGCTTGCATTAGAATGCGGTTATAATTAAATGGTTAACTTACAAGTCAACTCATATGGCTTGAAAATTTACTTTCGTATAACGAATTTAATTTGTAAAGCATGAATTACGTATATTGTTCCTGGGTTAACGATGAAATGATGAAATTCTGCATTCGTTCGAAGCAAATCCTTTGTTAGCTTATTAAGATTTTTACTGAATATTTCACGCAGTGACAGCTTGCTTCTGGATGTTCTAAATGGCTTCCATTTTAAACAATACACAATGTTAATCTGTTTTCAAATGATCTTCTAACTCCTTTTATCCTCTCAATCATATCGTCAGCCATCGTAGGCAGTGTTCGAAATGAATTTCCTTCACATACCCCCAGAGATTCTGGGTGGGGTGTTTATTCCAGTTGTGGAGGAAGCTAAATATCTGGGAATCACCTTGGATAGTAAACTCACGTGGAACTCGACCTGGAAAACACAATACGAAAGGCTAAACATTCCTTATGGGCATGTTGAATGACCTGTGGAAATAAATGGGGTCTTGTCTCAACGCAACTCCAGTGGCTATATGTGATGGTGGTTAGACCACGTATTACATACGGCTGCATTGCTTGGTGGGAGTGCTGTCTTAAGAAGCAATTCCAACTCAAGCTCTCTAAATTGCAGAGAACGGCCTGCATGGTGATTACTAAATATTTCCGCTCTACACCCACTGCGGCCATTAAATTGATATTGGGGCTTGCCCCTCTTCATCTGGTGATAGGAGGTATGGCTTGAATGGCTTTCTACAGATTCCATCATCTTTTCCGAAATGGAGCGGGTTATTTCGACTTTGTGCCAGGCGTCTTACAGTCCAAAATTGTGGACAATGAGATGGTGAGTATGAGATCTGACATAGCAACTCCTAAACCAACATGGAGCAGCCATTCCAGATCATTATTCCTGATACACAGGAGTGGTCCACCTGCAAGGACCATCTATTTTAGGGTCTCTACTGGTACACGGATGGCTCAAAAATTACAAAAGGTCTTGGAGCTGGTGTCTTCGGTTGAGGTGCTGCCAAGAAACAGTCGATCTGTCTTGGCGGGCATTTGACTGTCTTTCAAGTAGAAATATTCACCATTGATCACTGTGCTAACTTGTTGCTTGCACGGGGATTAACAAATAGGTCGGATAGCCAAGCTTCACTGAAGTCATTGGAATTCGATACTTGCGTCACTTATGGATCAGCAATGATGCTTCACCCTTGCCAAACTATTACATCTGAGCAGGCTCCGTCTAATATGGGTACTTGATCACTCGGACATTGAGAGGAATGAAAAGGCAGACTCATTGACTGCTCGAGGAAAGGCCTGGGATTCATCGGACCGGAACCTAGGCTTGCAATTCCCTGGAGACTGCAAGAATGTAAAATAATCAATGGTTGGACCTGAGGGTACGTGAGCACTCGATGAGTCTTACAGGTTTCCGATACACTCGACGTGCCATCAGTGGACCTTCTAGTGCGACAGCCGAGGCCTGGCTTAACCTCTCTAGAGAGTTTTAACCGCCATACTAACGGAGCACTGTCGCCTAAGAAAACACCTAAAAAAGTTAGGATTGATCAAGGATCCTTCCTGTAGGCTATGTGAAGGAGATATAGATTCAATGTTATATGCGAGTGCCCAGCTGGGGACAGAGTCAATATAGAAGAACTTGGAACTAGCGAACTGAAGCTGACTGAACTCATAAAGGTCTTACCCACGAAACTCGTATCTTTTACGAGAATGATGGAGCTCGTGGATTAAATTTAGGACAGAGTGTGCCACAATAGAACACTCATATGAAAAGTCAATAGATTTTCTGCATGGGAAAAAGTCAATGCAATTATCATCCTGCAGGTCAATTCCGGAATCCACCTCTGCTGATCCATATTAGGAAAGTGTGTTCTCATGAAATTCCGCACATTGGCAGTGTAATGTGAATGAGCTCTGTCCAATTGTACCACATTCGTTGCTTTACGTCGATCGTCACATGTTCTAACAATTCTTGTAGATAATGACGAAGAAGCCTCAAAAACATGCGGCCCTATGATTGCGTCCCAAGTATTAACCGCTCATCGAATCTGCGTGTACAGCTGACTGAAAATTTGTTAATTCTGATCATTGTAGTAACTAAATTTGAAATGATTCACTCGGAACCTGTTGTGTAAAGTGCATTCATCCGAGAACATAATATTTTCAGCAAAATTTTAGATCATTTCCGACATACATAAACAGAACTCAAGCCGACGTTCAAACCCCCCTTCCTATTGCTCCTGGTGAACCTGAACATGATACGGATGGAATCCGTGTTTTTGACTATTCTAGATACACTTCCTCCACTGATTCCCATTTCATCGGCAATCTTCCAGTGACAAATAGTAGGATTTTCAAGGACAATCGCTACAAATGTCGTCAAATTTTCTATAACCCGCTTTCGTCTGTTCATTTTTGGATAAGCTACGTTACCAGTTTGTCGAAATGTTCGTAGTAATTTTTGTGAAGAAATTCTGTCCAGATTCCTTCGATTCGGGTAACTTCTGGAGTACATTCTTGACGATAAAAAATAGTTTCGTTGATACTCGCCAATGATATGAATCATATTAATTCGTTCTGGTATTAGACGAGTCTTCATTTTGAATGTTTATCAAATAGCACATTTGCTTGAAATTGGAATTTCCAACCGATAGTAAAACAAAATTGAAGTTGTGAACATTATAAAGTGATACGTACTTGAAACACCCATTGGTTCATAGGTTCTGTCTGAATGGAGTGTTTATTCCAGTTGTGGAGGAAATATCTGGGGATTACCTCGAATAGTAAACTCACGTGAAATTCGCACTGAAAAAACACAATACACAAGGTTAGAGGTTCCTTATAGGCATGTCGAATAACCTGTGGAAAGAAATGAGGTCTTTCCCCAACGCAACTCCAGTGTCTATATGGGATGGTGGTTAGATCACGTATTACATACGACTGCATTTCTTGATGTGAGTGCAGTCTTAAGAAGAAACTCCAACTCAAGCTCTCTAAATTGCAGAGAAAGGCCAGCTAGATGATTACTGGAGCTTTCCGCTCTACATCCACTGCGGCCATAAAACTGATATTGGGCCTTGCCTCTCTTCATCTGGTGATAAGGGTGTGGCTTGAACAGCTTTCTACAGATTCGATCATCATGGAGCGGGTCATTTCGGCTTTGTGCCAGGCGCCTTACAATCTGAAATTGTGAATAATGAGTTGCTGCGTATGTGGTCTGACATAGCAACACCTAAAACCAACATGGAACGGCCATTCCAGATCATTATTACCGATAGACAGGAGTGGATCACCTCCAAGGACCGTCTACTTGAGGATCTCTGCTGGTACACGGACGGCTCAAAAACTGCGAAAGGTGTTGGAGCTAGTGATTATGGTCAAGGTGCTGCCAAGGAACAGTCGATCTGTCTTGGCGGGCATGCTACTGTCTCTCAAGCAGAAATATTTGGCATAGATCACTGTGCTAACCTCTTGCTTGCGGGGGGATTAACGAATAGGTCAATGAAAATCTTCACCGATAGCCAAGCTGCACTGAGGCATTGACATCCGATACCTGTACGTTACTTATGGTGCAGGAATGTCCCTTCAACCTTGCCAAACTAGGAGAACGGAGCAGGCTCCGTCTAATATGGGAACCTGGTTACTCGAGCATTGGGGGGAATGTGAAGGTGGACTCATTGGCTGCTCGAGGAACCGGCCTGGGATACATCGGACCGGAACCTAGGCTTGAAATTCCCTGGAGACTGAAAGGATGTAAATAATCAATGGTTGGGTACATGAGCACTGGATGAGTCTTGCAGGTATCAGATACGCTGGACGTGCCATCAGTGGACCTTCTAGTGCGAGAGCCGAGGCCTGGCTGGACCTGAGAGTCTTAACCGCTATACTAACGGAGCACTGTTGCTTCAGAAAACACCTAAATAAGTTAGGATTAATCGAGGATCCCTATGTAGGCTATGAGAAGAAGATATAGAATCAATGTTATGTGCGACATACATAAACAGAACTCAAGCCGACGTTCAAACTCCCCTTCCTATTGCTCCTGGTGAACCTGAACATGATACGGATGGAATCCGTGTTTTTGACGATTCTAGATACACTTCTTCCACTGATTCCCATTTCATCGGCAATCTTCCAGTGACAAATAGTTGAATTTTAAAGGACAGGCGATACAAATGTCGTCGCATTTTCTATAACCCGCTTTCGTCTGTTTATTTTTGGATAAGCTACGTTAACAGTTTGCCAAAATGTTTGTAGTAGTTTTTGTAAAGAAATTCTGTCCAGATATCTTCGATTCGGGTAACTTTTGGAGTACGCTCTTGACGATAAAAAATAGTTTCGTTGATACTCGCCAATGATATGAATCATATCAATTCGTTCTGGTATTGGATAAGTCCTCATTTTGAATGTAGACACCTCAAAAAAGTATGGGGAACACTTACCAATATCTTTAAAATATGAATTTGATGATTCGAATTCATAGAAATCTTTCGATTTTTGTTACGATTTTGTTACTTCTGCAAAGCACCTATTATAAAAAAAAAGTTGAAATTTGAAAATTACGAAATTTGGTAAAACACAAAAAAAAATCCTGAACTAATATTTTCGAAACGATATGGAAGCACTTATATTTTTCAGTACCCAGAAGGTCCACCTCTGTTATTAATGACACTTTGGCATCGTCGCGGCATGCTCAATATTAAATTGTCTATTACAATTTGGCCTAAGTCATTCCTAGCCCCCTGAACTGCTAATCGAAGCTCCTGTTCATGATGGAAGACGTTTTGACGCAGGAGATTTCTTTTTAGGGTGTCCCACACATGCTTGATATCATTCTCTGCAAGAACGTTCAAGACAACTCTTGCACGATGAGGAGGGGCATTATCTTGTTGGAAGAGTGGATTTCGACCCATAGGTTGGAGACACGGTCCCATTACAGGTAAAACTATCTCATTCACGTAAGAATTTCCCGTGAGGTTGTTCTGTATGAAAACGAGGTCAGTTCGTCCACCAAGAAATATCACTGATTCGCCTCCCTGTCTAACAACTTCTCAAGCATGCTGGAGACGGTTTTGCTTTCCAGGTTCCCTCCATATTCGAATTCTTCCTGAATCGGAATAATAACTAAATCTAGATTCATCACTGAAGAAAACTGTGACCCACCTCTCTTGATCCCAGTTTGCGTGTTCTTGGCTTAAAGGACGTCTGGAGTGGAGTTGACCTTCGAGCAGTTGAGTTCTCACAGTTTGGTCGGAAATTTGTACATTATTAACTCGTAATAGCTCTTGAGCTAATTGAGATGGTGTGGTAGTACGATCTCTTCTGGCTTGTAGAACCAAAAATCGGTCTTGGGCCGCTGTAGTAATCCTGAAACAACCTGTATGGCGTTCTTCTACGCTACTTGTTTCATTGAAACGCGACCATAAACAGTTTATGACACTTGGGCTACTTCCCAGAACCCTGGATACTTCCCGTTGTGAGCTCCCAGCTTGGAGCATGACAACGGCTCGTAACATCTCTTCTCTAGTCAAATGTCGTCTTTCCATGGTCGAATCACAAAACTTGAATCTTTTATTTGTGCTTATAACAGAAACAGAGTGCCAACTAACTGATTTCAAACACTGAATACATGAAATGATTATAAAGCAGCGTCGCATCTGCTGCTTTTTCATGTTTTCATAAAAAAAATTGATATCTGTTGCGGCACTCTACATAATTTGGTGAGAAATTGATACAGGTGTTCATTTCTTAAAAAAAATCATCCATATTGATCGTTCTGGATACGATATATCGATATTCAGAAGTGTTCCCTAGACTTTTTTGAGGTGTTTATATCAAATAGCAAATTTGCTTGAAATTGGCATTTTCCAACCGATAGTAAAACAAAAATGAAATTGTGAACACTATGCAGTGATAAGTACTCGAAACTTTTTTTTAAGACCGACGTAATATTTTTCCATATAGAATTTATTAATAGTTATCAACAACGACCTTTTTCAGGAATTTGTTGATACGAAGTATATTAAGCCCCCAACATTAAATTGCAACATTAAAATGATTAGGAATAGGTTGGTACCAACTGAGTGCAAGGAATGAGATGAAGAAATCTCGATTGTAAGATTACCTTGATGCGCTTTTCCAGTATTGAGCATCATCCCTTCATTAAAATTCATTCGATAGAATTTGATTAACTGAATGTGATGAAATTGATAAATATTATATTTTCTCCTAGGTACAAACTAGTTCAACTGTAAAACAATGAATTGGAGTGAAAAATTACAATATTTCATGAAAATCGAATCAGCTGAACCTACGGATATTATCGAAACCATTGAAAATAGGCATAGGGAACCTAGGTTCCATTCGGAAGGTATTAAAATGTACCATTTATTGGACCCTTTATATATGAGAAATGCTATTTGGTAAAATAACAGTGAAATAAGATTTATAATGAGCCGTAACTTCAAAAATTATTTTCGAGCACCTGGTATAACATAGATCAATAAAATGTGTCATATTTACAAGCAACAATTATTACTCACAATAGTTGTATATCTGAAGCTTATAAATCAATATTAAGGGCAAATTTTTTTTCAAATTTCAAAAATGTCGAATATATTGGAAACTATTTGAGGAAGGTTCAGAGAAATTTGAACAAACTCACCTTGAGTTTTTCCTCACAAAGTCAAAAATGAAACAAAATATAAGGTATCCTATTCAAAACATGATAAGTTTGGTATGTAACCTAATTATGGAACAGCCTGTATTGTCTGAAATTACATAAATTTACTTTGTATGCACTACAGCACAACATATTACTGTCAAAAAAGAATTCAGAAGCGGGTGAGCCACTCATATGATACAAATGAGGTAAAATTTGAGAATAGTTCCTTTCTCGACATATGAAATTAATAACCATGCTTTTCATTAATATCGCAGCATATCTAATGGTTTATTTTACTGAGAAAAATCCTTTTTTATAATGACGAAAGTGAAAGGAAGCATGGCAACGGTAAACTTCTATCTTATCCAGCCAAAGTGTTGAAAGAGGCACGTAATACACAGGAACCTCTAAAACAATAAGATCATGATTACACCCCATCCAGGTGGTACGTGACAACTCTGGAGGCCTTTCCACATTTAAAGAGTAGAGATAAATATAATTACGTAACTAACTGGTCAGACAACTGGAGAAAAAAGTAAAATTCCTAGGATATTCCCAAGAAAAAGGTTAGACGGAAAATTATCTTTTATTTTCATCTAAGAATTGCTACTAAATGAAACTGATATCTCTTAGATGTTGGTATACGTTACTGTTATTACTTGGTCGATATTGATTTTCAACCCTTAAAACATGATTATTAGTTCTGTGAGATAGTGGGTTAAGACGCTCAATAATATCTTTCAGATAAACCTAATTAGATTAAAAGAGTTTAGGAAAATATGGTCATGATTGGTAATAGAGAAAGTAATTAAAAATCAAATCCTACTTTGTGTGACTAATTGAATTGATATGAAATATGGAGCAACAATATTAAGGAAACTTAGCTTCCATACTAATTCTAGTAATCCAACATCCTGTATAAACGATAACATTTTCATCTCGGATTACTTTTCCGTATAGAAGACAAGATACACAGCGCCAAGAAAGTAATGCAGCAATTCGAAAATTCAAATTAATTCACAAGTAGCTTAGATTCGTTGAAGTATTATTTTTCTATTAATACACCGGCAGTAAGGAATGCTTGAAATCAATCGAAATGAAAATGGTTCTAATAGAATTGAAGATGAACTGACAATGAAAAATGTGAAACTTTTGGAAAAAAAACAGCAATCCGCAAACCCAAACATTCTGTTTTTAGTGGAGTGACGCAGATCGTTGATATGCAACAGAAAAGGAGTTCTCGAACAAAATTATTTTTCAAGGGACAATATTCAACCTTCCGTTAAATGTTAAATATCCTCCCTTGAAGGAACTAGCTTTCCGATCTACTCTTCATAATCACCGTTAACGGGGACCACCGGGAAGTGGTACAGCACGGTCAGATGTCACGAATAGGAACAATGGATTGCAGTTTCGGTCTCGTTTGACCTCGTCAGTATTATCTACCTACTTGTAACAAAAGGCCATGCCGTTACCTACTCATCTCAATTCATTGGAGCGAACGCAATAATATAAATATCACTGCGCCCCCCAACGAACCGAAACAGAGGCTACCCCACCAACGGCCCGCGAAACGGTGAAACCAAAGAGCAGATGAAACGAGAAAACGTTAAGTGGTCACACTAGTTCGATAACATACCGCCATGCGACACTCACGTATCAGACAGAAGCGGCCGTCGAAAGACCGACGCTCCTTATTTCCATGTGGTTTACAACCAGGCATACACAAACATCTCAAAACAAAAAGTTACTAAATGCGAGATTTCGCAATGTGTAGACATATCGAAGAAAATTATTTTTCAAGGGACTATATTCAACCTTCCGTAAAATGTTAAATATCCTCCCTTGAAGGAGCTAGTTTTCTGATCTACTTTTCATAATCACCGTTAACCGGGGCCACCGGGAAGTGGTACAGCACGGTCAGATGTCACGAATAGGAACAATTGACTGCAGTTCCGGTCTCGTCTGATCTCGTCAGCATTATCTACCCACTCGTAACAAAAGGCCATGCTGTTACCTACTCATCTCAATTTTCGAGTTTGCGGGGCGTTGTTGGGGTAGCCTCTGTTTGGGTTCGTTGGGGGGCGCAGTGATATTTATATTATTGCGTTCGCTCCAACGAATTGAGATGAGAAGGTAATGGCATGGCCATTTTGGTACGAGTGGGTAGATAATGCTGACGAGGTCAAACGAGACCAAAACTGCAGTCCATTGTTCCTATACGTGACATCTGACCGTGTTGTACCACTTCCCGGTGGCCACGGTTAACGGTGATTATGAAGAGTAGATCGGAAAACTAGCTCCTTCAAGGGAGGATATTTAACATTCTATGGAAGGTTGAATATGGTCCCTTGAAAAATAATTTTCTTTGATATGTCTACACATTGCGAAATCTCGCATTTAGTAACTTTTTGTTTTGAGATGTTTGTGTATGCCTGGTTGTAAACCACATGGAAATAATAAACTAACACACCAACCGAATCGATCTACTGAGAAGAAAACTACTATTCCAACTATGCAATTTTTCGGAAAATCCATATGCAATTAGTTTATTCATCAAGGCTGCGTACTAGATTCTGTCGAGGGCATTTGAGGTATTGTCAACAAAATTTCAATATCAATTACAAAAATATGATTTGGAAAACATCTTTTAAGAAATTAAGTAGGTAATCAAATTTGTTTCCTACATTTGGTAGTTATGAAGAACTACCCAATTTCTTACAACCCGACGCCTCCACCAACTGTCAAAACCATATTGTGATAACTAAAACTATTGGGGTCTTCTTTAAGGGGTAGCTCTCCGCGAGGACCAAATAATGGAAACGTCAGTGAAAAGTATTAAAAAATGAATTATTATTCACAACTTACGAGAAAAAAATAGATCAAGACAAAAAAAATAATATAAATTTGAATATAAGTTTTGTAAGTAAAGACATCGAATAATTTACCTCAATAGATTTGAGGGTTTTACTTTTTTCACCGTACACTAGATACCTCAACAAAAAAACTAAACTTTACTGGTCGCTGAATAGACTTAATTAAATGATTGAACTGAAAAACAGAACAGCTTCTTCTGATGCCAAAAGTGCATTAGCTTCATTCTTTTCGATTCCCACGAGTCGACGTAGATTCTGGAAATCTTGCAAACTAGTTTATTAAAAACCACGTGTCGATTCATTTTGCACTGCTAGAATATTCGCTGCGTGAGAAAGTCGGGACTGAGGGACGTTGAATCCAGAATTTACAGAAAAATAGGTGTATATTTTACGAAAACGAGATCCTAGACTTATAAGAATTTGGAAAAGAAATTAATAACGGGTAAACTAACAATCCACTTTCCAAACTCGAGATTCAGTTAATACAACAACATTTCCTTTATTTAATGGGGATATTTTTTTCAAAATCCCTTCAATTTCTTAACTTTCACAAAAATAATCAACTACTGCCCTAAGGTAATATCGGAGCCATAAATGAATTATGTACATTTTACAAAAGGAAGATTTTAGGCTTAGGAAAATTATCTGTATTTTGAAAAGAACCTATATTTAAATATTCATTTTGGTTTTTTGTTGCTCTAGTGTACCATTCCTGACACTTGCCCTCCACCATTAAATATTCGCCCTCGAATTTTAAACCCAATTTCTAACAGAATGACAGAACAACTATCAAATTAGAATGAAATTTCTCACAGTACTCTTATCTCAATTAAATCAAATTAATTGAAATTTAAATACAAAACAGAAAAATAAATGTGATTGTGAAGAAAATTCAAAGTGTTCTGGCATTTCTGTCTCTTTTACCGCACAAATTTAGTCAAAGGCACTGAAAAACGATCATTGTTCTCGGAACACACTCTGCATTAAATTTCATCCAGAAGCTCCATCCTTCTTGTAAAGGATATGAGATTTGGGTGAGAGCTCAATAAGCTCTATCAGCTTCAGTTTGTTAGATCCAAGTTCTTCCACCCTGACTCTGTCTCTAGCTGCGCGCCCACAGATAACATGTTCCATTGATTCTATATCTTCTTCAAGTAGCCTCCTTGAAAGATCCTCAACCAATCCTAACTTGTTAAGGTTATTTCTGAGGCGACAGTGCCCCGTTAGTATGGCGGTTGAAACTCCCAGATCCGACCTAGAGAGTTTAAGCCAGGCCTGTCTGAAACTTGGGACCCGTCCAGTTCTCACCTACCCTCAGGTCCAATCATCGGTTATTGTACATCCTTGCAGTCTTCAGGGGAGCCTGGGCTCCGGTCCGATGAACCCCAAACCTCGCCCTCGAGCAGCCAGGGAGTCTCCCTTCTCATTCCCCTTAATGCCCGAGTGTCCGGGTCATATTAGACGGAGCCTGTCCCGTTCTCCTAGGTTGGCAAGGTTGAAGCGATATTTTTGCTCGACAAACAGTTGCAGGCCTGCCAAGCCAGATCGTCTATTCTTTGGCAGCACCTCGGCCGTAGACACGAGCTTCATTATTTTCCGCAGTTTTTGAACCGTCCGTGTACCAACAGGGACCCTCAAGTAGATAGTACTTGGAGCTGGTCCATTCTTGTCTACTGGTGATAATGATGTGAAATGGTCGCTCCATGTTGGTTTTAGGCATTACTATGTATAAATTACTATAAGGCGTTCGGCACGAAGCCGAACTTGCCCGTTTCATTTCGGGAAAGGTGATGGAATCTGTAGAAAGCCATTCAAGCCACTCCTCTTATCACCAGATGAGGAGGGGCAAGGTCCAATATCAGTTCCATGGTTGCAGTGGTTCTGGAGCAAAAAGCTCCAGTAATCATGCAGTCCATTATCTGCAGTTTAGAGAGCTTGAGTTGTGATTTCTTCTTCCTTCTTAAGACTGCACTCCCACCAAGCTAGGCAGGCGTATGTGATACGTGGTCTCACCAACATCACATATGGTCACTGAAGTTGCTTCGGGGCAAGACCCCAATTCTTTCCACAGGCAATTCGACATGCCCATAAGGAATGTCTAGCCTTGTGTATTGTGTTTTTCAGATGCGAATTCCAGGTGAGTCTACTATGCAAGGTAACCCCTAGATATTTTACTTCCTCCACAACTGGAATAAACACCCAGCCAGGGTCAGGAGAGAAAAAAATATCCTCCTTTTCCTTGTGGATGGTAGCATAAGTATTTTGTGAGGGTTTATGCAAAGTTTCTCTCCTTCAAACCACCCTTAAATCGTCTTAAATCGTTGACATCTCCTCCTTAAGTCTGACGGAGATATCGCTGTCATCATCGACAGACAGAATGACTATATCATCAGCGTACTTTTTTACATGACCATTAAGTGCGCCAATTATTGCCATAAGGTTATCAATCAGTAGCGACCACTACAAAGGGGCAATACTCCTCCCTGATCACTCTGGCATTAGCACGTCATTCATCAATTATAGTTGGTACTCCTCTGGCTCTCGCAGTCCCACACAGCGAACTAGTGGAGGAAGCATTGAACGCACCATCAATGTTCTGGAAGACTGCAGCTGCAGTCTTCTTGCGGTCCAGAGACTGAGTTATCCTCCCGACTAAGTCGTTGAAGGCCAGATCGGCTGATTTACCTTTTTGAAAGGCGTATTGATGGTCATTCAGAGGCCTCAGCGATAATACCTCGGTCCTGATGTATCCATCTAACACCTTCTTCGGGGTTTTCAGAATGAAAGTCATAAGACTCATAGGTCTGAACAACTCAGGCTATGAATTCGATTTACCCACCTTGGGGATGTAAACAACCCTAATTTTCTTTTAGCTTTCCGGGACAATATTCCAGGCAAGACTCAACTGGGAGAGCCAAATGAGGTATGGGAGGAGGACATCCACCCCTTGTTGTAATAAGGCAAGTATCGTGTCATCATCCCTAGGAGCATTAAATGGCTCAAATGAGCAAATCGCCTACATGACTGCTCCGGGCTTGATAATCGTTCTTGCGTACTTCTAATCGTCCTTTTTTGGCTTTTTAGCAAGGTCTTTCAAGACAACGGTGTCACAGCTGTCACTGATATAAAAAACAAACAATCTGGGAAGTGTGTTCCTGCAAGAATCTCCAACATCTATAATCCAGAGTCCGTGTAGCGCCCATCTGGGCCTTTCACAGATCCAATGGGAAGCACCGGGCGTCTGGCGATAACCTAATGCAGCCTTGCACTAACGAGGGTACTCTCCACCTCCCCGCAGAACCTTCGCAAGGACTCCGTTTTTGCCCTCCTTTTTTTTATTATACGACATTAGAGTAGAATGGTAGGGGACCCACTCGCCGCTATTTTTGGTCGATTAAAAAGTTCCCGAACTTCTCTTCTACCATTTTTCGAGGGCAGGATTCCACCATGAAGTTGTGCCATTCTCAGGCTTTCTCCTTAGTGGACAGTTATCATAATACGCTGACTCGATCGACCGGGATATCTCCATAGCCATACGCTCAACGACTTCACGGCTGTTTGTAGCTGTAGCAATATTCCCCAAATGAGCACTAAGAGAGGCCCTATAACCGTCCCAATCAGTGCTTCTTGGGTTTTTGTATCCTGATCCCAGATTCAATAGTAAATTGAATGCGTCTGTGGTCAGATCCCGAGGGTTCACTGGACACACCTCACGCCGAGATTTATTGCTCAGGGAACTCGAGCAGATCGAAATGTCCAACACCTCAGCGCGATTTTGAGTCACAAAGGTTGGTTTATCCTCTATTCAATAGAATGAGGGCTTCTGTCATGAGGAAGTCGAAAAGACCTTTCCCGTTGATCATCTCAGGAGAGCATTCTGAAGATTGTCCCGGAAAATATGCTGAGCAGACCACTGAATCAAGTCTTCCATGCTATCCCGGGACACTCACAAGTAGAGAGGTAATGTTTCTGTAACAGAATTTGGTAAGTCGAATATTATAGATTCTGTTATTGATAAAGGTACACGTTCTGGGATTGCCCCCAGAGCAATGGTATAGTATCTAGCCTGGAATATTTCGTAGACAGTCAACTGATACAAATCAAGGCTCTCATTTAACAAAAAGTGAGAAACCTGCCTCAGAATGCTGTTTATTAGCCTGAAGGCACCTGATCGAACTCCCCATTATTTTTATTTCTAAGGACGACAAGGCGCCTTGCCTGGAGGTGCTTGTTTTACCCCCTTCTGTGGAACAGGCTGGCCGTTGGCAGGCTGTTTACCCCTACCTTCAGCCTCATTTGTGAGTCGTGTCCAGGAAGACCCTCAGGAACCTCCTTCGGGGCTTCCTTTGGTAGCTGAAGTCCTTCGAGGATTAAAATCGCCACCCCTGGTTTTGGTAGTGCTAGGCTGCGCTACTGGCTGACGAATCGGCGCTCGAGACTACTCTACAGCACACACGTCAGCCGTGCCACCCTGTGGAACCTTGAGCGCATTCCTCACGATCCGTAATGTTACCCTTCCGAACCCCAAGGAAGAACGGGCTGCAACCCATCTTTTTCAGGACAGTCTTTGAACCCTCGTCTACTTCGGAGGTCCACGCCTGTCCTCGCCCAGTCACCTCATGACGGAGCACCCTCCATTCCCTAGTATTGAGGTCTCGGTTGTCCACCAAAAAGTTGTGCAGGACAGTGTCGCGCTTTCACCTGTTATC
Source organism: Cryptolaemus montrouzieri (assembly GCA_013387265.2). Taxonomy (NCBI): domain Eukaryota; kingdom Metazoa; phylum Arthropoda; class Insecta; order Coleoptera; family Coccinellidae; genus Cryptolaemus; species Cryptolaemus montrouzieri. The sequence continues at coordinate 37,391,788 of JABFTP020000001.1, forward strand.
GACCCGATCAGGAATGCAAGCAACACATATGTATTACTTTGGTAACTCATTACCTTTCATAGTACACAAAGTAGCACCTCCACATTTTTCAGTAAGGTAAGTCTATTTAGTCACTAAGAGATCATTTTATTGATTGTATGTAAGTTTGGTTTTTGAAAAGTATTCTTAATATATCCTTCCATTCTTAGATGTGTATATAACATGTATAATTTGGTTGCTATTTTTACAACTTTGTTTATTCATATGTGGGCATTCCGGGGTAAATCAGGTGGCCATGACGAGGAAACCATACAATACAACCAAATAATGGCTACAACGGATCCCGTAATAATATTTCTGGATTGGAATGAGGAAAAATCAGAGCAATTGTATTAAAAAGCAGCAGCAAGCCGGATCGATTTTGCATCTTTGGTTTCGATTGCCATTATGGATCAGTTGTGTAAGTTGATGAAAGGCGTTTCTAATGTATTTTCTCTTTCCATGTTCCATTGCTTGTTGGATTTTGACATCTTGAGATTTCGTGTGCCTTTTTTGCCATTATAAAGGAGGAATATGAAACGAAACCGTAGAATTACTAACAAAAAAAAGTGGTGCACTGATTTAATTTGTTTAATTTAAGTAGGATTAGGGGACTGTAAGAAATTTTATTCTCGGTAACTTTTCAATTTAATTTAATATTTTTTTGTTAGAAATCGGGTCTAAAATTCGAGGGCGATATTTAACTGGTAGCAGGCAAGTGTCCAATATGGCACACTAGAGCAACCAAAAACCAAAAATGAATCTCTAACTATAATTTCTTGTCTAATTTCATGAAGTTTCCGTGAGCTTAAAATCTCCTTTTGTAAGATATACGCGATTTAAATTGTTATTTCAAATTATAATTACACGCGTCGATCGGGTATAAAGCGGAAATCATCCGACGCCTATTAGCCTGTAAATTCTGGATTCAACGTCCTTTAGTCCCGACGTTTTCACGCCTGCGAAAATTGTAACAGTGCGAAATAAATCGACACGTAGTTTTCAATAAATAATTAGTTTTCAAGATTTCCAAGATCTACGTCGATCCGTAGTAATCAAAAATACTGAAGCTATTGCACTTTTGGCACCAGAAAAGGACAGTAAAAAAGTTGCCGAGAAGATACAAAGGAGCGGCATGAATTATTGATCAGTATTCAATCTAATTCATTTTTCAGTTAAATCATTTAATAAATTCTTTTTAGCGATCAGGACAGTTTAGTGTCTTTTTCGTGTCATCTAGTGTACGGAGAAAAAAGTAAAACCCTCAAATCTGTTTAGGTAAATTATTCGATGCCATTTCTTACAAAACTGTTCTATTGATATTCATATTATTATTTTTTCTGTCATAAAATATTTTTCACCTTGTAAGTTGTAAATAACAGTTTTTATTTTAACAATTTTCTTCTTCTCCTTTATTATTTGGTCCTGGAGGTGAGCTATCCCCTAGCAAAGACCATCATAGTTTTGGTCATCACCAATAAGGTGTTGTCAATATCAAGAGCAATGTCTCCCGATTCGCCATGATGTTGTTGATGTCCTCCAATCAGTAACGTATGCAAGGAGGTCCCTAATTGATTTGTCTAAGGAAAACCTATTGTCGATCACTGATGATACTCTGTAACTCGAGATATTTCATGAGCTCATGGTTTCACTCTTTGCATGACTTTCGACGCAAAATGCGATTCGAAGATAATTTTGGAGTAGATATTTCTTCCCTGTCTTTGAAGTCGGGTATACTCTCACAAGCTACCAACACTTCGAAAACGTGTGGCTCTTATGAGAAATCTAAAACAGACACATATCTTCAAAACAATTGGTGGTATTCCATCAAGACCCACTGCTTTGTTGAAGCTCAGTTGTTGAAGAACGCACTTTACCGTACGCTCTCTGAATTTTTCTTCAGACATTCAATTGAACGTGTGAGATGTTCGGTGACACTGCGTTTGATGTATCTAGAACAGAATTTTCATGAAGAGAATATGTACCCCAAGATGAACATTGAATTTCGAATGCTTATGTCCGGACATATCTAAATAAATCATGTGTCCTTAATCAGTCGCTGACCAAAGCAGGAATTTCAAATATTGTGAGTTAATTTCATAGCACTTTAGTTAGAAGAATTAAGCCGAATCTTCCCTGGTAATGCAACCTGTATAATAATAACTTCGAATCATCAGAAAATATACAAAAGAAATTCTTTCCTTTTTTGTTCAGTTATTTAGTTACTTCAGAATTTCAATTGTGCAATTTTCTCGGATTTCATCAAAAAAACATCGACTCGGGTGACACTCTCACCTTCATTTAGTAATCTTCTAAACGGAAGAGCCTGAAATATACAGAGATCCTCAAGTACAGCTAAAATTTCATGATTTGTTTTCATGATCTGTTTCAAGAAGGTTCCGAAAAAACATGTATTATCAAAAATTTAAAGTAGTCTTTTTCCAATAGAAAAATCATTCGCAACCTTGAAATGTATATAACCGGTATCAGTGGCGTACGCCAGTGATTTCTTTTTCAGAGAGTTGTTCTAAAACATAAATTTGCTCCAAATACAGTCTAGAAATAAGCCTATTTCAATAATCTGCAAGCCATGGATCCGAAGTTAGAATAACTTTACCTTCAAATATAGTCAAGTTATATAACCTGCATCATGAAAACGAAGTTATTTAGATATATCGTGTTCTCACTAAATCTTCTCGAATATATCGAGGAATCAAGTTTCTGGCTATATTCAAAGATCACTCCGTATTACTAGATGAATTGATGAACTCTAAATTAGGCTTCCATATATATTCTATTATATCACTTCTCGTACGAACAGATGAGTACGCATTGGGAAAGTTTCTTCATTAGTCCACCCGAATTTATTCATAAGTATTCTCTCATTTCTTTTTTATTAATTTTGACATCAAAAGAGGAGGAGAACTTGGTGAGATATTTTTCGTTTTTGTTAATGAACTCCTATGAAATCATATATAATAATATAAATATGTATGAGTTATACAGTCTAAATAGTAAAATTATAAGATTTACTTCAGATGCAATAGAGTTTCCGATGTGTAATATTATTAATCTTCTTTTCTGAATGGCATATCTCTAAAAGCATTTAAAAGAGGTTTGTATATATTTGTTTCATTCTCAACACTTGGGAAGAGATGATGCCTGTCATGCAACAGCTGTGGCCTACCAAGATAATTCATTGTGTACGTTAACTCGCTTCTTGAAGAGTGCCAGAATGTGAATTATTGAAAAGATTATAAGCGAGTTCCACAGCACACTAACCCTGTAAGCAAAATAATTCTCACTCGGCTTTGCTAGTTGGACTGTTCGCTGATGAGGATCTATGGAAAAGAGAAAGATCAGCCGTTTTTGAGCGAGAGGTTGAAGATCACTCTTGATCTTCTGGTGGTTGAAGAGGCGCACTGATCTCTTCTGGACACTATGCAAAAGAAGTGATGAATTTTTGAGTGCAGATACCCGCACATAGAAACAGTATTATGAAAGTATCAGCTCTGATGGCATGAACTAATCAGCCCTGAAAAGAAAACTGAGCTTAGCTGAAGCAGATTCGGCAATAACTGACACATGGTCATGCCAGCAAACTCTGGTATTGACTGTGATACCGAGCGCATGTTCTTTTCTGAGGAAATTCAATATCCTTGCATGATTAGAGTAAGCTCTCCAGCAGAGACTTCTCTGGAGAATGTTGTTGATTTTGTCATGTTCTTGTTAAATTAACCAAGTTCAACCGGCTCCACTCTGATATCTTCTCCAAATCTGAATTCAGTGGCATGCTCTGTTGGTACCTTTGTAGGTATGCCTCCTGAGCAGTTATAGGACGATGATTAGAAAATGAAGACACCAGGGTACAGTAGTCAAACACAATATTCTGCTTTCGGTGTAGTGGCCCAGATCATTTCACTGAAATTGAAAAAAAGGAGGCGAGAGTACAGAACTGTTGGAGATTTCTGTAACATTATACTTGTCTTCCAAGAACGCGATATCAAAAATGCCAGTAACTAGAGGTCCATTGCACTCGTTGCCATATTGGGTTGAATATTTGAATCGATTTTATAAGGCAGGTTGTCCATTTTTATAGAGAAGAATGAAATATTGTTCGAGTCCAGTAAGTGTTCATACAGGGTGTGTTAACTATTAAGGCACTAAAGAAGTTAGTGTCTAGGATCATTGAAGGATTGAATTTTGGCGAACATGCTGCACGTCGTCTTTTGCACCTGACGAAAGCCATTGATCTGGTACAACCTGAAATTCTGCTGGAACGATTTAGTTGTTGTGGAATATGAGGAGTTTCACTAAGCATGTTATCATCGTTTAATATCTCAGATCAAATGCCAAAATATATGGGCGTATCACAGGGTTCATTTCTGGGGTATCTTCTTTTTCTCATTTATAATAATGGGTTTTGTGTTTTTTTGAAACCAGTCAAATGGCGTGACTATAAAACTGTAAGGTATAACTATTCCTGATGCAATGACATGTGGTCCTAAAGTTTTCGTCAATTTTATTCGTACTAAGACGACTTTCCTATCTAAGGTATCTGATGATTCGCATGGGGTTCTTTGCATTGTTTCTGTCTGTAATTGCGCATCTTTTGGACCTGACGAAAGCCTTTGCTTTGGTACAACATGAAATTTTGCTAGAAGAATGTAGTCATTGTGGAATGAAGGTAGAATCACTCAGCCTGTTATCATCCCTTGAATGATACGCTTTCGTATGTGCAGATGGGCGGTACTGTCTCAGATCTATTGTCAAATTATATGGACGTATCGTAGAGTTCAATTTAGTGTAATATTTGTGGAGAGCACAACGCTCTATAGCTTCAGTGTGGGGATTCAGGTTGCAGATGATACTAAGAAGTTAACAATTACAAACAACTTCCGATTGTCAAGGGGCGTGACGTAGAACTGTTGATGAAGCAATGACGTGCGGTGCCAAAGTTTGCGTCAAATTCATTCGTAGGATAACTGTTCTATCTGGGGTACACGAAAAATGATTCTCATGGATTACTTCGCATTGTTTCACTCTGTGATTTCATTTAGTGTTACCCTTTGGGGATATTGGTCGAAGGCAGATAGAATTTTGTTCTCTAGAATAGAACAGGGAGGATAGTGGCGAGAGCTGCATACAAAGATTTTTGCCGGTTCGTGTTAAGGATACATGCTAAAATGACCTTTTCCTTATTGTACGAATATAGGTCGTTGTTAGAAATTCATAGTAGGCAGCTGTAGTTCTAGACATATGGTGAGGCTCATGCTTAGAGCACACGTCTTTGTGCCACGCTATAGGTTTGGGAGATTGGTAAGGAATTCTACTGAATTAATTTTCGTTGATAAATAATACAAATATGAGCATTTGTCATATTTTCGATTAATTTTGAGCTCTTATCTAAATGTCTAAAGTTTATAATTCATGAGTAAAAATAGTTTGAAATCTGAAAGAAATCGATTAGTACGTGTTTTGTAAAACACGGCGTCACATGGGGATATTGTATGCAATTTGTTAAATTACAACACTTTTTGAAAATAATACTACATTATTGTGAACACATAGTAATTGGTTTTGTGCAAAATACTTTTGACTAAATTAACAATTACGAATATTTTAACTCTTCCGGCAGAATTGCCAAAACTATCCTTTTATTAAACAAAGAACTCAGAAAAAACAACAACAATCGTATAAAACTCTCATTCATTAACAAATTACTTGAGTGATATTTTCAAGAACGCTTTTATTGCTATTTTTATTGCACATTGTATGTACTTAAATCCACTGAAAATGTATTAATTTAAGATGTTCTAGCAGTCAGTGCCTTCTACAAACTCGGGTCTAGGCCAGTGTAAGACGATATCCCTAAAATCAACGCTTTCTTGATTTTCTATAGACAGTTGAAACCGGTCGTTTTGGATAAAATAAAATTGTGCAAAGTATAAAATATATTTTACTTCATCTTCGTTTATAAGTTCAGAGCTGGACCATTCGAATTATAGAGTTATATGCATTTAATGCTGAAAATCCTCATTTACTAAATATTTTAAGCCAACGGAGTTGTAGTTTTATGAGGTTATTAAGTTTTGAAAATATGAGTTTACAGGTTTCAGTAAAAATTGTTCATATTATAAAGTTATATACATTTAATATACATAAATGATTCGTTTATCGCTTTGCAAAGGTTTCACAAATATTTTTCAAAAATACTCGACATATGTTTCGGGTTTTTAGCCCATTTTCAAGAGTTATACAATACTAAATTCAAAATTAGTGATTTCACTTATGTGTTACGGCATTCACAACAGGAGGTGATTTGAACTCTAGTTGGGCGTTGCAAATTGGCTGGTTTTTCCTATGAGCGACATAATTTTAATAATCTTTTCCTTTTTCCCTTATTAAGTGGATGCACGAGTTCGATATTCTCGAAATTTATCGAATGATTCTTGTAGATGCAGTGGTCTGACAAATCCGTACAGTTTTTAGTTTGGAGAATAGATCTTTTATATTCTTCTACTCTCTTCTCGATGCATCTTCCGGAATGTCTCACATTCACTGCTGTGTATTTTATACACTCCGCTTTTATCTACACTCGGAGGCAAAATTAGCGGAACACTAGAAAATTTAACCAAATTCGTGGTTCGATATTTTTCCTAATTCTCAACCGATTTGGATGATTTGTTCGGCAAGTTATGGATCAACTCTTCTGCTTTGTAGAAATTATAAGAGAAAACAAAAAAAATTTGAAAAAAATTTTATACGGGGGCAAAACTAAAAGTGTTTTTTTTGTCAAAAATTCGTAACACCCTGTGGAATTTCGTGGTCCGAGTTGAAACGTACAATATCATGGTCTGTCAAGACACATCTTTCTACAGTAACGCACTTCTTGTTTCATGCGTTTATCTCTATTCTTGCAAAATATATTTAATTTCAAGTGGAAAATCATTTTTGAGAAATTCCATTGAATCAAGAAATTGTCATTAAAATTCGTCTATCAATTTGGAATTTTCTTATCACTCAGGCGTGTCGAAATTGTCGTTTGCGATTTTATTAAAATACACAACCGAATTCTGGGACCATTGATAAAACTTTTCATTTACACATGTGCACACCTTTTTTTATCAAATATGAAATACAACACACGTTTTTTTGTATATGACCACATTTGCACTTGTTTATAGAATGAGAGTTTTCCATTCTTTGATTTGATACAAATTCTATCGGTTGCGGTGTTTTGTGATTCTTTTACTGTTTACCATTCGAAACGGTATTTTTCATTCGGAATGAGATATTTACCACCAACCTCAGTAGCAAGGGCAGTTACATTGATCGAGGAAGGGCGCACCTACCGCTCAGTCGGTACCATGTTGGGTGTCTTGACGTCGGTTATCCATCGAATCTACCGACGTTACAGGGAAACTGAATTGTACGTGAGGAGGCGAGGACAAGGAAGAAATCGGGCAACCCGCGCTATACATGACCGTTTCATCGTCAATCAAACCATAAGAAATCCTCGTCTTACTGCTGTTCAGGCACGTAACCTTTCACAAGCAGTGAATAACATTAACGTCAGTGAGAGGACAGTCAGAAGACGATTACGTGAAGTTGGTCTGAGATCATACGCGCAAGCAAGAGCACCAAGACTCGATAGAGCCCATCGGGTAGCAAGATTGGCGTTTGCTAGGGAGCATGTAGCATGGACAATCAATCAACGGAGACGAGGTTTATTTAGTGATGAGAGCCGATATTGTGTGAATTTCGTGGATGGTAGAGATAGAATATGGAGGCATCGAGGGAAACGGTACAATCAAGCGAACTTCGCAGAAACTGAGCAATACGATGGAGGGTCAGTTATGATATGGGGTGGTATATGCTTGGGAGTACGAACAGAACTGGAGATTATTGGCAATGGATCACTTAATGCCCATCGGTATATAACAGAAATCTTGGAGCCCCATGTTGTGCCTTTTGCTCCTTACATAGGGGAAAATTTCCTTTTCATGCACGATAACGAGCACCCTCATACTGCGCGCATAGTGATAGAATATCTCAATGAAGTTGGGATCACACGAATGGACTGGCCGTCGTGGTCACCAGATTTAAACCCGATCGAACACGTTAGGGACATTCTTGGAAGAAGGGTTCGACAACGGAATCCAGGCAACGTTGAAGAGCTGACATTGGCTTTGGTGGAAGAGTGGGACAACATACCTCAACAGATGAGAGACAACATCATTGGGAGTATGCCAAATCGTATGCGCGCTGTAATAAGAGCTCGAGGGGGTCATACTCGCTACTAACATCAAATGTTTTTTTTTGTGGGTCATCATGAACATTTTTCTCAACATGTTCATTTCATTTCACGAGTATATCGCCAGGATACACACCTGCTCTCAATTTTGAACAGGAATGATAATTATTATAGAGTGTCACACAAAAAAATTCAAAAATAAATGTGCAAAATCAACGATTTTTCCAGTGTACTTCGAGTTCTCCCGGAGCGTGAAATTGGCCAGTGAATTTCAAAAATTTTCATTTCGTTAGATTTCTCTAATTTTGATTTTATTTTTTGGCTAACCTCCGATGTTATGCACCTACGCAAGGTTAAAAATAAATTCTCGAAATTTGTGACTTTTCGCTTCAAATTGGATATCTCTTGTAAAAATAGAGATAAATGCATATAAGAAAAATGCGTTACTGTGAGAAGATGTGTCTTGACAGACCATGATATTGTACGTTTCAACTCGGACCACGAAATTCCACAGGCTGTTACGAATTTTTGACAAAAAAACACTTTTAGTTTTGCCCCCGTATAAAATTTTTTTCAAATTTTTTTTTATTTTCTTTTATAATTTCTACAAAGCAGAAGAGTTGATCCATAACTTTCCGAAGAAATCATCTAAATCGGTTGAGAATTAGAAAAAATATCGAACTTCGAATTTGGTTAAATTTTCGAGTGTTCCGCTAATTTTGCCTCCGAGTGTAATAATTTTGTTCTATCTTTATTATTTACTAACAATGAACCCAAATTCTTCTTATTAGTGCAAATGGTGTTAATATTATTCCTGTATAATCTGTTACATATCTTGTTGCTAATATAGGTATAGAGTTAATAGGAAATTTTCTGTTAGATTTCTCAGTATGCAACGGATAAATGCTCTGCAACAAAAGCTTATGTCGTTTTTGTCTTATTAAGGTATCAATTAATTTTTGTTCATAGCCGTTGTCCTCAGCGATTGATTTTAAAACGTGAATTTCATTCTCAAAGTCGACAGCTGACAAAGGAATAGAAAGCAATCTGCACAAATTAATGAAAAGCACTCAATTTAATACTCTGAGATTGGGAACTACTGTTATGAATCAGGGTTTTCGAATAGGTTGGTTTTCTGTATACTTTAAAGGCGAGTGAGTCATGAGCCCTACTAATCGACAAGTTCAAGAAGTTCAAAGATTTTTCATTTTCATCATCGATTGTAAATTGAATCGATTGATAAAAATAATTCAAAAACTGTAAGAAACAAATGAGTTATGTGTCTGTGCCAATCCAAATACAGAAGATATCACCTACATATCTTTTCCATAAAAATACATTATTGATTATGATGTTGGGGGAATTTTCCAAATTTTTCATCAATATTTCACTCAATAACGGAGACAATGGAGAACCCATAGGTAAACCATCCAATTAATGATATATTTTATCATTGAAGCAGAAATAACTTTGTTGGAGACTTAGGTTTACAGCTGACATCGTTTCTTCTATATGAGTGAGGCTTAATGTACTATTGGATTGAATTTGTTGATCAATTGTGACTTTACATCAGGGCAGGGTGTAGACGGATATATTAATTATATCAAAGGCTACTAATTTAGCATTTATCGGAATTTTTAGAGATCTCAAGTGATTGGTTAGTTTTTACATAATTTAGTAGCTGGACCACTTACATATGAAACAATAGGACTCATAGGACAATCTACTGTGTGAATTTCGGGTAATGAATATAAAATTGGAGCAACTGTTAAGCGAGAATTCCATATATACTATAAAAAATGCAAGCAACATTAAACTCGCAACATTCTCCGGACGGACATTACTGAAATTCAAAATGTGTAACAATCACCTATGGTTTAATAAACAGTGCCTAAAGTACATGAAGATCTCTTGTAAACACAAATCGCATGAAGCACAAACAGCAGTAAAATCAGCACACATAAAATGGTTAAAACTGGAAATGAGAAAGTGATACACTATTAGAGACAACTTGGCTGCTCATCTTAAAATAATACATACTGAATTGGCTTTCCACTTACATCCCGTAGCATTTGACCTTCTCGATCAGCATATATGAGAAGAAATCAAGCACATGTGCCATGAATAATACAAGAAACAACAGAATAAGTAGAAACACCTCATCAAACACAGTAAACCTTCATTGTTGACTAATAGTGAACCCACTCCAGAATTTCAATTTCATCCTAAAATGAAAAATTTTTCAGATATTCTTTTCAATGAATAAGAGGCAGAACTTTTTGAGAAAGAATTGAAATATTGTCCCAATTTGAATAATTTCAACGATTGAAGAATGTTAGCCCGTAACTCTGAGATAGCTCTCAGCTCAATAGAAGTTGTAGATGATAAAACTTATGAAGAACTAGTCTGTGTTGAATGTATAAAACATTCTAGATTGATCAAAAACATAAGGAATTAGCAATTGTTAGATCCATACAAACAAAATTTAAAGACCATAACTTAAGTATTTGTAAAGCTAACAAAGGTAACACTATTAGTATTTTAGAAACTGATATGTATATTAGAAAGACAGAAAGACTATTCATTCCAGAAAAATTTATAGAATTACATGTTGAGCCTACTAACAAATTTCAAACCCAAGTCATATCTCCAATTAAAAAGTGTACGAATTTATTGCAAAATGATGCGTTGAAATTGGTTGTCGTAAATCCGAAAGCTCCACTTTTATATTCATTCCAAAAATTCACAAGGTAGATTGTCCCATGAGACCTATTTTTTCATATGTAAGTGCTCTAGCTACTAAATTATGAAAATATTTGAACAACATACTTTCGAATTTGATACAACACAAACCAATTTACCCAATACAAAACTCTATAGAATTAACCAATCACTTGAGATCTCTAAAAATTATAATAAATGCTAAATTAGTATACTTCGATGCCATGCTGTAAAAGTCTCAATTGATCAACAACTTCAATCCAATAGTACATTAAGCCCCACTCATATAGAAGAAACGATGTCAGCTGTAAACCTAAGTCTCCAACAAAGTAATTTCAGGTTCAATGATAAAATATATCATTAATTGGATGGCTTACCTATGGGCTCTCCATTGTTTCCGTTATTGCGTGAAATATTTATGACAAATTTAGAAAATAGAATTTTTAGTTCCCCCAACTTCCTAATCAATAAAGTATTTTTATGGGAACGATATGTAGATGATATCTTCTGTATTAGGATTGAAACAGACACACAACTCAATTGTTTCTTACAGTTTTTAATTCTTTTTATCAATCGATTCAATTTACAATGGAAAATGAAACTAATGAAAAATCTTGCACTTGTCGATTAGTAGGACTCATGACTCACTCGCCTTTAAAATATACAGAAAACCAACCTATTCGAAAACCCTGATTTCTAACAGTAGTTCGCAATTCGTGGACAGAGTAAAATTATTAGATAAAAAATCGCTGAGAACAACCGCTATGTGATACCTTAATAAAACAAAACGACAAAATACACTGCAGTGAATGTGATTGAGCACATTCATTGTTAGTTAATAATAAAGATTGAACAAAATTATAGGCCAAACCAGAAGATGCATCGAGAAGAGAGTTGAAGAACATAAAAGATCTATTCTCCAAAATAAAAACTCTACGGGTTTTTCGGACCACTGCATCTACAGAAATCATTCTATAGATTTCTTGAATATTGAACTCATGCATTCAGGTAATAAAGGAAAAAGAATGGACATCTTGGAGATTATTGAAATTACGTCGGCTCATAGGGAAAGCCAGCCCATTTGCAACAACCAACTAGACTTCAATTTACCTCCTGTTGTGAATGCCGTTATACATAAGAAAAATCACTCATTTTGAATTTAGTATTATATTACTCTTGAGAATTGGCTAACAACCCTAAACATTTGTCGAGTATTTTTAATAAATATTTGTGAAACCTTTGCCAAGTGACAAACGAATCATTTGTTCATTATATTTCACCAAGTGTTAACCGAGAATTCCATATATATTTAATATACTCATTTTCTAGGTTTTCGAGGCAATTGCCAAACCCTGATATGTAAGAGTTACATCAGATTCAGAGACCCCAAAAACATATAGAATACATAATCAGACCCCAAGGCAGAAATTTTTTCTGTTTGTTTGTCTGTGTTCTTGAGTAATGACTGTATATCTATGTGCATCTTGCATCATTGTGCCCCTCTCCCTCTACTCACCGAAGAAGTTTTCAAATCTAAATTCTCAAATTGTGAAAAAACGTTTACTTTATAATAACCCTTTCTATATTTCTATATTACGATTTGGAGTAGTTTAGTACTGTTTCTCATTAAGTTTTGTTATTTCGATATATTATAAACATAATTTTCAATGTAAATGATCAGTAAAGAATATACGAGTTGAAATAAATATCAGCAATCATTCAATGTACGTAAAATGTCTAAAAATACCTCTTGCATGAAAGACCGTATAACATCGTATTACCATCTCTAACAAAATATCTTTCACATTATTACCATAAATTGATACTTTTCGAAGTACTTCACGTTTACGGCTTTCGAAATTCGCAAATCCCACTTCGCATCAACTTTCCATGAATACTTCCATCAATATTATTCCCAACCCTTATAAATTTTCATTTTTAATGCTAGCTTCAAATGCGTTTCCACGATATTTCGCAAATTGAAATGTGCACCGAAATAATTGAATTGAGTAATTAATATAGTTTTCCCAGGAAAATAAATACGAACGTTCACAAGAGTACGTCCTAGAAAACCTCGTAAAAGTAAGATTCCGTTGATGCTGTTTACCTATGCACTTAAATTTTCCGACTGCAGTTCCGCCAAAGAGTTTTTCGTTTTCACTTAAACCGTCGGTTTCCTGGTCCAATTTAGAACAACAATAAAATCGCTGCAGCATAAAACTTTTAGCTGTACAATTATAATTTTTATTTACCGATGTTCTCTTCAGACTTGTAAACTGCAGCCTCTCGTAAAGACTCGGAGAAATAGGTAGAATGGTACGCCACTCACTATACTCGGTAATGATCGTCTACTGCTGCCGCTTTCCCTTCATTTTTATGTGTTTTGAAGTTTCATATAGTCTGAATCATTTAGTTAAGAGCAAGTCATTGAATTCGCTTTTTGAAATCTATTAGGAAACCACAACTTGAAATTGAATTATATGGTTCAATGAAAATTTGTAGAAAATCAGCAACTCAAAACAAATTGTTGTGGATTTTTTTATGCGCGCTTTCCAGGAATAGGCGAACCTGTTACACCACATGAGTGGGCACCTGGAAAGAATTGAGGTGTCTGTTTACTCGCTTCTTGATGAGGGCCAAATTGTAGGATGTTGGGGAGATGTTAGATGGAAGCGAGCTCCACAGCTCAACGGTCCTGTAAACGAAGGAATTCTTATAGACAAAGGCGCGAGGGTTCGTTAAATGTGAGAAATGATGAGAACTCCTTGCCAGACTAGTGTTAAGGCAAAACATGAGTTTTCCCGGAACAAGGTCTTTCAGCTCCTTGGGGCATCTTCCGTGGAAGTATCAGTCAGCAACTTGTACTCTGAGAGACAGCGGTTGGAGATCGCGGGTGATATCCGGGTGGTCGATGAGGCGCACAGCCTGTTTTTGCACACTATCCAACATCCGCAACGAATGTTTGGGCGCAGATCCCCATACATGGGAAACAATATTCCAAAGCAGGTCGAATCTGCGCCTTTTACATAAGCAACAGCTGAGATGACGTGAAGTATCTCTTGGCTCTGAAAAGAAATCTAGGTAAAGCTGATGCCGACTGAGCTATTGCTGATATATGTTCATGCCGGCAAAACCCGGAGTTGACCGTTATTTCGAGAAGGTGCATCGAATATTTGGATGCAATTCGTTGGCCTTGCATCATTAGAGGAGGTTCTCTAGCGGGGACCTTTCTAGAAAACGTAGTTGCTTGCGTCTTGCTCGCGTTGAAGCTCTCCAGGTTCAACTAACCCCACTAAGATATTCTCTGTGAGTAAGAGTTTAAGTTATTAATTTGTTAACATCTCTGACGCTGAAATTTCGCAGCCTGAATTGGCCGCAGACTACTGAAAGACGAAACCAGGATACAATCATCTGCAAAACCGAAGATCTTGTTCTCTGTAGATGACAGAAGATCGTTCATCTGTAACAGAAACAAGGTTGGTAAAAGAATGGATCCCTGAAGTACTACTGCTTGCAACTGAAAACAATCAGATGTTATACCGTCGACCACAACTTGTATTAAGCTATTTCAAAGAAAGCTACTAATCCAACCCCGCAATTCTTAGGGAAGCCTATATGTAGCAGGTTTATTCAAAAAGGCTGCATGCCAAACCCTATCGAAGGCTTTAGATATGTTGAGGGCTATTACTCTAGATTCCCCATGCTTTTCCATCGTAGATGTACGAACATGAGTGACGTAGGCGAGCAGATCTCCTATCGATCTTTGCCTGCGAAAACCATACTGACGGTCGTTTATAACTTCCTGCAACTCAAGATATTTGATGAGTTCATCATTTATGACTCTCTCCATCACTTTCGACTTAATGGAAAGAAGTGCAACAGGGCGGTAGTTTTGGGGTAACGACTTCTTTCTTTTTTTTGGGATCGGTTGAATTCTCGCTAAATTCCAGTTGCTCGGAAAAGTCTGAGTTTCATAAGAAATCTGAAACAGATGGTTAGGAATGGGTACTAGTTCGGGAGCACACTTTCTATTGGCGGTATTTCGTCTAGACGAACTGCCTTCTTGCAGTTCAGCTGCTCGAGAGCCCGTCTCACAGTGCGGACTCTGAACTTCATTTCTGCAATCGAAGAATTTGTAAGTGGAATGTTCGGTGGTATTGCGTTAGATGAATCTAGCACAGAGTTCTTTGAGAACAAGAGAGCAAAGAGATCGGCTTTCTCTTTCGAAGATGATGCTATACTTCCGTCTTCTCTAACAAGAGGCGGAAACGTAGATTTGCAGAAATTAGCACTGACAATCTTCGCCATAGACCAGAATTGTCTAGTCCCGCTTGCCTGTTCAAGGAGTTTATTAGTTACCCCTTCGGTGAAATTGGCCTTTGCTCTTGCAGTTGTTAGGCTGCATACGGTCCGTATTCGTATGTTTCCTTCTTTGGATTTATCTTCCGTGACTTGTGAGCTTTGCCTTTGGCTGCAGAGACTCTTTCACAGTCTTTGTTGAACCATGGCTTTTGTGCTGTTGTTCTTTTTATGTACTGAGACGTAGAGATCCATTCCTGCATGAATGATTTCTGTAACAGATTCAGTGCACACATTGATGTCAGGATTTGAAAGGCAAACATCACTGAAAGGGAAGCACGAGAAGAATTCACGCAGCTCATCACAATTAGCACGGTTATAGTGCCAATTGGGATGAGGTTTAGGTTCTTGGTTTAGCTGCAACACAATGGTTGCAGTAGCAGATATAAGGTTATGGTCTGAGTTATCTAGCGGTGCTGAGATCTTCACTCCAAAATCATCTGGATCTGAAATCAAAAAAGATCCAAGGTGTTCGGGAAGTCGGTTGGGTGATCAGGTGTTCTTGTCGGTTCGTCGACTAGCTGCGTTAGATTATGGCTGATTGCGAAAGTTTCTGTACAATGATCTCAGCTACTGGATGATGTGACTGAATCCAATCCACTTTATCACCTAGATACTGGAACAGTGTAGGGAATAGAATATCGTTTGCCGAGCGATATAGACAGCATAAGAACAGCGTTTTTTCCTGCTAAGAGATTTTAAACCACGCAAGGTCGAAAGCGTCATCCTCCATCGTGTCCTCTCTCTGGCATGCAACATCCGAACTGGCTTAATCACAGAGGCCTCCTTCGAACCTAAATCTCATACCCATTAAAACGTAAATACCTTGTGTTGGTTGTTTGACTAATTTGGGTTTCGATTAGGGACAGCACATGGGGTTGTGCGTTTGATGGATCGACATTCACGTTGTTGTGCACCAGTCCTCTGATATTGTAGAACTCTATCAAGAGTTTGCTTTCTTTTCTAGAACTTGAATGAATTAGTGAATTCGCCAGAGGAGTGATCGACTCACCTGCATCATGAACCCCTCGAGGCAGTCCCCTCTGGAGATCCGAATGGGAGACTATTTCAACTCCAGATGAGTTTGTCCCAGAAGAGCTCATCATGCTTCGTTGCCAAACCCTCCCACCCAGGAAACCGGACCATCGGCCAGATCCCAAAATTTCGGCCAAAAACTCACGTAAAAGCATTTATTCTTATAGTAGTATTTAGTACATAAGAATTACTAACATAGAATGTTAATCAACATTATATTGCTCAAGTCTGAAAATTCCTAATATTTTAGAGCTGGACTCTATAATTTCGAATAATTCACACTTGGATAGCAGAACTTATATTGTTTTTGAAGTGTGTGCAGACGCGTTGTCATGATGCAAAAGCCAATTTTTATATTTCCTCAAATCTGGCCTTTTTCTGCGAATAGCCTCACGAAAACTACTCAAAACGAATAAATAATATCGCTTGTTGACGGTTTGGCTGTCAGGTAAACATTCCTGAAGCACTGCGATTGAAAAATCAGAGAAAACAGTCAACAAAACCTTGATTTTCGATCTACTTTGGCGCCTTCTTTTCGGATTTGGCTCGCCCTTGAAGCGCCATTCAGATGATTGTTGCTCGGTTTCTATGTCAAACTTATACACCCAACTCTCAACACCAGTAATGATGCGTTCTAGGAACGTGGGATCGTTTCGAACGGTTGAGATCATTCTTCAGCAACACAAATGCGACAGTCTTTCAGCTCAAATGAGAGCTGCCTCAGCACCAATCGAGCTGACACGCGTCTCATGCCCAAATTTTCCAATAAAATATCATGAACGCTCGATTCAGAGATGTGGAGTTCACGCGCCAACTCTTTGACGCTTAGACAACGGTTTTCAAGCACTAATTCGTTGGCTTTTTTAACGTGATATGCGTTTATCGATGATGATGACCGTCCGGTATGCGGATCGTCTTGGAATATTCTATGCCATTCAAATACCGGGCTGCGCGACATAGGATTATCAAAAAATCCTTTTTACACCATTTCAAACGTTCTGGACGCGTCAGTTCCATTCAAAATACAGAATTTAATGCAAATTCTTTGATCGATATTTTCCGACTCATCTGTGCTCAATTTTCTTTTACTAATGTGTCAAATGTCATAACACTCTCCAGAGATGGCAGACAGTAGCACCAACATGACAAAAAAATTTTGTAACTTCGTTAAGCGGAAAAGTTTAAAATGAAACAGTACTGAAAATTGTTGGAAATAATGTATACGAATATCAAGTTGCGGAATTGAACCATCAATATCAGAACACGAACACAATGAATTTTCCATAGTGTAGAATGCAGAAAACCAACCATGTCTTTTTCTGAAATTCGTAATTTTCATTTCATTGGCTAGATTAAATTTCATTTCTCAAGACTGGAACAAACAAGTTCTAAGTGTTGCTTTGATAACCCCAAATCCATATCGTATGGCAGGGCGCAAATTTGTATAGTCCATTTTACGCTATCCATTTTTTGAATATCCTTCAATCTCTATCAGATAAAAATTGCAATTTTCAAAAATATTAGTGTTTTATTTCCATACCATAAGGACTGCAAAAGGCATGCGTTTTTTCTTCCCAGTCATTAATTGCACCAATGATATGTTACAACAAACACATCATACATGGGGAGCCCACTGCTTGGCTTGATCTCCAATCGAAACACCAAAATATAGGAAGTAGGCTCCCCTTACATATTCGGAAAATGGCTCAGCTTGTGTAGTCATCATAAATTCTCCACAAATTTAACAAAATTTGTCAGGAGAGATTTTGCAACTTCGGCGCATTCGACTCGACATTTCTGTAGTTGAAACGCGTTCTTTTCAACACACAGAGAACATCTCTTACTTCGAAACTCAACAGAAGACTGATTTATTATCTTATTTTCATGTATACTATATAAACAACACGATTCAGGTATAAAATTTGTTCCAGCTCATCGTCCCCTCGTTCCATTGACTACCTACAAATGTTAAAGGATCTTCTCGAGCTATTGAAAAATGGGAATATTTTTTCTATTATAAGAAGGGTACTTCTATTGAAAAAATAGAGATCTGCTTGGTGTTATGAAAACCTTGTCGACCAGTTTTCAATTAATTCAATCAAATTCAGAAACTAAGGCCTTGAACAAAACAAGAACTAACTCAATAACTTTTTGAAAGAACATTGTATTCTTACATATACTTTCATTCTCAACCTCTATCACAAAGTCGACTGGACAGTTTCCAAATATTACAGTCATTTAGAAGAAAAAATTTGAAGGTCATCGACCTGAAGAAGGAAAGACTTTCTTCCTTAGAAATTCAATATATTATATACCAGCAAAAAGATTTAATCAAGCAGAAGTTGTCCTCTAATTTTAAATTCCATAGTTCTCTAAGTTATCGTTCGACATATTTGAATTTTGGAAATGTTACAGACTATCTAACGCAGAATAATAATTGATATTGGTAGTGTGTGAAAATTCATAATAGCATAATAGTGATTTACGATGGTGAACCAACAATGCCTTCTTTTCAACGAATTAATTCTCAATGACATTATCTGTTAGCTGATCTTCTGCAAGAAATGCAGTTTTTTCATCAGCATTGTCAGTAAGTATTGCAAAAGTTTACAAAAGATATCAAGTGGTTAAGAAGTGAAAGAATACTAACCGAATGTTATTAAATAAACATCCACTCAGTGTGAGAAAGGGTTACCCCCTCCTAGCTCATATCATGGCTTGAATGCATACCTTCGATAAGATTATCGATATATGTGAGATTCTGCGGAGTAGGGACGCGCTTTCATTACCTTCTAACAATTTTATCCTAGACATGATCAATCGAATTGAGATGAAGGCTTCTTTGTGACAAGTCTGTTTTCAATATTTCACGTCCATGGAGGTTATATCTCATACGGTGTGGAATTATAATGCTTCAGCAAGATTTTTTCACCCACATTATGAGTGAATATGACCTGAAGCGTATCGTTTGTACCTTGCAGCTGTCATGGATACATTATCAATCAATTTTGTTTTCGCATACTTATTTCACTCCAAACCGTTACGATTCTGCCTCCATAACCGACTCTTGTAGCAAAAGTTTCTCAATTGAAACGCTCTCCAGTTCTCCGAGAATTTTGAGAAGGCCATCTGGAGAATAAAGGCAAAACCTGGATTCGTCAGAGAACAAATAGTTTCCCCATTCTTTATTGCCCACATCAATTCTGGATGTATTACAAGTCTTCTGGCACGAAGGCCAATTTCTCTCGAACGCTTCCTTACAGTTGCCCCACTTACTGATAGTTGCCTTCCTTCCCTTAACCTGCTTCTTGCATATACATCCTATTTGATCTGTCTTTCATAGCACTAAGCTTAAAGACTCGATTATAGCGAGCAGTCGTTATCGTTCTTCTCGCCGATCTCCTTATAAATTCACCAGTCTCTTGGAAACGCTCCTACGCCCTTTGTACGCTGCTTCTTGAAGCATTTTGTCTAGCGATATAATCTCATTATTAGTAAATTACACTACTAGAGCAGCATTCACTTCTTAAAGAACCATGGTTGAAAATCTTCAACAGTTGGTTTTATTACACACAACCAAATTGATATGGAATCACTCGATATTTCACATTATTGATTATGTTTAACCATGGATCCTTGACTACTTGTGAAGAATTAAGTTTTTCGTTGTAAAAAAACTGGATAGTGTGATAAGAAATGTTGAATTATCACCACATGTTCGGGATATTGTACTCAGTCGTCACTGAGATTTGAAACTGTGAATTTCAAAATTTAAAAGGGCCTATAAACATAATTGAAAATGCCTTACGTTGGTTTTTCCGATATGCAGAGGGGTCGAATAATTTCTCTCTTTGAAGAAGGGGTGACACAGAGGAATATAGCGCCCACAATGAGGGTATCACAGGGGGTGATTTCAAATACCTACGCTCTATACGTGGAGCTACAATCCCTGCAAAATAGGACTAGAAGAAGTCGTAGGAAGATTACTTCTGAAGAACAAGACCGGTTTTTGTGCCAAATTGCAAGGAGAGACCCTAGTGCCTCGCACCGCATGCTCCAAAGACAATTTCTGGAAGCAACAGGCATCAGTGTATCAGTCAAAACGATACATCAAAGACTTCGTTCAAGGGGTTTATACAGCAGAAGGCCCTTAAGAATTCTAGAGCTAACCAGACAATAAAAAATTCACAGACTCAATTGGTGTATCGAGCGCCGAAATTGGAATATTGGGAATTGGCGAAATGTTCTTGTTTCAGATGAGAACAGAATTGGTGTTCGATCAGATGACCGCCAGATTCGGGTTTTAAGGGGCTATAGACTCCGAGTAGCAAGACAAATTCCGAAATACCAAGAGGTCAGTGTGATGTTTTGGGGTGGCATTATCCTGGGAGACGAAACAGATTTAATTTCGTTTCCTGGTATTGTAACGGCTAGAAATTATGACTTAGTGCTGGAGCCCATAGAGAGACTCTGGCGAGGTTCCCACGGTGAGAATTTTACTTTTATGCAAGACAATTCTCCTCCGCATACCAGCAACCTCGCGCGACATTACTTTGAAACAGAGATAATCGCTATTTTGGACTACCCAGACCTAAATCCTACTGAACATTTATGGAATTACCAAAAAAAAATGACATCGCGCCAGGATAATCCAAGAATCCCATAACAGCTCACAAGCTGCCACAGAAGAGTGGCAGAATATCACCCCAGAGGAGGTCGAAAACCTAATCCGAAGCATTCCTAGACGGATTCAGGCTTGTTTTAGGGCAAGAAGAGAGATAATACAAGCTTATGAGTTCGAGAGAAAACACCTACTCCGTGGGAGAACAATTTTCAATTTTTTTACTACATGCGGGAAGATTATCTTATCTTCTTTTATTTGTTTCTTTCTTGAAATAAACCTCAATTTATTAATTGAAATACCTCAAAAAGGATCAATTCTGACGAACCTTCGAAATTTCCAAAATCCCTGAGGTGAAATTCAGAATATCTGGTGTTTCCATATAAATTTGGTTGTGTGTATTTACGAATTAGTTCTAATATACCAGTATTCGTCAAAATGACATAAAAATTGTAACAGTCCGATTTCTCGAATTAATCATTTATATGCTGTCAACTCAGTTTTCATAATTTTATTGATAATTCAATCTCATTTCATCAAGTAAATATTCAAACAGTTTGAAATTCGAATTAGGAATCTACAGTTAACGATACCCAATGAAAATTATAGTTATATCCGTAAGGTGTCGCTGCTATTGATCTAGGTTGTTCGCCGGTTAATTGTGAAGTCAGTACTTGAAAGAAGATCGTTTCCTCGTTTCTGTGGGAGAACGGAAAACAGTAACTCATTCTATGTTTCGTTTCTACTTTATTGCTGTGAAGAAAAGGTTTTTTTTCATTAATTTTTTTGAATATCAATAGTTTTTTGATAGAACCGAGTCTATATAAGTTCGGAATTCATTAGATTCTTTCTCTTGTCCGTTTAGAAATTTTCGGAATCATTTGTTATTTGATTGGAGCTGTGTTGTAGCGATTGGAGTGAAAAATTTGCAGAAATTGAAATTAGGTATTCATAGATTTTTCTGGATAAATTCCAATCGTCTGAGGCGTATAAGTAGTCGGTTATTTTGCCGGATTTCCTCGACAACCATTTCAATAAGCAAGTGGAGAGATTTCGAATTTTCTCTTGTGAATTAACCTAGATCGATATCTGCTATTCCGAGGGTAAGTCAAATTCATTCTGTCCATTTTAAAAATATATATTCGAGAGATATGGTATTGTTATAGATTTTTTTTGTTCACCGTCAAGACATTTGTGTTTTCAACTTTGTGCCAAACCTTGTTATCTTACGTCTGGGGTAACCACGTTTTTGGGGAAAAGTCTTGCCACCTAGGACAGTCACGTTGCGAACGATATTCAGCCAAACAAGTAACCTGTAAGCTGTACGATACAGGAATACCAGAAAACTGATGTAAAACACCAAATCAAATCATCGTGGGAATTAATCTCATTGATAAAAGCTAAGTGTTTCTCTAAACCATCAAATTCTTGTTTTTCTTTTTTATTTAATTGTTGACAGAGCTCTATCATTAAATTTCGCTTTGTTGAAGACCTTAGATTATTTTAAATTGAGAATTTGTACTATTTAATTTGAATTCATCTCATCTGAGACTCATTTTATTGTTAGTGGTTGATCTTCTTTTAGTTGAGTTATTTTTTTTTGTATAATTTTCTTTGATAAGAGTTAGTAAATTATTAATCAGATACTGCGATTTTGGATATTTATCTTGTAATAAAGCTAGTTGATTGAAGTGATGAGTATTATTCCTAAGGCTATATCTAGGACCTAGGTTCTAGACGAAGATCTCACACACGGAGATTGAGGGACTCTGATCAAGCTAGGCATGAGTATTAATAGGAAGTGTCAATTGTAATTTTCTTCAACTAGCCTTTTTATAATTTAATGTCATTACACGTCATTAGTTAAGTTTCGTAGTTCCAGTAAAATTGAAATATTTCTCCAATTTCAGACAAAATCAGAAACAAAACCATTACAAAATTACATTTAATTATATTTTTCATAGCACCTCATTTGAAAAATATTGATAATCTATTGCGTTGAGAACTTATGGGACTTCGAATGAATTCTGGTTTATTTTTCAATAATAAAACGATATCACCATGAACGAAATGATACATCACTAAGAACGAATATTTGTTTGTTTACACTTTGTGATGAAGTGTATTTTCATGACAAAACTCAACTCAAGTGCGATTCAACATTAGTTAGAAAGAACTATTTTTCGTTTACCCCCTTATATCACTATTAAAAATGCATTTTACACATAACCCGTGCCAATTGTTGTTCAGCGTTGAATAATCTGTAACATATTCAAAATTCAAAGATATGGAACCATAACTCAGAGAATTCAGGCTTTTCAAACTAGTGAATGATTTCTGTAAGATCGAATTCATTGCCGGTGAATGTAATAGGGTGTCCAAAATGCAAGGTACATTTGAATTCAAACTGCGTGCGCAAATATATGTGGGGCGGCGCTCTAATTTTTAAGTTTGTAGGACAGTCTTTAATATCTGTGCCCAGGTTCACATCAAGATATTCATTAGTTTGTGATACGCTTCGTTTTGTAATCTCCTTGAAATGAATTTTTCTATTATTATAACGTCTATATTTGTTGAGAAAAGAATTCGCATCAATTTTTTTGTGGAATGAATTTTCTGCTGCTGATTTATTTAGGATGGTGCAAAAACCCTTCGGTGAAGAGGCTATGTCAAGAAAAAATGTTCATGAGTGGTATAAAGAGTTCAAAAAAGGTGGAGAACGTGTAGAAGAAGAATAAGAGCGTCCCGGTCGACCGACGGAGTTCACGTCTGAAAAATCAACGCTTTTGTCCTTCCGCCGGATCAAGCTCTTTACAAAGAATATTATTTGAGCGTTATGCGTCACTTGAGAGTAAAACTATTCGTCCAAATTGGCCGGAATTGTGGAGAGAAATTTCTTGGTTTTATCATCACGATAATACACATTGTCACACTGCATTGATTCTTTGGGCCATGTCACCAAAAACTCGACCCATGTCATTCCACAACCGCCGTATTCACCTCATTTGGTACCGTATGACTTCTGGTTATTCATCAAACTCAAAACACTTCTCCATGGATACCGTTTTGAGTCAATAGAAGAAATACAAGCAGAGTGGCGAAAACCATCCCAGAAAACGACTTTATCAACTGTTTTAAAGACTGGAAAATCCGTTCAAGTATGTGCATTGTATCTAGAGGGGATCACTTTTAAGGTAATGAAATTGATTAGAAAGAGAAATAAAGATTTTTCAAAATAAATGCTGAGTCACCTTACTTTTAGAACACGATGAATATGATCACAGTATTTGCAAAATCTATAATTCACCAAATTTGCTGAGCTTGCTGTGGATGAAAAACAAGAATAAGGAATTATCCATTTCAATTGATGCGCAGTGTAGTTAGTATTTACTCGAGAATGATTCTCTGTCTCAATTACATAAAATAACATTACGAATTCAGAGGAAATGTCTTCTGTCCATCTCTTTTAATCGCTCTTTAATTCTCCTTCAGTATGTTCGAGATTAATCCATAACTTCAAATTGTGTATATTGTAGTTCCAGAGCTTATCCAGATAGACTTGATGCCAAATCTGGGTAATTTGGCTGCATTTCAACATCGTTTGAATTTCGCCAGCAAAAATCTCGTATTTCTTCGTAAAACTTCATTCTTGCGATGAAAGAAAGAAAAAACAGTTCGAAAAGTTACTGTTTATTTAGATAGTTATTTTTTGTGGTATTTAATTTTCTTCATTTGAATAAGAAAATGAATTATCATATACTGTTGGGAATGTGTAGGGTGGTCCAAACTCAATACAAGTACAAGGTGTTTTCAGAAGAAGTTGACGACGTAGACTGTTTATAATTTTTCTTTGCTTGACTTGAATATACAGGGGTTGAGTGATAATCTCAATCTGCTAGAGATTTTTCTAGATGACAGTGATTGTCCGGATTTGGTTTGTTAATCCGAACATTTTCAGTGACGTGCCTAACCTAGCCTCTTCTTTTTGGTAAAAAAAATATACAGTATGGCGGTGTTGCCATATTAAGCAGGAGTAATAGATTTATATCTCTTGATTACATTTCTGCTTTTTCAGAAGAACTCAATTGAGAAGTCTGGGGCATTCTTCTTGAGGGTTTTAATGTTTTTGTTCTGTGTTTTTACAGATCCCTATGGAAAACTTTGATAGATTTTTAGAAATTTTAGAATCTGCAATGAGTTACTCCAAATCTAATGGCAAAGTGCTTCGGGATTTCAATAATGATTTTAGTGTTTGAGATAGGAGTTCTGGTCTGTTGGGTGATCTCTTCAGTTCGTAGGGTTATCGTAGAATGATTTTTTTACCCACCAGTGGCCTGAATTGCATCGATGGTATTTCAATGAATTTTAAACGTTGTAATGAAAGACTTGATGCATTAAATTGTGATTTCTCAGATCACAAAGCACAGCGGATCTCTTTGGATTTTTCGGGTACGAGATCTACTAGTAAGGGAGTTTTTGGAAACTTTCGACCGTTGACCGAGAGGGGAATCAGTAGGTGTGATTGGGGTTTGACTACTTTTGAAGACATTGGTCCGAATGAGGCATTTAGAATTTTCCATGAAAATGTTCTTGATGCTAACTAGTTCAATAATGAGTTGGGACAGAAGCGTTCCCATTTATCACTTCTGAATGAACTTTATGACCGGCATAGAGGAAATGAGCTCAAATATATGAGAAATTCATTCAAATTCGAGTATAAATCAGAGATGCTGAAATAAGAATCAATGATAATTTGGGATCTCATCAACTCAAATAAAAATCCCAAAACCCGAGCCACATCTCTAATTTCTTCTAATTCATTCAGTAATCATTTCCTCAAGTTCTTGATCGAATTACCGAGAATATAAGACCTAAAAATATATTTCTCCTGATGACGTATTCACGAAAGAGCTGCCTTCTGTTTTGAAATTCTCCTTCAGAGAGGATAGCTATGTGGAGGTAAGAGATGCGTTTGGTTCTTTGAAGAGTAGCAGATCTCGAAATTCTTATGACTTATCCACTATATTCCTATAGAAAAATATCAATAGTCTTGTGTATCCCATTACACATCTTCTCAACAAATGTATTTCAAGTACTATTTTTTCTAATGTGTTGAATAACTGTTTTCAAGAAACGGGATAGAAATGATGTGTCTAACTATCGACCTATCTCATTAGTCCCTGTTTTTCTACGATTTTGGAAGAAATTTTTTGTAATTAGATGATACAGTATTTCAAAAATAATCTGCTTTTCTCTCGGAATCAATTTGATTTCAGGAGAGGCCGTAGCACCACTGATGCTATCATTGAGTTCCTTAGTAATACCTTAATTTATTTTAAATTGGGACTGAACTCACTGTCGTTGTTTCTCGATTCGTCTAAGGCCTTATACAGTGTGTCTTATTCCGCTCTGATATCTGTATCTACGTCGGTATGGATTTGAAGATAGCAGTGTGAAACTTATCTCTTCTTTTCTAACAGATAGATATCAAACAGCCTGTGTTGATGGTTTCTGCTCAGGTAAGGAGAAAGTAACACTCGGAGTACCACAGGGCTCAGTTATAACTCCGCTATTATTTCTTATCTGCATTAATGACTTCTCTGATCACCTGAGTGGCTGCTGAGTTTGCTGATGATACAACCATATCTGTACCGTGCTATGATCTAGCTGATGTGGAGGAGCTAACTGAGAGCAAGGAGGCGAGGGCTTTGGAATGGTTTTCTAGTAATTTACTTGCCATAAATAATGAAAAACAGAAAGAGTAATTTTGGTACGATACCTCTTGTATCAACCAGTGCTCGATTTATGGGTGTCCATCTTCATTTCCGTCTTGCTTGGGGTATTCATTGCGATCAGCTTGCGACAAAAATCAGCCAGAATACATTTCTATTGAGAAGTCTAGCCACTTCTCTGTCTAGAAGGGACCTTATATCGGCTCATTTTGCCTTAAATCTGCTTAAAACGATTATCCACTTTTTTGTTGTTCCTAAGCTGGCAAAATCGTTTTCTATAATGAAGCAAAGGTTGAACGCGATTCTTCATTTAGTTTGCTTACAGTGCTCAATTTTGTGAGTTCTCACAACTGAGTTTTGCGATTTTTACAATGAATGAAATATCAAACGAAGAATTTGTCTAAAGTTTTTCATTGCAAATGGAATTTCGTGTGGAAAATCGCTAAAAATGTCAAAGAAGGCTTAGGATGAATTGACTAAATGAAAAATACGTGCATATGAGTGATAAAGTCTATTCAACAGCGATCGAGATGTGTTGGAAGATTTGCCCCGCTCTGTTCGGCCATCAACATCTTCCACTGAAGTTAACATCGATAAAGTGAAAAAATTGCTAATTGAAAATCGTCTTTCAAGCTTCAGATTTCTTATGAAGGCCAGACTTTTCCGAGCAGTAAAAATAGCGAGAATTCAAACGATCCCAAAGAAAGAAAAGAAGTCCTTACCCCAAAACTACCGACCTGTTGCACTTCTTCCTATTATGCCCAAAGTGATGGAGAGAGTCATAAATGATTAACTCATCAAATATCTTGAGTTGTAGGGAATTATTAACAACCGTCAGTATGGTTCTCACAGGCAAAGATCGACAGGAGATCTGCTCGCCTACGTAGCTCATGTTTATATATCAACGATGGAAAAGCATGAGGAATCTAGAGCAATAGCCCTCGACATCTCTAAGGCCTTCGATAGGGTTTGGCATGCAGCCTTGTTGAATAAACTTGCTGCATATGGGCTTCCAGTTGCAAGCAGGAGTACCTTAGGGATCCATTCTTTTGCCTTATTTGTTTCTGTTGCAGATAAACGATCTTCTGTCATCAACAGAGAACAAGATCTTCGGTTTTGAAAACGGTTGTACCCTGGTTTCCTCTTTCAGAAGTCTGCGACTGAATACGGCTACAGGATCTGAGCATCAGAGATGTGAACAAATTGATAACGTAAGCTCTGACTTACAGAGGATATCTGAGTGGTGAGCTTCAATGCGAGCGAGACGCAGGCAACTACGTTTTCTACGTGCTCACAACACGCTGAAGAACCTCCTCTAATGATGCAAGGCCAAAAAATTGCATCCAAAGATTCGATGCACCATCTCGGAATTACGGTCAACTCCAAGTTTTGCTGACATGAACATGTATCAGCAATAGCTAAGTCGGCATCAGCTAAACTTAGTTTTCTTTTCAGAGCCAAATGATACTTCACGTCATCTCAGCTGTTGCTTTTATATAAAGCGCATTTTCAACCTGCTTTAGAATATTGTTCCTATACATGGGGATCTACGCCCAAACATTCGTTGCGGATGTTGGATAGTGTGCAAAAATATGCTGTGCGCCTTACCGACCACCCGGAGTTCACCCGCGATCTCCAATCGCTGACTCTCAGAAGACAAGTTGCTGACCTTTCTCTGTTTTACAAATACTTCTACGGAAGATGCTCCAAGGAGCTGAAAGACCTCGTTCCGGGAAAACTCATGTTTCTCGGCAACACTAGGCTGACAAGGAGTTCTCATCATATGGCGGTACATTTGACGACCCCTCGAACCTCTATTATTAGGAATTCTTTCGTTTACAGGGCCGATGAGCTGTGGAACTCGCTTCCGTCCAACATCTTCCCAACATCCTACAATTTGGCCCTCTTCAAGAAGCGAGTAAATATATACCTCAATTCTTCCCAGGCGCCCACTTATGTGGTGTAACAGGTTCGCCTATTCCTAGGAAGCGAGCATAAAAAAGAATGTATAGTTATTCAGGTTTTATTTCCAGATCATTTCGAAAATATTTAGTGGCAACATGATGTACCTGAATCATTTTATTTCTGAGATACAGTGTATCCACGTTGACATATTAAAACTTATGAACTCTGAGTTACAGAATAGTGAAATTTGGTTAATCTCTAGACTGTTCTAGAAGCAATATAAACACTCTCGGACAATGCAACCAGTGGTACCAGTACGATGGTATTCATCAACTCTTTTTTCAAAAAAGGATTTTGCGCTACTGACTTTTTCTTGAAAATGAAGTCATTTTCGAAAAGTGCTTCCACTAAAAATAAAAACTTGTCAGCTGAAGATGGTCTAGAGACCGAAATTGCAATCCTGATTTTCAATAAATTTCTGGTGACAGTATAATACATAGTTTAATTTCTCATTATCATCATGATTAACTATCACGTAGTAACGGTGGAATGAATTAACTATTACGTGTGTTAATTGAATATTTTCCACCTAATTTAGTGGAACCCTTTTCAAACTAAACCAAAATCACCGTATGATAATCAAATATCACTTAGTAACGGCTATCTCAATATCATTTTGATCGTATAATATTTTTCAATGAAAGTTCAGATACATTTTTGATCTTTAGATTCATACGATGTGTGTATGAACTCATATTCAATATTATGATATACACAAGTGATTGATTCAATACCATGCTCTATATTAAACAATATTACACGCAATATACAGAAGATCATCTAAATGCCGGTTATTTGATTATTTGAATCACTCCAACGGAAACAATCCAATATTAGAATCGAATCTGCCTGACAACATAGTTACACGTCGAATATGGCGCCTGTCATGCAAATATGGCCGCCATTTTCCGGCGGAACCGTACTATTTGGCGCGAAAGTAAACTTGGTGTTGGGCTTTCCGCGTAACGAAGCCATACAGTAATTGAGTTGCATAATTTCGAACCGTAATGAATGTTTGAACTGACTAATCCGTGAATATTTCGAATATTAACATATGAAGAATTCACCGCGGATATAAATCATTCATGAGGTATCTGTGGGTTTAATGGCGAGTCGCTGATTCAGACAATGCAAATTTTGACATTTTCCATTAATAACTGCAACGTAATTCGGTCAACGCGGAATACCTTGCTATTATATAGAAATATAAAGGATTTGAGTAATTGGGTTGTATAATGGAAGTTGATAGAAAATTTTCAAATTTTTGATAGATTTACAAGATTGTCTACTTTTTTGTTGCAGCACACTAACAGTCGATAGAGTTATTTTAAGACGAATAACTGTTATAACCATTAGTACAGAGTGACCAATTTCAGTTTGCATTAAGATCGCCGTTTATATCTAAATAGCCAATATACTAAACGCCTAATATACTGAATGCCTTTTCATATCCAACTCTATCTATACTGAACACCTTATTATATTCACTTCATTATTCACATTTTACTTAATAGTTCTTTATGTTACATGAAAATCTTCCATATATTAGTTCAGTCATTATAACGCAGCTTCCAGTATTGTTTTATGGATACTAACTCATCAACCACACAAATTTCAACACTATTCACTTATATCGCAATTCAAAAGGAAACACTCAATTTGAAAATCTCAACTTCCTCCAATTGAGCTAGCATAAGATGAAATTAAAAACATTTCAACATTGATTCAAAAAACAAATTGTTCAATCACCCCTTAGGCCTAGAAATTCAATCATCAACAACTCTAATATTAATTCACAATACTCCAAAATTTAGTTCCAAAAGTATTAAATATATACTTCAGGAAGATCAATATATGCAGATCTAAAGTTTTAAATTTTCAATTTTACTCAGGATGGAAGAATTATTTTCTCAAGTATATTAATAAAATAGATAATAAAAGTTCTTATCAAATAATTTATTGGAAGTATCCAAAAGACAAAAGCGAGAAATTAGTAATCAAACAAAGGTACACCACTGAATACATAGAAATTTCACCTTATGTGATTGCCACTTACGTAACTATTTTGGGTAAACTCAAATTGACCAAAATTCACACAATTTGCTTACCAGAAAGAACAAACATCTTCTGAACTTCTTGTGGAATGCAGAAATGAGGTCCACAAATTTCAGTCAATTACATTATGGACCCTCATATACAATACAATGATGTTAACTATATATCAGTTGCAGTGAAACTGTTTCTTGTAACTGTTAATTTCTTAAATCCTTAGCTGTCGAGTTGGCAGTTGGTTTCGAGCAGTCAGCTTCATATAAACTTGTTCTCTGATAATTGAAATTTCTATTCTTCAATTTTACTTCTCTTCAATTCATTCCTCGTGAAACTTTATAATATACCATAAAATGAAAAGGAAAGGGAGAAATTGCATTAAAACAAATTCATATTTCCATATTACGTGATGAATATACTCATTTTA
The DNA here is from genome assembly GCA_013387265.2 of Cryptolaemus montrouzieri. Classification (NCBI taxonomy): domain Eukaryota; kingdom Metazoa; phylum Arthropoda; class Insecta; order Coleoptera; family Coccinellidae; genus Cryptolaemus; species Cryptolaemus montrouzieri. The sequence continues at coordinate 37,422,972 of JABFTP020000001.1, forward strand.
CACAATTATACAAAATACCTGTAGTACAACTACCTATTACAAAAATTGTCAAATGGCATAGCATTCTGCAAGTAGTAAATTTGTGGTTGTACAAAAAAACTTTATATGCAACTTCTACATATTTGAACATCATGTTTCCCACTATGAGCCACCTATAACAGAGAAACTCTCAACTTCAATTCAATGAGGAATTCCTGTCATTCATTCAACAACCTTGATAAAATTTCCTGAGAAACAGTAACTATGAGTTATGCATAGAAGGAACTCACAATAATTACCTTTTGTGCAAATTTGAGATCTTATTTTCTTTGGTTCAAACTTGAACATTGTCAAACACATTGAATCTCATTAATTTTTAAATTTGGATAATCGTAGAATAGAAATATATTTCCTCTTGAATAAACTGAAACGAAAATTCAATTTGAAATGACACGGTCATATTGACATCCAGCTTCAAATATTTTAATAAGATAAAGCCTTTAGTGGATAGCTTTCAATATTCATATGATACATACTCTAAACGACCTAACGAACACTTTATCGAGTTCCTTCCAGAAAAATATTATTATACAAAAGAGCTCAATACCTATTAATAGCAACTCAAAGGATATCCCATCATTTTGTAAAATCCTCCAATTGATTTGTTAAAAATCGTAGTAATTTTAGAACATTTTTCTACGCATAGAGGTTAAAATAACCATGAAAGAAAAATGAAGTATGTAAATTCTGAGTACATTTCTTGAGCATGCCTAAAAAATATACATTAAAATACATGAATAAACCTCAAATTACATTCACTTACCTTTCAAACATTATTGTAAGTCTCCTCAACTCCTTTTTATTATAACAATCCGTTTGAATCATTTTGTTTAGAATAAAATAACCACAAAATGTTAAATTTATGAATTTTGATAGTATGTCGTTCCTTTCCTTTAACAAAATTTCCATTAACATGGATAAAATAAACATCAAACTTCGATCATTCACTTCTAAAAGTTTATTTCAAGTTTCGTCAAACTTTCCATTCAAATAAAATTCGGAATTACTTATTTTGACAGATCGAATATACGACTAATTGAAGTAAGGTTAGATTCGATTGTCACTCAGAAGAGAAAGAGCACTATATTCTAGATGTTGTTAGTACCGAAATTATGTTGGCGAAAATTAAAGTTACTAACTATTTCCAACTAACTATTTTCGTTCAGAAGAGAGAGAGCATTAAATTTTACACGCTGGTAACGCTCACTTCCAAAATAGAATAGGGATATAAGGGGCAGAAGGAGCGATGACTGGCTCCACCCCCGTGTTTCCGGTCTTTTTCTCGAAAATATAGGTCTCAAAAATCGTCCCAAATTGGAAAATTAAGTCTTACAGTAACGATTTCTCTTCGCGGATCCGATCTCGAGATATGTAGGAATCGTTCGAAGGTCAAATCCTTTCTCCCGGTGACCCCGTTTAAGTAGGATGGTTAAAACAGAAACCCCTGACAACTCGAAGTTTGCTGATTTCGCGAATTTCTGGCCGTCGGAGATTTTCGGAATAAGTAAATTAAAGCTGAAATTTGAGAAAGTCGGCCGATAGCTCTTCGTTCGATGGAAGATTTTTCCGTTTTCCCGTGGTTTTCTGAGAATCTAACTATTGCGGCGCGAAATGCAAAACTCGAGGCTTTTTCGTTGTCCAGGTTTCGTAGCTATAGAAGGCAATTGAAATATTTTTATAGCTACAAAAGTCCATAGAAATTATCCCCTCCATCCCCGAGATTTCGGAGACATATTTTATTTTCGCTTCTTCGGAACATTTTCCTGGAATTTTCGCTTGATCGACTTCTCCGATCGCCCTCCGAAAGATCCGAGTTATCGATTCCAAGAAATCTAGACGTTTGGACATTTCGTTCGTCCGGGGCGACTTCTCGGCGAAATTTTTCGAAAAATCGTCGCGCCTCCTTCGTTCGAGCTAGGGACTCCGAATTTCGCGCGGATCTTCCTCCGACATTTCTCCACCGGAAAAAAATTATCCGCTTTTCCGCGCCGTCTCTTCCTTCCCATCCGGTTCAAACTCCAACCGTCCCCTCCACTTCCATCGAAATAAGTCTTACTGCTTTAGTATTATATGGACAAACACAAATATATATATTTCTAAGGATTCCAACCACTGAAATTCACATAAAATGTTCGAGGCATACAATTCAATGATCCACAGAGCAGTTTCGTTATCTCCAACATATTTTTGGCAGATATGTAAAAAAAGACAAATTGAAATCTAAAATTGCATTCAGACCTTGAAATAAATTGTCATCGCTCTTATTTCATGCTAAAAATCCTATTGAGATTTTTGTCCCCTTATTTGAGTTTATAGATCTTATCCGTACTGCAATAATTTGTTCTTACAGTATAAGCTCTTTGTTCTTTGGGTGTACCATATCTTCCGTTAATATGCCGCAATACAGAAAACGAGAATATGGAATGGCAATTTTTATGAGATTATAGGAGATACGTTCCTAAGTGGCAAAATAAAAAATATCAATTTAATTGCAGGTTCTATCACATTGATTAGGCAATATTTAGAAGAATTTTGAGATTTTCTATTTCCACATGCTCCTCCAATTCAGACTGATTTTCAGCAGTATCATTAGCACTTCGCCTCTTAGAAATAGGACTTCGTTCCATACACTGATTAATTTTCATAAGGAAATCACAAAACTCATTTGCCATTTTTAAACCATCACTACGATTTGTTTATAATACCATACTCTTCATTCGATTTTTCATTCTTGATAAAGCTGCTGTGTCAGCGAAACGTCGTCGAATTTTTCAAATAAAGTGTAGATCAAAGTTAAACCTTGTGTTTTTATCTCATTTATATCATGGATCTACATCAAGTAACGGCCTCCACAATTCAAACATCACTAAGATTTTTATTATCAGTGCTTGTTTATGACTCGTCTTCAATAGGCTATAAATTTGACATTTCCTCCAAGTAGGTTTCAGTCAAATCTTCATCTTACCATTCAAACAACTCATAATCAGATGTCATCTGATTATATCTGTTCGAACCCATCTCGTCCTATGCAATTCGCAATTTCGGCAAAGATTGCAGTTAAAGTTTGAATTTGCACATATTCAGCATAACTTCAAAGTGTAAGGGTTCAGTTCTTCCACTGATTCTTTTACGTATATGATACATTTTACTGTGTGTAAATTCCGTCCAAATTTCCATTATATTTATTTTCACATTTCCTACTGCCTAATTAGTTCGTCTAATGCAATAAAGCTTGAAGGCCTGGGTTATTCCTTGGTCCCTATATTGAAGGATAGACATAGTGTTGGGAGGTAAAGGTTCAAATTTCTGATACAAAACAATTCTGGAACCAGTCACAAAAAAATAGATCTTGTAACTTACGCTTTCTTATCAGCTTGCCAGAACACTGGCAGGTCGTTCTTCTGGATTTAACGATCTATAAAGCATCTGTTTTTTGATGACATAATCTCCAGATGGATAAGAACATTACCCTTTGGTGCGTTACATTAAAAATGTTTCATTTGACACTCTCTTCCAGAACAGTGCAATTTTGTCTAAATCAAATACTTGCTCAGGTTTGTATCCTCCATCAGCTAATAGGTTTGCAAATTCTTCTGAGTCTTTCTTCTACAGCAGTGTCTGCAGATGCAGCTTCTCCAACGATTTTAAAGCTATATAATGATTGTCTCACCTTGAATCTGTTGGACCAACGTTCCGATCCTTGAAATCCCCCACTACCACAACTACCACAAGATTCTTTATAACGTGCGTAAAAACACTTCGCCTTCTGCTGGTTAACTGGACCACTCAGGGGCACCTCTTTTGTTGCGGTCTTCCATGCATAGTCACAACCCCACTTCTAGTTCCTCTTTTGCTGTATCATGAACAATTCTCCCTGACAATTACGTTGAAGCTACAGACGGCCTAATTTTATCTTCGGATTTATTTGTCGATCGTACAATTGATTCATTAACATTGAATGAGCGTGATATGGATGCAAACGGCTCTCCAAAGCGTAAACGATCAAGCATTTCTATTATAATTTCAAGTGGTAACATTGGATTTTTTTGGTATCGCCCTTCTTAAGGGACTCTATAAATTCAGAAGACTACTGTAAGGACGTATTACTTGATCACAATTTTTGTATCGAATGGAAAAATGAGACAACAAAAAACGCAAAGCAGCTTTTTCCAGAGGACAGAACGTCTAATAGGTGGCATTTAACAATATACTGTATGCATTGACTAGTAACGTTGCATTAATGAAACGTTTTGTTTGTTTACATTCTCAAAAAAATCGGAGTAGTAGTAATTTGGATTAGGTACGGTTAGGAACTGGGACGGACCTTAGCGATCTCTTTCGCATCAGCAGAAGCCATCTTCCCGATCATTCACTGAAACTTTATCGGGAGGATTTCAAAACTACCCCCGTGAGCTCTTTTTATGCAACTCTTTACCAGAAGCAGTGGTGCGCGCTTCATCAGTGAACTCATTCAAAAATCTTTTCGACAAAGTGCGTGCGTGACACTGATGCCTCCTTTTCATTTTCACTTTTTTGATATCACGTATTCTATCCATGTCATCATTTATCTTTCCTGTTTCATTCTTTTTTCAGTTCATCTCGATTTTCTCGTTGGTTAATTTAGGCATTATTGTTAATATTATTTTTACCCTGTTTCCTTTTCTTCTTCTGTGAAATCACATACCATAATAATTATGTTTTTGAGATTCATGGACCCTTATGGTCCATATCTTACCTTTGTTAAATAAATAAATAATAATGTCTTACTTTTTTATTAGTCCATTTGACAATATGTGTACAAAGGATACCGAATCCTATTCATTAAACATATGTATGTACCGAGGTACCGATCAGATCAGCGAATAAAGAAATCTTTAGCCTTAAATATAGGGATTAGGTCGAATTTATTTTATCCGCGAATAGTGAAAGCGCGAATTTAAGAAGCACGAGGAGCTTTTACTGTATGTCAGACTGGTCGTTCCTTCAAAATTAGATATAAAGAACATTAAACTTCATTGCTTCAAATCAAAGAATATTTGAGATTACCTAACCGTTGCATTTAAAATGGCCACTCTGTTCCTAGTATTGATGAAGAACTACCAGTACCCTAATAGGTAGAAATCAATTTCATCACCTTCAAAGTAGGTTGGCCTTCAGATCTCTTTTCGATACGGCTTGTATCTCTTCTATTAAATTAAAACATGGTCCCTGGGGTAATACAGGGTGTTACATTATGGTTGGTCACAATTTGAGGAGGTGAATCTACGTGCAATTTTAAGAAAAAAGTTCATATGAACATAGGCCGCAAAAGTTTCGTTACGGAGCTACGGTGCTGAAATTTCCGGAGAACATTGTTTTTTTCTCTTCAAAACTCCTGCAGTTTTCGAGATATTCAGCCCAAATTTGGAATGCAAGCTATTTCTCACAGCCTCCATCATTACACGTCCTAAATTTTAACTAGAATCTACATGGTGTTTTCTTTTCCGGAGCCATGTCTTCTTTTGCCCTTTCAAATTTCTTTGCAGTACGCCACTGGTTACTGTACAAACAATTTTCGTCATCTTAGTTCAATACCACTCCAGTGACACTGTAGAAGAATTGAGAAATCGAATAATAACCTCTTGTAACACGATAAGAAATACCCCAGGAATATTTCAGAGAGTGCGTGATAATATGCGAAGAAGGACAGAGGCCTGTATTCTTGCGGGTGGCAGACATTTTCTTCAGTTTGATTTTCAATGAGTATAAGTTGAGACTCAGAATACGAGCTTTTAAAATAAAAGCAAATTTTAGGTATACCTATCGAGTATTTCTATTATTTTTTTTGTTTAGCGAATAACATACGATTCAAATAATTCAAATTCAATAATTTTTCACCCGAATACGGTTGGAAATACGAAAATTTTCTAAACTGAACGAAGATGCCGAAAATTGATTGAACTCTGATCCGTGGCGTAGTGCAAAAAGTTTGAAAGGGCAAAATGAGACATGGCCTCGAAAAAGAAAACACCTTGTAGATTCTAGTTGAAATCTAGGACGTATAATGATGGATGCTGTGAAACTAGCTTGCATTCCAAATTTGGGCTAAATATCTCAAAAACTGCAGGAGTTTTGAAGAAAAAACAATTTTTTCCGGAAATTTCAACATCCTGTAGCTCCGTAACGAAGCTTTTGTGGACTTATGTTTATATAAACTTTTTTTCTTGAAACTGCACGTATATTTACCCCCAGTTGTGACATACTATTATGTAACACCCTGTATTTTGAGTTTGCTGAATAGCCTGAAGTCTCAAGTTGCCAAATCAGGTGAATACGGTGGTTGTGGAATAATAGTGGTCCCAATGAGGTTCATAAAATGGTATTTACTGATCCCTCTCAAATACCAATATGACCAGTGAAGCTTGTAGTCGATAACGATGGTTCACAAACACCATACCATTGATTTGGTGGAGGTGAGCTTCATCGGTCGAGGTTGATGGTCGACAGGGACACTCTTCGTCTTCTATACGCTCTAGACCATTTTGGAACTATTATACCGCTCGTAAACAATTTTTTGACAAAGCCTCTTCACAAACGATTTTTGCACTCCTCAATGAACCATCAGCAGAAAATTCATTCCGCAAATCACGATATTCAATGTAAATTTTTTGATCAACAAATGCAGACGTTATACAAACCGAAAATTCACTTCTAGGAGCTTCAAAAATGAAGTGTATCTCAAACACTAATTAATATTTCGATGTTAGCCTAGGCACAGATACCAAAGAGAATCCTACTAATATAACCTTAAGAGCACTGCACCCACTTTTCTAACACTGTAGTATACAGTCATAATATCCGGTTTTTACAAATCCAGGTAACGACCTATTCATATTTTACGTCACTTTCAACTTGATTTTCATTCTATCCGTCAATGAACGAGCGTTCGAAACCGCGGTAGATAGATAGATAGATAGAAACTTCATTTAACTCACATATAAATGGAGATATTAACTTAATCCAAATAAATGGGGTAGACAATATCAATATATTTATAAAATACCTAGGGGGCAACAACCATACCATACATACAATAAATTTTACAATCAACAATAAATAAATAATAAATCTCTAGTACAATTTCGTCCTCTTAAAACTCTGGAACACTATAATATACTCTTTAAGACAAAAACTTCCTCAATTTACCAATCAAAATCCTATTATTTATTATTTTTGGTATCTTATCATATATTTTAATAGCAGTTTTAGTTTTAGCAGCCTTCTTTTTTCCTCTATTATTGTGATGATGTTCTCTCTCACAATTAGTGAAGAGATTCCTATTGTACAAGATAACAGATACTGACTGAATAATGTAAATAGATGACACAGTAAGTATTTGGTGATAAAAGAGAAATGGTTTACTTGAATCAGTTGTCATAATTGCAAATATTTGCCTTAAGCACCTCTTTTCCAATAGGAAGATTCTAGAAGTCTCGACCGAATCAGCTAGAAAAATACTCAATCCTTGAGTGTCCACTCGCAAAGTAAAGAGAGAGCGCCGCATCCTTGCCCTCAGTACATGAAACAACCAACAAAGCATAGCTGCAGCTTGACAGCGCTCCGGCAACAGAATCGACATGACTTTTCCGGTCTAACTTACTGTCCATCCGCACCCCCAGAAGCCTTATATCCTTCATTGCAGGAATTGTGAAACTCCCTCAGGTAACTTCATCACACTTCTGTGCTTGGTAGGAGAATTTTATTAAGTGTGTTTTGGTAATACTTAGCAGCAAGTTATTATCCTAATCGTCAAGGTGGCGAATTGTTGTGACCTTTTTGTTATTTAGTACACTTTCATCGTCCTAGTTGAGCGCAATAGATGTGTCATCGGCATACATAGTCAAAACCTTACCCTCCTCACCTGGCAGCTCATTAGTATATAGTATATATAGAAGTGGTCCTAATATTAAACCCTGGGGATGTGCCGCATCACAACCTCCTCAGATTTCAGAAGCCCTCTTTGTTTATCTGTATCCATGGCACGCTGGCTCCGATTTGTCAGGTGAGACTGAAGAAGTATAAGTTCGATTTACGGATTCCATATCTTTCCAGCTTCAAGAGCAACGTACCATGGTTATCACTATCGAAGGCCTTGGATAAATCCAAACACAGCACTGCAGTGGCCCTACTGTCATTCAGTATTCAGTATTCAGTTTTCAGTATTCAGTATTCAGTATTCAGTATTCAGTATTCAGTATTCAGTATTCAGTATTCAGTATTCAGTATTCAGTATTCAGTATTCAGTACTCAGTATTCAGTATTCAGTATTCAGTATTCAAGTATTCAGTATTCAGTATTCAGTATTCAGTATTCAGTATTCAGTATTCAGTATTTAGTATTTATTGGTGATAATATATATAAGTAATTACACACGTAATATCACAGAAAAATATCACTAAAATATTACAAACGACCCTGATACCCCTTCAAAAGCAAATACAGCGAATAGAGTTCAGGTTGTAAATTCTGAAAAAATGAGTTTAAAATAATCATCAGTCTTAGACAAACATTCTATAATCAAAAATTTCTTGATTTTATTTGGAATAATGCCACATAAAGTCTACGCATACAAACAGGTGAAACATTATATTACTTGTAACACAGAAAATTCGGTCCATTCTGCGACCTCCTCAACCAATAAAACGGGATTCTTACATTATCTTTGCCTCTGGTGCTATAGGGATGAAACTGGCTATTCAAAGTTACTAATTGTTGGTTTTTATGAGCATAGCGTAGTCGGTCAAGTACAAATAAGCTAGGGAGAGTCAGTATACTCAGTTCCCTGAAAGAATTTTTACAAAAATCTCTAAAGCCCAAGAGATTCCAGAGCAGAGAGCAAAACCTGATACACTGCACGCACTGTGGATGTGCCTCCTTTGAAACCATTCTGTGCATCAGTCAATATGAGACAACCCTCACAAAGTTTCTATTGAATAGGATTCTCTCAAATACTTTTCCTACATTTGACAGGATAGAAATAATAACGATCTAGTAATTCAATTTATTTGATGTCAGTACAAACCTGTTGTTCTTAAATACTGTTTTCAAGAATTTTTCGACGTTATTTCCGTTAACATGTTCGTTACTTCAACCTACAAATTAAACTTTGAAGCACATCTATTATTGAAATATCGATAATTTTCTCAGGAATTACAGAGCATTATATAATTCAAACTTTGCCGGCTTATCTGTCGAAATACCAGGGAACAACAAACAGATTGGCAAACTGAATTCGAATCAAGAAATTCACCGATACAATCAAAGTTCCTCTCGCAAACTTTCGTCGTAAAATCTTTTTTTAGCTGCAATTATATCCAATGAAAAGGAGATTGGCAAAGACTCCCCTGTAGTTAGTTTGAAATTGTTGGAAAGTCCTGGCCCAGTCTAATAATCGTATATCTTCAGACGGGGAGGGACGCCACAGTTAACTTGTGTGATGAAGTTAGGTAGTGTATGGCAAAAGTTGCTTTAGGGTTATTTATGAGCTTGGAGGGCCCCTGTGTGCCCCTCCGGTGTCTGCTGAAGACTAGAAGTGATACAAATGAAATCTACGATGGACCATGTCATTTTATAGGAAGAAATATTCCGGCTTCTGGTTGGGTCAATTCTAGAATTTCCCTTCAGTGTTTGAGGAGGTATTCCTAAACGTTTTCATTCTACAATCTTATGATAATATCGAATATATAATTTACTTCATTTCGATTATAGTTAATGATGCAATTTATGAATTCACTGAAACTCGTGAATTTTGTGAACAATATATTGTAGTTTTACCCCAAGCTGTTAGATTTCTGATTCTATGTTTCATAGTTATGTAATTTGACAATTCAATTATACTTTTTACACATTATACATTGAATATATCTTTCAATTTTTATTGAGTAACGACATCCTCAGCCAAATAATTGCAGTCTAATGGTTTAAATAACAAGAATAATTTTGTAATATAGAAGTTTATGGCAATTTTCAATGATGTCAACTTTTACTCGCTTGTGCAATACCCAAAATGATTAATCAATTTTTCGAATATGTTGAGATTTAGTACGATGTATGGTATACAAAAATCACTTAAAATTGAATATAATAATAATGATAATATTTCATATGAAATTCGGGATTGAAAAATGTAAGACCCTGAACATTCAAAGAGGAAATTATAGATGGTGAAACAACTTCCAAACGGTTATATTATACAGTGCATGAAGGATGGCGAAACATACAAATATCTAGGATACCAACAAGCTAGATAGCTAGACCAAAAACTATCAAAGGAGAAGATTCGTTCAGAATACAGTCAGCGTCTGAAGACTGTGCTGAAATCAATGTTGAACTCGGGGAATCTAGTCAAGCCAATTAACACCTACGCCATTCCAGTGTTGCTTTACTCATTTGGAATAATGAGATGGACTGAGACAGAACTGGATGATATTCAAAGGCAGACCCGAACGATGCTAAAAAAGTACAACAACCATCATCCAAAATCGTCTGTGATACGAACAACTTTGAATCGGAAAGAAGGAGGAAGATGTTGTCAATTTACACACCGAACAGATAAAAAATATCAGAGAATTCTTCTCAGCAAAAACTTTCACTTCTGACCTCCAAGGAGTGGTATCGTTGGCTGATAAGGGATATACACCTCTAAACCTTGCTACCAGAGATGACCTGCTGAATCTACCGTTCCTATCAGATACTGAAAAACAAGAGAAATGGTCAAGAAAGGAATTGCATGGACGACATCACCATGAGATTAATCAACCACACGTCGACAAAGAAGCCTTCAACAAATGGTTCATGAAAGGAGAATTATTCGCGGAAACAGAGGGCCATCCAAGACCAAGTGATCGCTACAATCTACTACAAAAAAATTTATTATGAAGGACGGAACATTACAAATAGAAAGGTGCTAAAAATGCCATATAAGATCGGAGACTACACAGCATATTACGTCCGGCTGCGAACAACTGGCCAATACGAACTATCTTCTCAAGCATAATCAATATTATACATCAGAAACTTGCACAGAAGTACGGACTTCTGAATACCTTCCAGCCATATTACAAATATCAACCGGCGCTCATATTGGAAAATGACTCTATCAGATTATACTACGATAGGCCTGTTATCACTGACAGAATGGTGACGAATAATAGGCCGGACATAGTGGTGTATGATAAGAGAGCCAGAACAGCAATGCTGGTGGATGTCACCATACCGATTAATAACAACGTGCTGAACAAGTTCCAGAAGAAAAGTCCAAATCAACAGACCTTGCTATTGAGATCAAGGAGATGTGGCACCTCCAGAAAATATATATTGTTCCTGTCATCGTATCCTCGACTGGGTTAATACCCAAAACTTTGCACGATAGCCTCAAGAAAGTAGAATTGCATAAGAATACCTATATAGAAATGCAAAAAGCTGTAATTCTTTATACATGTAAGATAGTTAGGAAATTTATGTTAAGTATATTGTAATCGAGCCTATTCCGTTTGATTGCTGAATCTGGGAAAAGTAAGTTATATTCAGCTAACAGCTGAGATAGTGCATAAGTCCACGATAATAATTATAATAGTTCTTTATTTCGGAAGAATACATACCGGGCGGAGCAACTAAAAAAAACCCAATAACTGCAGAACTATTCGTTTCTGGACAAAAAGCAGCATCAAGTAAATTTTTGTCTGGTAATTTTATTTTACATCATCCCCCTAGGCAAGGGTGCGCAAAACTCAATTTTTTGAAAACGGAAAATAGGTCGAGTAATACCTCATTGGAACGCTCTTTTGATTCTCAACACAAATGTGTAATAATAATTCTTAAATATTGACATATTCGGAAGAAGATATAGTCTGAGTTATTCCCAGAGATTGCAAAATCTTCTTCAGATGAGGTTGACAACCCCTCATATCTTCGAATTGATCAGTTAGTCCGAGTTATAGCTCATTGGATGAGTATTTAAAACTATCTGACTACAATGAGGATACAGGGTGAAGAAATTCATACATAGTATAAGAGCCTCTTCAGAAAGAAGCGATGATCGCTCCGCGTCATCGGTTAGATCGAAAAATGTTCCTCATCGGTGGACTGATGGAACGCAGACTTGTGAAGATAACCACTAGTGTAATGGACCGCACGCCTCACGACCGCATACGCAACCAATCGTCGTATGTGAAAAGCCTCTAACAGCGTGGTATCCAAGGTTGAAATGAAACGAACTCAAGTAAAGTTCTCGAAAAATATTCATCCGAAATCACACAGGTGTAATGCAGAATTCTCCACAACAAATGCGGCAGTTTCATTTTTTTTCCAGATTGCTTGTATCTGATGAATGAAATTCGAATTAGTTTGTGTGTTTATCTAGCTACTTTTCACACTCAAGGCATTCATACCAGTATATGGGTTTATTCGATAGCTGAAAGACTAGACATTATTGAAATTTTGTTCAGCAATAACCTTTGTGCAAATAGGGCAGCTACTATTTTCAATGATGGCCATGACGACAAACATGTAAGTGCCAAGTACATTCTGAAGTTGATGGAAAAATTTAGAGAAACTGGCTCTGTTCAAAATAGGAAAAGAGAGCATGTCCAAATACACATACGAAATGAGGAAAAGGAAACTGGGTTGCTTGGGTAAGTAGTGATTGATCCCACTTTGAGTACAAGAGAATTGGAAAGTGAAATCGATGTGAGTCGAAGAATTATTGGACGAGATTTCAAACAATACAAATTCCATCCATATAAAACGAAAATGGTCCAAGAATTGAATAAGGATGACTTCGACCGCAGAGTGCAATTCTGTGAAATAATAAGTGAGCCAATCGCAAACAATCCCTACTTTCACTACAATATTTGCTTCTCGTATGAATGTCCTTTTTTTATGAATGGCATTGTAAATCGTCATAACTGCCGGTTCTGGTCGGAGTCTTATCCAAGAATCTTTCGTGGAGTACATACCCAATATACTGAAAAATTGAATGTTTTGGTTGTCATCTATGGCCATTTTTCTTACCAGGAAACCTGACGGGCGAAATGTATCTCCAAATGATTGAAGAACTAATCAATCCGGCCATAACTGAAATTATGAAAATGATGCTAGCTATTTAGAAGAGGATGTTGTGTTTCAGCAGGATAGTGCCCCCCCGATTTTGCAATTTTTCGAGAATATCTAAATCAAGAATTTCCTGATCGATGGATCGGAAGAAGAGGCCCTAACGAATGGCGCCCACGTTCTCCCGACATGTCATCATTGAATTTATAAAGAGTCAAATTTGTAAAACTGATCCAGCAGATTTGGTGGATTTACGACAACGGATTGTAGTGGAGTGTAATCGTATAACCCCTTAAATGCTACGTAATGTCCAGAAACCTTTCGACCAAAATCTGCATTTGTGCTCGGAAGTTGGAGGAAAAACTTTCAACATTTGTTTTTTTCAATTTTTCAATTTTCAATTTTTTCTTTTCACCAACATGTAGGTTATTCTATAAATAATCTCTATGTCATAATTTTCGACCGACTGTCAAAATTTTTTCGCGAATTTTTCTTTAAATTAAACAAGTTCCACGAAAAAACAATATATGGGCAATGTCAACCCAGATTATTGGGTCCATATTGATTCTAAAACATCTATAGATCATACTCGGCATCACTTGGAACACTGAACCTGGCCATCGGGGCTCTCTCGGTCAAACAGAGATGGAATTTGAGGAAATATCACAGGTCTTGTATTTTTTTTATCTCCTTAGTCTTTCTCATGACCTTGTTTGCTATGTGAAATCTTTTCTCAGATTTGTTTAGACATATGAGAAGTATGATTGTTGAAATATTTTTCTGCTGGTTTTCTTTTTCCATAATTACAGATTCCTGTCCCAGATCTCCTTCCTTCCACCCTTGTCTTCGTTTGGAAATCATGGAATGCAAGAGAGAATGAAGCGGTAAAGCAGAAAAATCTTTGTGCAATAGCGACAGGGAAACGAGTTTTTTTCATCAGTTATTTTCACTCGTTTATTGAATCATATACAAGATAGTATGGTTCCCGTGTTGTGTTTTTTTCTGACACACACCAAAATTATAGATATAAGTATTTATTGTAAATACAATTATTCAAAATTTTGTAAATCCTCCCCCTTATACCGGCTGTGGTTCATCACTTTGTTATTTCAAATGGCAATCTACCTTTTTATTATACATCTAGAACCACATTTGAGCAAGGCATAAAATACCCAAGTTGTTGGAACTTATCTGTCGAAACTTTTGACAGATTTAATTATTTTTGTTATAAACTCGATTTTTAAGGAACATTTAAAAAATTGTAGCTCGTAGATCTTTTGCACTACAGACATAGTTTTTGCTTGGGTGGATAGAAGAAGGATCAAGGCATTTTTTCAGCAGTCTTCACTGATGAAGCCAAGTTCAATGAAAGTGGGATAACCAACAGGAGAAATCGACATTTTTGGGCAACAGAAAATCCACATTTCATTGAGGTTATTGATTTCCAAAATAAATTCAGCATGAACGTTTTTGCAATTTTAATTAATGATTTGTTGGCTTATCACATTTATGAGGAAAATCTTAATGGACAAAAATATCTAGAAATTTTGAGAGAAACATTAGCAAATTTTTTAGATTGATTACCCCTTAACATTCTGAGGGATTGCTATTACCAAATGGATGGTGCACCAGCACATAAAACACGAGCTGTAGATCGGCAGCTAACAGAAATGTTCGGGGATAGATGGTGGGGTAATCAGTGACCAAATTTATAGCCTCCGCATTCTCCGAACCTGACGCCCCTTGATTTTTATTTATGGGGCAATATCAAGAGTGAAGTGTACCTTATACCTGTAAGAAGTAAAGAAGAGTTACTAGAGCGCATTCATAATGCTTTTCGTAATATTGATCCTGAGGAAACCAAACAAACGCGTTCTGAAACTCCATCCAAAATCAGCATACCTCGCAAACACCTTATCGCTCTCTATTAGTTCACCCTGTATCTTCATCATGCAGATGAAGCAAAAATTTTGTTTAAATTATTCTAGAAATTCCAAACCCTTTCTAATGAGTAATTACTCAAACTAACTGATCAGTTCGAAGATTGGTGGGGTTGACACCCCTATCTGAAGAGGTGCCTGAGGAGTGTAGTGGAAGCACCACTGCTTAAAGATACTTCTCCCCAAAATATAACAGTATTTCTCTGAATAGATATTTAAAGTAATTAAATTTTGATACCTGACCCCGAGAGCAATTCTCACTAACTATCTGGGTCGAATTAATTGAAAATTATTTGATTGGGCCATTTCTTTGCCTAACAGACTAAACGGTCCCGCTTATCGGCAATTTCTGAGGAGGATTTACCTTTATTGCTCGAGGAAGTGCCACTTTTGGTGAGAAACATAATGTGGTTCATGCATGACGGAGCACTGGCACATTTTAGAGGAGAAGCTAGGGAATTCTTGAATAATACATTCAACAACCGATGGGTAGATCAGGGTGGGCCAGAACCATGGCCTCCTAGGTCCCCAGACCCAGAATAGTATAGACTTTTTCTTATGGGGATATCTCAAAAGTTTAGTTTATACCACTCCAGTGAACACTGTAGAAGAATTGAGAAATCGAATAAAAACCTCTTGTGGCACGAAAAGAAATACCCCAGGAATATTTCAAAGAGTGCGTGATAATATGCGAAGAAGGACAGAGGCCTGTATTCTTGCATGTGGAGGACACTTCCAGCAATTTATTCAGTATTTAATTGGTTTTTTAGTTTGATATTGAATAAGTATAAGTTGAGTATCAGAAGACGAGCTATCAAATTAAAAGCAAATTTTGGGCTTACCTATCGAGTATTTCTATCTTTTTTTTTCATTAGCGAATAACATAGAAATGAAATAATTCAAATTCAATAATTTTTCACTCGGAAACGGTTGGAGATACGAAAAATTACACGTGCCAAAAAAATTTATAAATTGAACGAAGATGACGAAAATTGATTGTACGCTGATGAGTGGCGTACTGCAAAAAAGTTTGAAAGGGCAAGAGGGGACATGGCCTCGGAAAAAAACACTTTGTGAATTTCAGTTCAAATATAGGGCGTGTAATGATGGAGGATGTAAAAAGTATATAGCATTCCAAATTTAGGCTGAATATCTCAAAAACTGCAGGAGTTTTGAAGAAGAAACAATTTTCTCTGGAAATTACAACACCCTGTAGCTCCGTAACAAAGCTTTTTGCAGACCTATTATTATATGACATTACAATTTTGAAAAAAAAGGGGATCACCATAAAAGAGTTAAGAATTTCTTGCGGAAAACCGGAAATATTAGATGAATTTTGATAATTTATTCGGTTAATTATTGAAAACCCCCGACTAGACATCCTGTATAGCTTTCAAATCGAAACAATTCAAAGAACTTCTCCGTCATTATTTCACTCCACAACGTATAGAAATGATATTTTTCTCTCTGAGTTCGAAAGTATGTCATCGTAATAAAGAAAATTCGTCGCATCACTCTTTTCATGAATCGATGCGAGGAAACTCTCGGTCCTATTCATCTAGGCCCGGTAAGTTTTCTTGAGTGAACGACTTTCTCGTTGTATTTCTCTACCTTGATTGTAGCTTATTGTTAGGTTGTTAGTTTATAGCTTTCGATTACTTCGTTTCCACATTTCACGGATTACAATAGCGCCTAACTAACTGGCATTAATCTAGTTAATTTTAAGGAAATTCGAAAGCAAGAATACGGCTGAAGCAACGGCTAGATACTGAGTTTAACCAGAATAAAACGAATTATTGGAATGGAAAATTGATATGATGTAATTGGATGGAAATATGAATGATGGAAAGTGTGAATATAATTACATACCGTGTTCTGTAATTTTTCCATTGAGTCGCATAAGATAATCTTTAGCTGTCTAATCTAGTTCGGAATAAATTTACTTACAAGATTCATACTATTTTTTTTCATTCTCAACTTGGAGGCGATGCCTTTTATGTCTCAACTGTATTTGTATTTTACTTTGTACCTTCAGGGTCCGGTTTCACAGCTAGGGTTACCACCTTTTTTTTTAAGTTAAAGTACATTGGTTATTATAGGTAAGAAAAAAAATTACATAGTATCAAAATAAAGTACATTCATTTTCTTTATTATTATATTTAAAAACATATTTTTAATGCTTTTTGCTATTTGTATCGAATAAGCATCTTCATTAAACAATTGCACAGCATCTTTAAAGTCTATACTTTAAATTCAAGTGAATGAGTAATTCAATTTTTATCAAATTCAGAGACGCTTTGTTTATTTCGTCTCGACATTTGCTATTCATCACAGAAAAAATTTTTGTGAATGCTGACGTGGCGGGAATAGACAATAAAAATTAAATCCTACATTCTGAGAATAGAAGTATAAAACTCAACTTTCTGGAAGTACTTGAGATTAACAGATTTAAGTATTCCCTTGATGACCAGATAGACATAAATAACTCACCCTTATTGAACTTGTTTCCTAAACACTAGTTGAAATACAGATAACTCTGAATGGATTGCTTCTTTAGTCTATATAAGTATACGTTTCTTGAGATAATTTTGTAGTATTGATTCGCTCTTGACAAAGATACTGTGTATCGAAACGCGTCAAGCATTCATTAATATATTTTAGTGAAAATCTTCGTTTAATTATATTTGAATCCCTGTAGCTGTAGCTGAATTGTCATAAATAATTTTATTCAATTTTATAGTACAATCCATGCTATTGTATGACAAATTACGTTTTACTGTGTATTATGGTAGAGCTAACAACATTTATTCTTTATCACTGTATCGGGACGATGTGAGAGCAGAAGAAGAGTCAAGGAAATCAAGTAACTCAAGTAACTCAGATGTTCTCCCCATTTCTACTTGTATTTTGTGTTGTTTAATCTGAAAATATTAAGAATCATCCCGTCATCTTATCGATCACTATCACCTTCAGTCATCATTAAATAATTATGCCTCGAATTTTTTTGAGAAAAAAAAACGGCATAGGTAATTATTTTAAATAAAGTCAGATCATTTTAAAGCACAGCATAGTTTAGTTTTGACACTCAATGCAACCACACCAATACACACACACATGCACATGCACATACAAATAAAAAAATCTCACTTGTCCTATTCCTGCTGAGGCAACTGTAAATGTAACTCCACATAATTTGCATTTTCTATTATATTCGTTTAGTGGATCATTAATTAACCATGTTCGATTTCCCACTGACTTCTATACTTCTGCAATCGTTTATCTCCTGTTTTGTCGGATCATTCTTTTTGAAACATTTTTTCGGTGTAGTCTATTCACTATCTATTTGATCCGTTTAACTATCGAAATTACGTTTTGCAGGTGTATGTAAAGTATTCTCATCCATAATGTACTATAGGATAAATCTATGAAACTATAAATCGTATTGTAATTGCACTCGAACCACTACGACACAAAAACACACAAAACGTGACAATGATTGAAACACTGACATGGGACATGACTCACATGAGAGGTAAGGTTGCGTTCTGAAATTGTGCTTGTGGAGAAATCGATTCAGCACGAAATCAACAATAATCGACTAAACCTTTCAGAATCTCAAAGAAATCAAACCAAGCAAATTCAAGTATTTTCGAGTTCTTTATTGTTCTCATAAAGTATACAGGGTGTTACATAATAGTATGACACAACTTGAGGGGCTAAATCCACGTGCAATTTAAAGAAAACATTTCATATAAACATAGGTCCGCTAAAGCTTCGTTACGGAGGTACAGGTTGTTGAAATTTTCGAAAAAAAATTGTTTTCTTCTTCGTAACTCCTGCAGTTTCTGAGATATTCAGTCCAAATTTGGAATGCAAGCTATTTTTTATAACCTGGTTGCGAAAGTTTTAGCCTGTCTTTCCGCTACATCTGTCGTATTGGAGCGGCGGAGCCAGCTGTTGTTGTGAACGTTGAAGTAACCCAGTAGAATTATCTCAGCTGCCGGATGATGTGTCTGAATCCAATCCAACTTATCACCCAGATACTGAAATAGTCTAGGGAAGTGAATATTGTTTGGCTAGCGATATAGACAGCATAAAAACAGTGTTTTATCCTTCGAACAGATTTTGAACCACGCAAGGTCCTCCATCGTGTCCTCTCTCTGGCATGCAACATCCGATCTGGCAAAAACACAGAGGCCATATTAAAACGTTAATACTTTTCGTCGGATGTTTGACATATTTGTGTTTCGGTTATGGCCAGCACATGGGGTTGTGCGTTTTGCAGATGCCAGCGGACTTCATCGATATTCACATTGTTCTTTTCATGTACTAAGGGGCGTAGAGATCCATTCCTGCATGAATATTTCCTGTAACAGATTCAGTGCACACATTGATGTCAGGATCTGAAAGCAAATATCACTGAAAGGGAAGCGCGAAAATAATTCACGCAGCTCATCCCATTTAGCACGGTTATAGTGCCAAATACGTCTGAGTGGTTTAGGTTCTCGGTTTAGCAGCAGCACATTGGTTTCAGTAACAGATATAAGGTTATGGTCTGAGTTATCTAGCGGTGCTGAGATCTTCACTCCAAAATCATCTGGATCTGAAACCAAAAAAGATCCAAGGTGTTCGGGAAGTCGGTTGGGTGATCAGGTGTTCTTGTCGATTCGTCGACTAGCTGCGTTAGATTATGGCTGATTGCGAAAGTTTCAGCCTGTCTTCCCGCTTCATCTGATCTATTGGAGTGGTGGAGCCAATTTGTTTTGTGAACGTTGACGTCATCCAGTACAATGATCTCAGCTACTGGATGATGTGACTGAATCCAATCCACATTATCACCTAGATACTGGAATAGTCTAGGGAATAGAATATCGTTTGCCGAGCGATATAGACAGAATAAAAACAGCGTTTTATCCTGCTTACAGATTTTAAACCACGCAATGTCGAAAGCGTCATCCTCCATCGTATCCTCTCTCTGGCATGCAACAACCGAACTGGCTTAATTACACAGGCCCCCTTTAAACCTAAATATCATACCCATTAAAACGGAAATACGTTGTCGGTTGTATGACTTATTTGGGTCTCCATTAGGGCCAGCACATGGGTTTGTGCATTTTGCAGATGCTGGTGGACTGGATCGACATTCACGTTGTTGTGCCCCAGTCCTCTGATATTGCAGAACTCTATCAAGAGTTTGCTTTATTTTCTAGAACGTGAATGAATTAGTGAGTTCGCCGGAGGAGTGCTCGACTTTCCCGCATCATGAATCCTCGATGCAGTCCCTCCCGGAGATCCGAATGGGAAACTATTTTAACTCCGGATAATTTTGTCAAAAAAGAGCTTATCATGCTTTGTTGCCAATCTTTCCCACCCTGGAAACCGGTTAATCCGCCAGATCCCGAAACGTAGTCACACAGGTGACGAATTTACGGGACCTATAGCTGGATGTAGAGGTATCACAACGTGCGACGCGGGTGAGGCCACCTACCACCTATCAGCTTCTCGTTAATTTTCACGTAATTTATGTAACTGTATTCTAGATTAACGTTTCCTACTCTCATTCCACTCTTTAAACCTAAGAGGAACATCTAGTCACGCCAATGCATTTGTAATACCACGATATTCGTTCGACCCGAGAATGTTTGACTATTGACAGCGTGAAATTTATCACGAACACTTTTTTTTTTCTGGACCTTCAGGCATAATTATCAGATTGCAATTCATCTCTCAATGTTTCAATATGGTTTGATATTGGTAAAGTACCGTTTTCTGTATTAAGACCCCTTCAAAAGAGGGGTGAGCATCTTTATTGTTCTGTACTCAATATCAAAATGCCTATTAATTTTTCTAGTTTATTGAAATTACCGATTAATTGATATAATTTAATTTGCACGTGTTTTATTTCAATTTTCAGCTTGACCACTGCCTCTTTATTTTTGATTTCAGCCAGCACTCATTTTGTTATTCTGTTTTTTAAAATAGCAACAATTTTTCGCTCAAGCTTAGCTTTTCAAATTTTGCTTGAAGTTAGTTATAAATCGGTCAGATGAAATTGCGTAGGAACCGCCCTTTCGTTTCATAGTTTCTTGTCATTTAACAGTTGACCATATTATCTTGCATCAGTTGTAGACTACCGATTTATCTTGTTTTTTTTAGATTTTTATTAAACAGATGACGAAGTGAGTTGCGCATTTTTATTTGCAAGGCTGATTATTTTGAGTATTAATTCTTTTCTAACAGATCACTATATGCTTTTTACTAACTTCAAATTTACGGAATAGACGAAAATTCAAATACCTGGACATTTGAATTTGGGAGGCTTTACTTGGTAAAATTCCATTATCAATAATAAAAGATTCCCCAACAGACAGATTTGCCAGTATCAAGTCCTATTTGTTTCATTCAATCCCTATTGAATATAAGAAATTCATTTGATATTCTTCTCACTTCAATACTTTCATACCAAATTTTCATGTTTTGCTTGGTAATGATCTCTCAGATGAAGAGTTATAGTCCATGATAAGTATTTGTAGGTTTTGAAAGCGAAAATATTCTATATGTATGTGGAACTGCGTTTACTGGCTCTAGAACATTGATTCCCAAAGTGGTCTATATCGACCCCCAGGGGTCTATGACAACTTGCAGGGGGTCTACGTCAGCGAAAATAAAATTTGGGGTGTATTGAAACGGGGGTCCACGATAGTGAACCAACACATATACTGATAGTACCTATTTACTTACATCATACTATCTTATAATATAAAGACATATACATTAATAAAAAACAAGTACTGTGTTTTAAGGAATTTTACTTAATAATTGCGATTCGTAACGCGTTCCACTACACCATAGCTTCTTCAGATCTGAAGAAGCTGCGGTGTAGTGAAACGCGTTACGAATCGCAATTATTAAGTAAAATTCTTAAAATACCTGGACCTACTGAAGTCAGTGTACCAAATTTTATAACCCTATCAAAAGTATTGAACAAGGAAACTTGGGATGACGTCATTCATGAAAATGATCCTCAATCAGGATGTAGTTTATTTCTTCAGACATTAAATATATGGAACAAAATAAGAAAATTTAGAGGATCAAACACGTTCTATGAGATTAATACACTGAAGTACAACCAAAATAGAGATTCTTCCCCGGATGAAATCGCAGAAATATTAGCACAACATTATGAAAATAATTCAAAAAATGATCACTATGACGCAAACTTCATACAATTTAAAAATCACGCAGAAGAAAATACTATTCACATAATAAACAATGACGAACCTTTAAACAGCGACATATCACTACAAGAACTAAACAACGCACTTAAACCCTCGAAGATTCACGCTGCAGGGCCAGATGACATTCCTCATATTTTCATACAAAACCTCAGCATAAAAGGAAAACTCATACTCTTCGACATTTTCAACTACATTTTAAGATCGCAAACAAACCAAAGGATGAACCCTCCTCATACCGGCCAATTTCACTGACCTGCTCAACCCGCAAAATTTTGGAAAAAATATTGAATAAAAGACTGCTTTGGTACCTTGAGAAAGAAAAATTACTCAGCCAACACCAATATGCTTTCAGAAATAACCGCTCAACATTAGACATACTTGTACGACTAGAGAAGAATATAAGAGTAGCCTTCCAAAACGATCAGAAACTCATTGCAATACTCCTAGACTTAAAGCAAGCCTTTGATAGAGCGTGGCGTTACTTGATCCCCAAACAGATGTCGGACTGGAACATACAAGGAAATATGCTCGCACTTATTAAAAACTTTCTCGATAATCGAACTATACAAGTGAGAGCAAATGGTATTTTATCTAAAGAGCACAGAATTCAAAACGGCACACCACAAGGATCAGTTATCAGTCCAACTCTCTTTTTGATCGCCATAAACAGTATCACAGAAGAACTGAGACTACCTATCCAAATCGGCATTTTTGCAGATGATATAATTATATACACAGCTAGCAAAAACCTTGACTCCGCTGAAAATCTCCTACAACAACAACTGGACAGAATACAACTATGGGCAAGCAGAACAGGTTTCAGCTTTTCTACAGAAAAAAGCAAGTACATTATATTTGCCAAAAGAGATCCAAATATCCATCTCAATCTAAACTTATACGGAAAAAACATCGAACAAACAAAAAAATAAAATTCTTAGGAATGATACTAGACACAAAATTATCCTGGAACAACCACATAAAAAGCTCCAATTATCATGCCGAAAAGGATCAATCTCATCAAAACAATTTCGAATCACCTATGGGGTGCAAACACTAAAACTTACTCAACATTTATAGATCCCTCATAAGAAGCAAAGTTGACTACGGAATAACTTGCTACAGCAATACATCAAAAACCAAATAAGAAAAGTAGACTCCATCCAAAACCAAGCTCTTCGACTCTCACTAGGGCGTACAGAACAAGCCCAGTACAAAGCTTATACACTCTGGCAAACTAACCCCCTCCTTTCTTACGAAGAAAATATATCACGCTTTGTTATGCAGCGAGAATCGGATCAGACGAGCAAAATCCAAATAAAAATCTTCTAATTGATAGACAGATTAGTACACCACAAAAAAGACATCGAGCATTTTTTGATCAACTATCTGAAACAAAATTCAACCTAGATAATTTGAAGTCATCCATTCCGATCGAATTGAATACTCCTCCCTGGTTAGTAAAAATACCAAAAACAGAAAAATCACTTACCGAATTCGAAAAAAGACGCAATAAACCATCAAATCATATAAAATAAATACCATGAGATCCTAGAAAAATACAGACACTCAGCACACATATTCACAGACGCTTCGAAAAATGACTCTTCAGTTGCCAGTGCGCTCATTTCTGAAAACGAGACAAAAACCCTTATTGCAGTATATATACAGGGGAGACTATAGCCATATACGAAGCCTTCAAAATTGCACTAACTCTCAAGAGAAACACTTTGGTGATATCAGACTCGTTAAGCGCTTTACAAGGAATCGAAGAAATGTACCCATCGAATGTTATTCAAACTATGATGAAAGAAGTATTATACAAAATCAACAAACACAACATAAATATCGCACTACTTTGGGTCCAATCACATATAGGCATCGATGGGAATGAGAGAGCAGACACAGCAGCAGTCGCCGCAGCAAAAAATAACACAGCTCTAGACATCACATTAGTACCAACAACAGACATTAAACTAAGTATCAAAAAATTCATCAATGACAAATGGCAAAAACAATGAAACGATACGAACACACACCTAGAGAAAATAATTTCCCACGTAACTACAACAAACTCACTAACAACACCGACAGCAAGAAGAGACCAAGTCGTCACAAACAGAATATGTATAGGACATACCAATCTAACTCACAGTCATATCATGCAAAACACAGAACCCCCAATTTGCAACACCTGCAATACCAAACTCGACATAGAACACATTCTGATCAACTGCACAACGAAGATGAACGAAGAAAAACTAGAATATCACGAAACCTACAAGAAGCTCTGACAACCTCCATACAACGCACTCTAGACTTTCTCAAAATGACGGAACTACCAAAAATATGAAACATACATACCATACTAACCAACAAATAGCTACTAATAATCCAATTAGAGATTGATGTAGCTCTAAATTTGTAAATGAATAAATAAATAAAAAATAAATAGGTATATAAGTATAAACACTACTAAAAAATTAAACCCTGGATAACACAGGCACTAATAAACTCTATACGTCATCGCAATTTACTAAAAAGACGACTCGAAATAAACTATTCTGAGGAAGCATTAACTGAATATAAGCATTACACGAATAAATTAAACTATTTAATTAAGACAGCAAAAAGTAATTTCCACTAAAACGAGATTGAAAAATCAGAGAATGATTATAAAAAAATATGGCGCGTGATGAACCAGGCATCGGGCTCTATATATATTCGAAAACGGAAACATGAAAGAAAATTATTATTCAAGTAACAATATTCAACCTTCTGTAGATTGTTAAATATCCTCCCTTGAAGGAGCTAGTTTTCCGATCTACTCTTCATAATCACCGTCAACCAGGGCCAAAAAACAGTGGTACAGCACGGTCAGATGTCACGAATAGGAATAATGGACTGCAGTTTCGGTCGCGTTTGACCTTGTCAGTATTGTCTACCTATTCGTAACACCAGGCTATTCCGTTACCTACTCATCTCAATTCGTTGGAGAAAACGAACTGAAACAGAGGCTACCTCACCATCGCCCTGCCAAACGGTGAAAACAAAGAGTAGATAAAACAGGAAAACGTTAAGTGGTTACACTAGTTCGATAACATACTGCCATGCGACACTCACGTATCAGACAAAAGCGGCCGTCGAAGGACCGACGCTCCTCATTCCTATGTGGTTTACAAGCCCTGGTTGACGGTGTTTATGAAGAGTAGATCGGAAAACTAGCTCCTTCAAGGGAGGATATTTAACATTCTACGGAAGGTTGAATATTGTTCCTTGAATATTAATTTTCTTCGATGTGTCTACATATTGCGAAATCTAGCATATAGTATCTTTTTGTTTTGAGATGTTTAGAAAACATGAAGATTGAAAACAGGCAAGGGTTAGTACTTACTGAAAATAAAGACGTGGCAGATTGTTTTAATAACTTTTTCGCGAATGTTGGTATAGAAATGGATAAAAAAATTAAACTCAACGATCAAAAACTTCCACTAAGAAGAAATTGGTATTCAATGTTTTTAAATCCTGTCACAAAGAAGTAAGTTATATTTATATAATAAACCCCTTGAAATCCAGTTCATCTCCTGGTCCAGATAACATTTCCGCCAGGTTGATTAAAATCTGTCACACTCATTTATTGCGTCCACTTGTTCATATCATCAATTCTTGCTTTTTAAGTAGAGTCTGGTAATAAAAGAGATCTATTGAACTATATACCAATAACAGTAGTGAATAACTTCGCAAAAATATATGAACACTGCTTGAAGTCTCGTCTGATGACGTTTCTGACCAAATATGACATTCTTAGCAGGAGCTAGTTTGGGTTCTTGGAAAACTTGAGTGCGGAGGATGCCACTGTTGAACTCTTGAATCACGTTGTCAATTCGAATAATAAAAATGAAGAATATCTTGCCATATTTTTGGATTTGGCACAAGCATTTGATGCGGTTAACTTCGATATATTATTGGATAGACTTGAGGCGATCGGGGTTCGAGAAACTCCATTGGACATTTTCTGTTCTTATCTATAAAAAAGATGGCAGTCTGTCAAAATGAACAGTGTGCAAAGCGATCCTCTACTCGTTACAATAAGCGTGCCACAGGTAGGCGCGATATTATTCTTAATATATATTAATCATCTCGGGAGTGTTAATGTGGTCTGTGATATTATTTCGTATGCAGACGACATGGTGGTAATTATTAAGGATCGGAGGTGGAAAGGTATTTACGCAAAAGTAGAACTTTCAATGAAAAAAAAAATTTATTCTTGAATCAGAGTTTATTAAATCTTAATAAGAAAGAAACTAAGTTTGTTAGTATCTCTGCCAAAGTTGTAGACCAGCCGAATTGGAACTCGGTGAAAATTCATGAAGGAATATGCGATAAGTTCGATAATTGTTTGTGTCAATGCGTTGGGGGAGTAGACTCAGTTACTTACCTAGGTGTAAAAGTGGACCAACATATGACATGGGAAAGCCATACTCACAAACTGGCCAAGCGACTCAGAATTCTGGTGTGTAAATTATACAAATTAAGAGAAACTTTAAATAGATCGGTGCTTGTTTTACTATATAATGCACTGGTGGAGTCTTTATTAAGATATTGTATTGTTGTCTGGGGGAGAATGTCTCGAATATGCTCTGGTTTTGTTGAGGCTTGCCCAGAATAGTTATTAATTAATTAAGTTATTTTCCATCGGTCTAGATTATATTCAACTGAGAGATTGTACCGGGAGTAAGAAATCCCTCTCTCTCTCTCTCTCTATATATATATATATATATATATATATATATATATATATATATATATATATATATATATATATATATATATATATATATATATATATATATATATATATATATATATATATATATATATATATATATATATATATATATATAGTATGCACTGGGCGATTACTCGCCAAGATGAACACCAAATAATTGAATCACCCCATATTGAGGAATCTCTGAACAATATGGGTTGTGCCGAGTATGACGTCCCTCTGAGCTGCGGAAATGATGGAAGTGTCCAACCCCAATTTCTTGGTGTTTTCTGCGAGATGGATTTCGACCAGGCCGTTAACAGATATTATAAGTGGCATAACTTTGACAGATTGCAATCCGTATATTTCCTTTATCTCGAAGGCCAATTCACGGTACTTCTCGACTTTTTCGGTGTATGCTCTACTTATATTGTCGTCCGCTGGGATAGTCACGTCGAGAAGGATGGCTTTCTTCTCTGTTTTGAAGAACACAGCAATATCTGGTCTACTATGTGGCACTGAACGGTCAGTGATATTAGGGTTGTCCCAGTACAATTTATAATGTTGATCTTCCATTATCGTTTCCGGCATGTACAAGTGGTTTTGTCATCTTCACCTTTCCGAGGTTCAATGCGATTTGTTGGTGATAGATCTTAGCCATCGCGTTATGTCGGTTGAGATACTCTTTGGGCGCAAGAATCGAGCAAGATGAAGTGACATGCTGTATTGACTAAGGATGACGTGAGCAACGACGACAGAGATCCGAGGAAACAGCAAGGCCCGCAATGTGCTTCTAGTATGATCTGGTTGGCACGACTTGATCTTGAATGGCTTCCTTCAGTCTCCGCGTGTAAGTATCCCGCAGTCAGGTAAGTAAGTGATTCCTTTTTATTTACATTGTCACCTTTCAGACTTTTCGGATATCGTCCATTGAGTGCCTTCGACATCCATTACTCTTGTAGTTCACCTGAGGTACGGCTTGTGAATTTGATTTCTGCCCTAGCCAGTTGGAATGGAGTCAAATCATCTAGCCGTCGGATGGACCTATATAAAGGTAAGTTCTTCCCAGCGAAGTATCCCCTCAGGTTCATCAGGTTTTAAGCATGACTATTTTCTATGTTGGTAAGACCTCTACCACCTTTACCCCTTGGTAGATAAAGCCGGCTTACTGAGCTATGCGGATGATGCATGCCGTACCTGGTGAGCATGGTTCTAATTTTTTGATCAAGTTTGCGCAATTCGGTCATTGACCAGTCAACCACTCCGAATGAGTCGGTGATACTCTGGACCGCCCAAGTGTTGAGTGCAGTTACTATAGCTTTTGAGTTCAACCCCGATTGAAGCACTCGCTTGACCCGGATAAACAGCTTCGCCCCAAAGAACACCCTAACTTCAACTGTTCTTTGATCTAGAGCTTGTTGAATACCTAGATATTTGTAAACCTTTTCTGGTGGTAGTGCAGGAAATACACTCTCATCATACAAAGTTATTCTTGGTGAATTGACCACCTTTCCCCTTTCAGCACTCAGAACAGCACAGTTTTCGAGTCTGAGCTCCATACGTATCGCCTCACTGAATGCCTTAACCTCTTCTAGTTGCCTCTTCATCTGGTCTTTCGAGCTTGTGTAAAGTTTAAGGTCGTCTAAGTATAACTGATGAGATATACTGATCTTTCTCTCCTTATCGAACATATAAGAATTGGGACTGTTGTTCAGAAGGCAGCTCAGGGGGTTCAGGGCGAGGCAAAACCATAGAGGACTAAGAGTATCCCCCTGGAAGATACCCCGTTTGATAGAAATTTCATCAGTGTTGATTTCCCCTAATTTCGTTTTTATTTGTATGGATGTCCGCCAAGTGCCCATCAGGTGCTTCAAAACTAACCTAATATGCTAAATGCTTTTCGGTAGTCTATCCAGGCCACCGAGAGGTTCCGCCTCTTTAACTTTGCGTGTTTTGTAATTATTTGGTCGATAACGAGAAGCTCCTTACGACAACCATTCTGTTGATATGCTATCAGATTGTGCGCTCTAATGTGGGCGTTGATGTAGAAAGCCATTACTCCAGTGAGGAGTTTATAGATGGTAGATGATATATACATATATATATATATATATATATATATATATATATATATATATATATATATATATATATATATATATATATATATATATATATATATATATATATATATATATATATATATATATATATATATATATATATATATATATTTGCCAATGCATCAAGGAGATACATATAAATATCTTGGATTTTGTCAAGAGAAGACAATCAACCATAGCAGCACTAAAGAAAATATTAGAAGTTCATATTACAAAAGACTTAGAATTATCATCAAAAGTTATTTAACTAGTAAAAACCTTTTCAGAGCTATCAACTCCTATGCTGTTCCTATTCTTACATCTTCTTTTGGAATTACTAAATGGTCTAAAACTGATCTAAATGAATTACAATGTCAAACGAGGAAAATTCTCTGTAAATATCATAAGCACCACCGAAAGTCAGCTGTTCAGAGAGTTACACTACCCAGACATCTTGGAGGTCGTGGATTAATTGATTTGAATAATCTTCATAGTAAACAGATTTTTCATCTACGTTCCCATTTTCATGATAAACAGAGAACGTCTAAATTACATGATATTGTTGTTGCTTCAGATTATAATCTCACACCTCTGAACTTGACAATGCAAAAGGTAGATTTTGATATATTTGATGATAATTCTAAAAGAGAAAGTTGGATGCAGAAGGAATTACACGGAAAGCACCCTAAAGAATTGAAAAATGATTATATTGATGAAATTGCATCGAATAAATGGTTAGTATCTGGAGAATTGTTTGCTGAAACAGAAGGCTTGGCAATTGCAATCCAGGATCAGGTTGTTTTCACGAGGAATTATAGAAAACATATCATCAAACAAAATATAGATGATTCTTGCCGTAGATGTTTCTGTTCTTCAGAAACAGTTTTTCATATATTATCATCTTGCTCAGTCCTTGCTTCAACAGATTATTTAGAAAGACACAATGCCGTCGCTAATATTATTCACTTCAATCTAGGGATTAAACATGACCTAATTCCCAAAAGAAAAAAATTTCACAAATATGAACCTGAGATTATTTGTGAAAATGACAAATATAAACTTTATTTTGATAAAACAATTCTTTGCAACAGAGCTGTGAAACACAATAGACCAGATATCGTTCTTAATGATAAACAGAATCAAATAACATATATAATTGATATTGCTATACCCGACACACATAATATACAAAATAAATACAATGAAAAATTTCTAAATATATGATGCTTGGCGACGAGATTAAAAAATATGGAAAATGAAGAAAATATTTATTCTACCGATTATTATTTCGACAACAGGCGTTATTCCTAGAAATCTTCACAAAAGTATTGAGATTTTGGGTCTGAAGAAAAATTTGTTTGAACAGTTACAAAAGATAACAGTCATCAAATCTTGTAATATTCTTCGTAGGTTTCTTTCCGAAAATAATAATGAGGTAGAGTCATAGGTTTTCTCTTTAGTTTATACTGCTCAGAATCTCATTTCATATTTTATTTATTTGTTTATATAAATGTAATATAATTAACTGACAATTTTGTCATATTTATATTCAGAGCAGTATTCTATTCGATCGTTCACCACTTCACACAAAGGAAACTATTAATGAGTAACATTCAGTGTTACTTGACTAAGGTCCGTACACTGGATTTTTCCGGGAGAAAGCCTCTGACACTACTCGTTGGTACATTGATATCATTGTCTGATGATGCTATAGTATGTATATATTCTGGTAGATTGATATATTCTCATAACATTTAACGTTATCCTAATATATAATTACTCCAGGATATGTTTTGATTATAATCATTGCTTGGCAATGGTATTAATTACCGGGTGGTGGATTTATATTTTTCATGAAATCAGTTTGATTGCATGAACAGATATATGGGCAACTCGTCGGGGTAAAACCCTATATATATATATATATATATATATATATATATATATATATATATATATATATATATATATATATATATATATATATATATATATATATATATATATATATATATATATATATATATATATATATATATATATATATATATATATATATATCATTTTTCAGGAAAACGTTTTATGAAATATATTATGACAACTGTCAAATTTTCGAATTCCAAAAAATATACTTATATGAATAGCATGAATATAATCCACCAAAATATCCTTGCGATTCAAATAATAGATATTTCTTGGAGAAGAACTTCAAAATCTGCACTCAAGACGTTAAGAAATTAATTAATTCCACAAAACTAGACAAGATAGCTTTCTAGATCAGCCTTTTTTCCACAAGTCAATCACAGAAAGATCTTTCTTTTACATCGCCCTAAAATTCTTCAATCTTCTACCGCTGAGCTTGACATCCCTGTTGCTGTCCACCAAAATTAATAAAAAATTCAAAAATTCGTCTGGTTAGAAGGTAAAAATCTGAACTAAATCAATTCATCAACAACAATGAAAAATATTCTCGTTGATGGTATTCATAACTTTTGGTTCAAGAAATTCTCTTGCGTTCATGAAAAATTGGCTGAATATTTTTCATTTATAATAAAGAACCCTCAGCTACTCCTTTATTTTTCACACAAGGAATTACTTATTTAAAACCGAAAAGTGATAATACTATTGATCCGTCTCAATATAGACCAATTACTTGCCTTCCAACAATATATAAAATTCTAACTGCATGTATTACCCAAAAATTTATGCACATTTGGAGAATTATAATATTCTTTCCGAACATCAAAAGGATGTAGAAAAAACACCTTGGTACTAAAGAGCAACTTGTAATTGATTCTGTTGCTTTGAATCAAGCTCAAACTAAGAAGAGAAATATTCATACAGCCTTCATTGATTACCAAAAGGCTTTTGACAGTTCTCCCCATTCATGGCTTCAAGAAATTTTGGAAATTTATAAAATTGATAAGACACTTCGTCATTTTCTTGAATTCGTAATGAAAAATTGGAGAACCAATCTTCATTTAAATATTTCAAAACAATCGTTAAAATCCGAAGTAATTCCAATCAAAAGAGGCATTTTCAATTCGGCTTCAAAATAAAGAGTCTATCAACTGAATTCAAATTAAGTCACTTAATTTATTTAGATGATATTAAATTATATGCCGGAACCAGATCTCATTTAAAAAGTCTACTTGAGATTACTTTCAACTATTCCAATGATATTCATATGAAATTTGTAAAAATCTTTCTATTGAAAAAGGAAAGATCACCTCTGATTATATAAAGATTTCCAATATCGAAATCGAGCCAATGCATCAAGGAGATACATATAAAAGTATGACTAAAATTATCATTAAGAAAAGAGAATTGCAAATTAGAGATTATATCAGTATTCCTTTTTAATGGGTTCTAATCAACTGGTTAAATGAGCTGTCATCAAATCTTGTAATATTCTTCGTAGGTTTCTTTCCGAAAATAATAATGAGGTAGAGTCATAGGTTTTCTCTTTAGTTTATACTCCTCAGATCATTATTTCATTTATTTGTTTATATAAATGTAATATAATTAACTGATAATTTTGTCATATTTATATTCAGAGCAGTATTCTATTCGATCGTTCACCACTACTGCGATTCATAACTATTGCAAGTAAATCCCTGTTGCTTTTAGGTACCTGCCATCATTTTTGCAAATTAGAGATTATTTTTCGATTGGTCAGACACACACAAATCCTTGATTTAGGTATCAGACCCAGTGAGTTTCATTATCATATTTTCTTATGGATCATAATTTTATTTAGTTATAAGTAGTGTGAATTGAAGTATTATATGATTGTAGGTACTGCTATGTTATTGAACTCACATACGTGAATAAATTTGAATTTGAATATGAATTTGACCTACGGGATGAATAAATTACTGAACAGGAAAATATTGTACTTTTGGGGTAAATACATTACCGTTGAGAAAACATTACATGACTCTTGGAGTAAACACATTAGGGATTGAGAAAATACCGAACCCTTGGGGTAAATACATTACCGATTGAGAAAAGATCGTATACCCTTGGGGTGAATACTTCATCGCTGATTGAACCAATCAAGAGCCTACCCTTATGGAGAAGATATTACCGTTCAGAAGATATTACCGTACCCTTGGAGTAAATACCTTACCGTCTGAGAAAATACCGTACCCTTTAGTTGAATCTATTGAAAATCCATTGGATTGAAAACCATAACCTTGAGGTGTACACCGTTCCATTGGGAGAACCAGCTCCTATCCAGACGATAGCGGATACGCCGGATAAATTTTTCTCAAAATAGAAGAGTTAAGCAAAAAACTGTAAACTTTTTTTGTGTGCAGTACAACTCACAATTTTGAACTATTCATTAATGTCAATGGTTTGTTTTTTTTCTGCCAAGTGTAGCTCGGAAGGCTCTCATAGGTAACATTGTTTTTTATTTAAAAAGAAGAGGAAACATAAATCATTGATATTGCTGGGTAGAAACACTTAAAGAACATACCTACGAAGTAAGCTTCTTACTGAGCTATTTTTAAATGACCACACTTTCCCTTAACATCAAGGGAACTAAGTATTCAATCAGGTTACACTTTCAAGGCGTACTGTGCCCGTTCGTCTGCACTCATTGCCGAATGTCCAGGTTAAGAATCCCATTTATCGAGTCCCATTCGTTTAACTTTTTGAGGTTTCTTTATCCTCTAAAATTCCACATCTTTTCCAAGAAAGAGCTACGCATTCGTTTACAATGAAACAGAATGTTTCCTTCTCTTCGTTGCATAGTTTACATATTAGTTTCTCACGATAATTGCCTATTATGTGTAGATTTTATCCTAGCATTCCATGTTCAGTTACGGTGCTCATTTTTTCTCTGCTCAGTTAAGTAGCTTCTCTATTGAAAACTTGCCTTGGGAACGAAAGAATTTTTGTGTAGAGAGGTATGTGCCAGTTGGACTATCCGCTGATGAGAGTTTTGAGCGAGCCTGATTTTTCTTTGGATCTGAATTCATTCGGGAAACAAATCTATTAGTTCTTCAGAGCAGTTAGCATGGAAGTATCTGTAAAAGAAGAACGATCCGCCACCTGATCACTGACTGGAGAGGCTGGGGATTGAAATATTAAACATTGAAAGAATTTTGTATACTATTCGACCCGGCAGACTTGGTACTGCCCCAATCTAACCTAACTTAAACTATAGTATAAAATTAATTCAAAACAAACCGAAATAATCCGTCATTAATGAAAAAAATCGGTATGAAAAAAGTTTTAGTATTATTTTGGAATAATTACACATGATGTTGCTCACTCACAAAACAGAGTTTTCCTGAAATACTGGCATTTATAAGGTTTCAATTTGATATTGACAGGCATACTCAGTTATGACACAGTCTGTTAATCATATTGAAGCTTTCTAATAAACTATGTTTTCTATTTTGTTTAGTGGTACGTTAATGAACAGAGATGACGGTTTTCCGACGCGTGAACACGCGACGTATAATTATCCATACGCCAAACAGGGATACAATTGTGGCAATTTTACTTTTCCTTCACCACAAAATAACCCAGTAGATTCACCACTGTATTTTAACGCCTTACAATATTCACAAATTATTGTCATCTACCCAGTGGTGTCCGATTTGTCAGCACGCTAATTTATTGCCAGATCATAGTGAAATGCAGCTCGTTCCAGAATCACAGGAGCACTGCGTCTGCGGAATCGCTCAATTTCATTATGTCGTAGTCGCTGTTGTTGTGTTT
The DNA here is from genome assembly GCA_013387265.2 of Cryptolaemus montrouzieri. NCBI lineage: Eukaryota > Metazoa > Arthropoda > Insecta > Coleoptera > Coccinellidae > Cryptolaemus > Cryptolaemus montrouzieri. The sequence goes on from JABFTP020000001.1 coordinate 37,457,881, forward strand.
GATGTGCACGAACTCGTTGCATTCTAAGCCTATCTACTTTAATGTCACTCACTCAGGAACGCAGTTCTGACATAGCAATATGACTATTTTCTTAGTCTGTCTGTCTTTCTGGTCATCAGTTCGGTTAGCACGTAAGGTAGCTCCTCGCACAGTTGATTGACTGTGACGACCTTAGTCAGGTCGTCTTCTTCTTGGCAACGTAAATTGTAATTATTCAAAGTGAGAATAGTTCTCGCGCACTTAGCAGTGAAGTGTCACTATCAGAAATGATCAACAATAAAAAAGAGTACATAACTTTAAATGTCACTATCACAAAGGATCACCGAAGTAAAGAAAGTTCTCGCGCACGTAGCGGTAATCGCCACTCACAAAGATAGAATGGATCGACACATTAGTTGGTAGTTAAATGTCTGATATTATGTTCTTGCCAAAAAATCGATTTTGATGAATAACATTGTTTTTGAATTTGATGAATAATTATAGGAAACTGTGAGATAGTATATGACTAAACCAAATCTAAATGACTTATAGTTTCTTCAGCCCCACCTCTTTCGCAATTCGGGCACTACAGGATTCCTCTTAAAAATCGTACCATACCCACGCCCATGACTTGTTCTCGAACGAAATAAGATACACCAAATCTTTGTTCAGAGACCAAAACCTGAAACCTTCTGAGTAGAACTTGTTCGAGGAACTTTTTCAAAAACAAAAATTTTCCTAAGGGGCTAGATTAGTTCTCAAAGTTCCATACTACCATATTTGGAAAAGAGATACCTATTCCAACTTTTTCTCAATGCCAATTGTCTACAAATATTGGAAAAAATTATATTGCTGATGATATGAGCACCTCTTCTAGCAGTAACTTATCGGGAAAAGGTTGTTGATTGCGTCTTGTTCGCGTGAAAATTGACCAAATTCAACCATCCCCACTCTCATATCATAGTTATAATTCGATGACTAGAAAATGCGGACACCAGGATATAGTCGTCCTCAAACCCAAATATTCGGTTTCAGATGGAATAGAGCAGATCATTAATCTACAATAGAAAAAGTGTTGTCGAGAGTATGGAGCCCTGAAGTACTCCTGCGTGAACCTAGAAAGTTTCACTTGTTACACCATCAACTACCACCTAAAGCTACAAATCTCTACTTTACTTCAGTCATAATCGATTTAACATGAGGGATGATGCTCGGTTGTACGATATTTGATGTATCTACAACAGAATTTTGCGAAAACATTTTCGCAAGGAGAACTGCCCCTGCATTAGGCGATGGTGCGATAGAACCGTCAACTCAAATCAAAGGTGGGGAGGATGACTTGCAAAAGTTGTTGCTGACTACCTTCACCATAGACCAGAACTGAAGAGTTCCACTTGTTTGCCCCAAGAGTCTATTGTTAACCCTCTTAGCCCTTCACAAAGTTCATCAACGATGAGTACATATTCGAAATCATACCACATGATCTTTGCTCTCTTCGAAATCGATTGCTGGATGGAAATAGAACTCACTGTTGTGTGCTGACACGGGTCTTGATAAGTGATCTACAGTTATATCGGGGAAAGTTTTCCTTTCATTGCAATCCATACTCTCCTGAACCTTATCTTAGTCCGTTCCAGAATAATCAGTTTCATCTTCACTCCATTCGTCTCTAACCTCACACTCCCATTCAGCGTCATCATCACTTTCTGAGTGAACATCCGTGTTGACATAGTTATTTTATCACAGAGAGCCCGACAATGTTTCACTAGCAGACGATAACAACTAAGTGAGGACAAAAATCAGCAAAAACGCCCATGCGTACTATATCAACCCCACACCGATACTTCAGTCGTGGCACGAGCGGCTTCGTTACCTCTACACATATATGGCTTATACTATATTCGAAATGATTCCTTTGTTCATTTCACCATTTCAATGAACTTGAAGAAATATAATATGTGGATACCTGGTAAAATTGGGTTTACCAATACGGACTCTGAGATTTGAAAACGTGTTGAAAACTCTCCGCTTTGAGAAAATGTCATCTGTCAGGCTTTTTGTTCTTCAGGTTCTTCAGGAAACATCATCAATTCATGATGCCAAACTACACAAATAACCAGCGTCTCAAAATTATCTAAACTCATTACGAAAATAAGCAAGGTTTAACTTTGATACACTTTATTTGAAAAATTCGACGACGTTTCGCTGACACAGCAGCTTTATCAAGAATGAAAAATAGAATGAAGAGTATGGTATTATAAACAAATCCAAATAGATTCTATTTTTCATTCTTGATAAAAGCGATCGTCGAATTTTTCAAATAAAGTGTAGATCAAAGTTAAACCTTGTGTTTTATCTCATTTATATCAATCTACATCAAGTAACGGCCTCCACAATTCAAAAAAAAAAAAAATAAGCGATCTCTAAAACAGTGTCTCCCGCACTTCGTGGGTATTAAGATGCTAGAAAACGCCTTTCTGAGACGGCTATACTGCGTTTAGCAAAAACTTTTGAATCGAAATTGATGCAGTTGGATGTAAAGCCTATTTTAAGATCAATAAATGCAAAGAGCACAGAAAATTTTGTAGACTAGGACTGCATCCATGCAAGATCCTTTTCACTCAAGAACTATTACCAGGTGCCCCCCACGCCTTGTGTTTGGAAATCGGGCCTTGCGGCCGCTTAACGAAGATAACAATTTTCGAAATAAAATCATTTTCACTGACGAAGCTTCAATTTTTACTGGGTGCCCTTGTCAATAAGTAAAATTGTCAATTTTGGCGTGAGTCCAACCCGAAAGAGATATTGGAGAACACGCCATGAGAGAGATATCTCGAAAAATAGCTATCAATTCGCCACCTCGATCACCCGATCTCTCGCCGCCTGACTTTTTTCTGTGGGGTTTCATAAAATCAATGGCTTCCTCCAACAAACCGATAACTGTGGATTAATTTCAAACCAATACTGAGAGCGCTATCAACGAAATAGAGTCAGATGATTGTCTGAGCGCCATGAAAAATTGGTTCAAGAGAATGGGGTTCTGTCGGTGCTGGCAAGGCGGCTACTTGGAAGATGTTCGAATTCCATAATTTCTGTTATAAAATTATCTACAAAATGAAAAAAGTCGCGCAAAACCTCAAAGCGGTCTATTGTTTTGAGATTTTGAAATCCCAGAATCCTTATTGGTAAACCCGTAATTTTTACTGTTTTAAATGAATTTTTTCCGATATAAAAAAGTTGACAGTTCCAATCCAATAATCCTAAGGTAAACGAAATGATGGAGCAAATTTCCTTCTTTACAGCATTGCTGAGTTATATTCTGATAATGTGCAATGCAGAAGACCTAGATTTTCGTCAGTAATTTATCAAGAACAATCGCGTTAAAATCGTGTTGTACATAACACATTCATATTCAGTCCTTTAGACGTTCGCCTAGCAAGCAAAGCACAAGTATTTATGAAGGGCCATTATCAACGTACCTCGTCAACAATTCGCAGATTGTTTCTATCCTCTACAGCTATAAGATATGTCACAATGCGCTTATCGCAAGATATTTATGACAGAATATTAAAGGAATTTCTCTTCATCGCACACGCTCTGAAGATTTAGGTCGTTGCACTTGTAAAAAATCGTTGGCTGCAGGTTTAAATATGGCAGGATACAGTTGCGACATGTAATGAGAATGTAATTTGGTTAGAAGTTGTAAATTTAGTCTAGTCGGCAAGGTAGAAATAGTGAAGAATAGTTATACTGCTCCTAAAAATATGTATGATACCTTGCTGGATCAAGAATTGATGACCAAAAAAAAATGTGCTGAAAGCGTATAATAGCACATAATGCAAAAGTCAAAAAATGTGATTGATGCCAATCCCAACCTGCTCAGGTACAAAGTTTTTGTGTTTGTTTCAATGTCTTCAATCTCAAGAACAATTTTTTCCGTTCGAGAAAGATTTCCTTCTTTTCGAAACATGGAATTCTGTGTATGTTAAGGGTAAATAGCTGAAATAGAAAAATTCTCTAGTTTCTCTAGTATCATAACCTTCACATTATAACTTCACGGAAAGAATTGTTTTGACTAACTTTCATTTTCACCTAAAATCCTCCGGAAATTTTAATATCGTGACAAGGTCTGGAAGAACAACAATGGGGATGGATATAACCCCGAACTAATATATTCACACCCCTGCTTTTGGATATGATGGATGACTACTTAATGACACTTCGACTCGCCAATGTAACTTCCAATATCGCATACACTTTATATATTCTATATGAACGGACTATATTCACAAAACCTAATAATAATAAATTGCCTTTGAATTCTTATACAGAGACGTAGACATACTGATCACGCAGTTCCTAAATCAAACTTCGAATGACTATTTGTTTAGTAATATAATGGATTTATTATCGGTGCATGCCTTTTATACTGAACGCCCTTTAAGATCAACGCTTCTTGAACTGAGCTTTCTCATTTTCTACAACTTAAACCTATCATTATGGTGGAAGGATAATTCAGTTTCAAAAGTCCCACGCTAAAGCATGCAATAGAGCTGTTTCGAGAACATGATGTACAAAGTTCTTTGCAATTTATTAGATAGCATGTTTTTGTTGGTAACAAAAACATACAAATTGGGATCAACAAAGATGAGCTACAGTCTTCTTGAATCAATACTCAGTTTCATTCCTTTCAGAAGTCGAAAACAGAATAAAACTGGAAACGCAAACCATCAACAGCTTCCCGGAGAAATTGTTAGAGAGATGCAGATCAGCGATGCTTTAAGGAGTTTCACGTCTTAGTAGAACAAGTTACCTCTTTTTCTTAACAACGTAACTAATAGTGGTACCAGCAACGGGTCTAAATCCAGTTCTCCAATAAAATAATGCTACTGAATGCAGTAAAATATTATAACATCAATATTCATCTATGGTTACCCTGCTATTCAAACCTGAAACCCAACGCGCATGTGTGAAACTCTTTACACAGAAATATTTAGAGGCAAAGGTTCTTCATGAACTGAAGCTTTACTTAGTAGTCATCATCAATAGTATCTTCACTTGACCCTCCAAAGACATGTGCAAAAATTTAGGCGGCAAAAATGTCCATCTTCCCCTCTTCTTACTTCTTCGTTAATTGTAATCTGATGATAGATTCTCTGTCATATACCACAAACAATTTTATCTAAAGTGATAATAATTCGAGCATTGCTCTGAATATTATATGCTTTCTAGTTTTCGATATTCTGTTATCCTACAAGAATCCACTTCAAACACGGCAGTGTTTTTTTGAAGAACCAGTAAGTTTAAGATACTGTTTGTACAAGATTACTAGTGTTCTATATGCTGATGATTTCGAATTTTCGCTGGCTTGCATGAATTTTCAGAATTTTGTGTTTATACACTTTTGAAGCATCAAATTGTTGTAGAGATTTAATTTTTGGAGGGATTCAATTTTTCTCGTGTAAAGTTATTCAATTTTTTTTATACTAATATAATTAGTTGATTATTGCTCGGGCACCAGATATTTGCTGGCAAGGGTTTGATTGAGATTCTGCTTATTACCTGATACAACCCACTCAAAAAACGCTACACAGATTTCCACTGTTGATTCTTGGGGCACAGCTCTTAGCTCCTACCTCCTACTCTCTATCTCATTTCTCCTTCTTCTCAATGATACTTGATAGGATCTCCGAACTCCTTCTCTATTTGGATTTGTTTTGCATCATAGATTATTATTTATTGATTCAAAAATATTCACACAAGTGAGGGCACTCTGGAATATCCTTTAAAATACTCTGTTTAAGTAATCTATCTTCTGCAAACAACAATGAACCCTACATATTCTGCAGTTGTTTTCCACTTCCTATCTTTCCATTTTCTCGAGGTATCAAAAGTCTTGTAAGGATCAGTGAGGGCACTCTATCCAAGCAAGTTTCGGGATCAAAGTCCTCGTCCACGCAGCAATATTGTCCTCTGTTGCCCATTTTTCGTGCCATTTGTTTTTTTTTCTTATTCTAGTTTGCCTGAGAAATTCTGGTTGATGACCAACCTGGCTGGCAAACACTTATTTTCTCCCCCGTAAGTATGCCATTGAGACAATCTGAATGACTGCTATCTATATCTCTCTATTTTCATTCTTAGCCATATTGGTGCCTACGTCGGGCGTTACAGCGCTCAGAAACCTCCTAGCAAACGACGGACATTTGGCATGATCCTTCACAGCGTAATGGCTCTGGTCGTCTTATCGGCAGCTTGTAAGGGCTTTTTAGTTTAGTGACTCATACAACTCAATGTTCATATACTTCATCTGATACTCAAGCTGCACACTTTGTCCCCAGAAATTCACTGTTGCATTTCGAGCCTTTCTTATTTGTTAAAGTACTCCTGCTTCGATTTTCTGGATCAATAAGTCCTTAATTTGGCAAGATGTAACATACAACTTCCTCAGGAGAATATCCTATTTCTGTTCAGCCACTATCAAAGCGAAACAAAGCGACTTGCGTCTTGATCCTTCCATCCTCTTCGAGAAGATCGATTCTAATATAATGGTCACACATTCTGACACACTCGCCCAGTCCACCACATCGAGGATAATCTCCCACTGAGCAATGTTAAATAAAATTTCGACGTCAATGAAGACTATAATCACTAACCTTCTATAGACCTTAACCGTAAAATCAATTACCTCATTGACTGCTGTCAAAGTTGATTTATCCTAAATGAAGTAATTCCGAGTTGGTGCCAAGGCCCTCTGTACCTTCATTTGCTTCAGCGAATGATTTAGAATTATTCCTTAAAACATTTCTCAACCAGGCTCATGAGGCAAATTAGCTGATAAGCTTAGGGCTCCTCTTCACTTTTTTGGGTGTGAACACAATCTTTGCGCACTTCCAACTCTTCCGAATAGTGCTGGAACAATTCCTTGGGCAATTCATACTCTCTCCTATTTGTATGAAGACCTTTGATGAAATTTCTTCCTGTCATTGGGCTTTATTGTTGTTTCAAGTAGCTGCAAGAGTCAGCTCTGAGTTCTGGCCTGAAGCCACGAAACAATTTCTAACGCTTGTTTTTCTTGGTATTATTTGGGCCTTCTCCTCAGGCATTTTGTGGAACGTGGCCGTTTCCATAAAGTCCTTGATGGCCTTTGAATACTTATTTGGTACTTCTGGGATCCGAATTTTATGTATTTGTATCCCAATGTCGTATTTCATTTGTAAAAAGCTAATAACTCATCACATCATGAGTCTAAGATTCCTTTCATACCTCCTATCGTAGTTTAGATTGCTGGATAATATTGAACCAAGTTTTCTTATTTTACCTGATCTAAATTAAATTCAAATTCTGTTCGACCATCAAAGAAAAAATTTAAAATAACTTCAGAATATAACACATTGAGCATCAATTTTTCGAGCATGGCATTCAAAGTTTAAGATTTTCTTAGAAATTTTTACTTCCCCCGCCGCTGATCGCTCATCACTATAAACGAAAACACCACTGATAAAACTGCAAAAGAACATCAGTGTCGGTAGAGGTTATTTTCTTATTTACACGTCAATCTATGCTACGTTCATTTATCTTCGTCGCCCACTAGATGGCATCTGTTGCTGTCTGCTTAATTCGAGCATTGTGATCCCGAAATAGATGATTGTTATCTGAGCGTAAACTTCCCTTTGTTATACGCAACCAGTTTGAGGATTTCGTACATTTTCCATCTTGTTCCAGTCGTGAAGAAATGTTTTGTTAAGAAAACGGGGTTCAGGTACAACGGAAAATATCATTAAGAATAAGAGGCTGGAGAAATTTCCAATTGGAATTCTAGACTACGAAAGGAAATAACATTTTTTCATGAGGGAAATATGAATGAAAGTGATCTGAGTGTTAGTCCTGGCGCATTCGCCTTTTTGTGATATGTGATTTCTCATAAATTATTCCTCAAATTATAGCTCCTAGAATTATTGTTAAATTTCATTGAAAAAAGGACCGAACTGTATCTCAAATGACATTCTAACAAGTTGGAATATTTTCATAGATCTGGTACTTCAGAAAATACATGGCGAGTGAGTACTGAAAATAACTCTGATAAATTGTGAAGTAGAGTAGCCTGCGAACGCTATAAATTGATGATTGATGTCATTTTTGATTCATGAAAATTATGGCTTATCAGGTACATACCCTCAGCATTCTTATCGTTTTGTAGTGAATATAAACATGATAAAAACCAATTTTCAATATAAGAGCATTCGAGCATTTTGACTTCATCGGGCACGATTCCCAGATCATCCAGACTCGACCCAAAAAAATAGAGAAATCTATTTCAATAGAGCAAAAATCATCAGAATGAAAAAACCTATTCAGAATTATTAAATTGCTGCTGAAAATGGTTGTTGGATACCTAACTGGCATCTCCCTAAAATTCGATAGGTGTTGAATTTATAATGGTATCTGGAAGCATTTCTTAACAGGTTCTTATCCTCTCTTTCAACACGTCAAAATTTTCTAGTGGAGTGCAGAACTGGACTGCTACCGGATGGGGTCACACACAAGATGGGAACACTGATGGTTAACACAAACACTTTTTATAAACGTAAATTTAAAATGAAATAAAAACACGTGGTTCGTTGGTAAACAACGGCGGTTTGGCAATATGGCGTGGGTACGGAAAGCCGGCTCGTGGCAACGCGTGCTGCAGCCGGTTTTCTGAGACAAAGTGTATTCGTAGAGGTCGTCGAAGAGAAAGTGAGTGAGTCTCCGAAATGCACGGATATTTAAACCCTCGGTGCAGGTAGGCCCAGAGTACGTTCTGTGCCTAGCCTGGTCGATGGGCCTACTTGGCGATCTGTGATTAAGAAAGCGTGGTTAACACGGTAACACGCTTATTCGGAGGGGCCTAGAGCGATCTATGGTGAGATACCGTAGTGGAAACGGTAACAGGACCCTGTAGATAATTTCAGAGCACAAAATTAGGATAAATTAAGTCTGGGGAGCAGGCAGGCTACCTTACAAGACCTTTTGTCCCTATGCGTTCCTCTCAGCAGAACAGTCTTGTTGGTGGTAAATATTTCTTGAATGATTCAGAGGAATAGTTGAAATCATATTCATAAAGATAAAATGACGCATTTATATTTGATGAAATCTTGAAATGAAACTTGTATATTTTATCTCTACTCAAATAGAACTTTACCTCATAGAAAGAAAGTGTTTATTATAACAGATTTTACCTCATCTTCAAAAAGTGGCAACGTCGCATCTCCCAGTTCACTTGACTGTCAACTCGAAGCGGTATGGCTTACCTGGAATGGCACAGGGAATTCAATAACAATTCCCAATCAACTCGACTCGATACGGTGCACTGGTAATAAATAATTAAAGAGGGGTTCTATGGGGCCACTTCGCTCGCTAGCTTCGGCCCCCCTCCCCCCTCTAACAAATGGGGCAGCACAAGCCGATTATAAAGGCCGTCCCGATAGATAAATGGCAGATAGGTAAGGTCGATTCAGTAAATTACTTCTGCCGCGGATGTTGAATTAAAAGTGAGTTAGTCTCTGACATCCGCCGATTACTTTTCTTATTGCCTGTTTCCTTCTTTTATGGCCAAACTTTGAATTGGACGAGAAGTTGGAGCCGGGGATGACATGGGATTTTCTTTCTCAGAAATTCGGTCCAGAATATGTAATCATAGCTCAGAGCAAACATTCGACTTAAATTCCAACAGTTTCTCTGTTTTTTTTCATCTTTATTGATTTCTGTTCAACTCACATATTGAATATAATCAAAACGAGACTAGCCGAATATAAATATGGATTGAACAAATCAGAATTTTCATAATGTTTACTAAACTATGAAATAATCGTGACTTGTTTCTATACACAGTAGCTTAATCAGACGATTGAGCTCTAACAATCAATCATTTTAACTATTCTAAATGTGGATTTAGAAATATCCAGATATATTAATAAGTGAATCTTTTAAAAATTCCATGAAGTCTATTGTCAAGATTGCTTATTGAAAAGATTCAATTATGGTGACGAATTTAAACATATTCATTCAATGATAACATTTGCTGTATTCTTGTGTTTGTGTATCTCAAATATTTTCCAAAGATCTATTTTCCAGATAGTACTATCTGTGTGTAAAATCTCGATTTTCGGGTTGAAAGACTGATTACATTCTAAAAGAAAGTTCGCGTAATTTTAATCAAATTTTTTATTCAAAATACTTCGTTTGTGGTATTCTGGTATTAACATTTTTATGGGTCCTAAAAATGTCGAATTTATTGCAGTCGCTGCAGTTCAACTTGTAAACACCGGTATCTTCTTTTTCGGACTCACTCTATTTCGTAAATTATGATTGAGTCGAAAAGCAGCATTCAAATCATTTTAATTCAAGAGACTGAGTTTCCCGCTTGTTGAATTTCATTCAGAGCTGCTTCAGTCTGTTTTTTCTTGGTAATATTTACTATTGCGAGGTTGTAACGATTATAGAAATCTATTTGTTCAATTATAACTAATCTATGGATAAAACTATCAAATGCTGAGATTTAGTGTTGATGGGGATTAAATAATAACGTATGTATTGTTATCTCTTTATGCGATGGTAGATCGAGGAATCGATTTAACATAAACCATCTCTAGATTTACAAAACTTTAATTATAGAAACATCACAGAATTCCACAGTTTCTTTGAATAAAACTGAGCATCTTCAACGTTTTGCTTTATTGCCGATTCATGTAGCCTATACTGGAAAACAATAGGGGTGTTGGTATATTTATTTAGTATTATAATTGACGGGAACCCCTTTGAATATTAAATGTACGAAAATATAAATTTGTGCCTCCAATGAGAAACAAGGTGGGTATTGAATACATTGAAAAACATAAACGAAGATAATACCTATAGATAAGAGTAACATATTCGATGGTAATAATAATTCTCATTTGTTACAAAAGTGTACTATTAAAAACATTCTGCCAGCGTCTAGCTTCTGATTCAAACCTCCGCAGAGAAATAGAGAAGAAATTACATCTTGTACGGAACACGGGTTTACTTCTATTTAGACTTTGAGGCACGTTGAAATCAATATGGGCGAGTAGATCTGAGCAATCAATCAATCCGTTAACTATTTTGAAGAAAAACATACGTCATGAATTCGTCTTCATACCTGAAGCGTATTCTAGTTATGACGGATACGTAAATTTTCATATTGAAATCATTGACAATAAGCATTGATTTTGAAACAAAGGTATCGTGGAAATAATGAATGATAAAGTAAAACAAGTTACTATGTTTCAACTATCACTAATTTATTGATGTAGAGAATGACAAAATTTTACATTGGTTGGACCGGTTTCGGACATACGTCCATTATCAACAACAAGCTAATGAAAACTGAATAATCATGTACAATACAGGAATTACCATCAATAAAATGCTAGTAGAGGTCACAGTATCTTGAATAATGGTGATTGGTAGGTAATTAAGTCTACCTGGTCGTTAAGGAGCTTAACCCTTTCTACCCTAGATGCCTTGAAAATTTCCATCGATTCAAAGAAATTGAGTTTATAAGTTTTATCACAGGAATGAAGAATTTTCAGCTGTTGAAGTTCTGAAAAAGGATGACATTCATTCAATGTGCAGCTAAAGCTGAATCATATTTCTGGTGTAGGAATGACCGGAAATGTTCTTTGTATCTAGCCTTGAAAGAGCGTCCTGTTTGACCTATATAAAAGGAATTGCACTCAGAACATGTTAATTGGTATACTCCTGATTTTTCGAATTTATCTGTTTTATCTTTTGTGTTGAAAAGCAGGCCTGACAATTTGCTAACTGGTTTGAATGCAATATGAACTTTTTTACTATCTGACAAAACTCTAGCAACCTGTTCTGACGTCTTCCCAAAATATGTTAGAGACATAAATTTTTCGGGCTTTTCTCTCTTGGATTGGGGATATAGCATGTTGAATGTGTTGTTGCGTATTTTTCGATCAATTAAACTCTCTATTGCTTTTATATCGAAGCAGTTGTTCTCTGCTATTAACATAATGGTGTTAAGTTCTGATTTTCGGTTCAAGTCCGATAAAGGCAAAGAAATCGCTCTGTGAATCATGGATTTGAAGGCTGCTATTTTTTGAGAATACGGGTGAAATGAATCTATGGGTATGACATTATCCGTGTACGATGGTTTTCTGAAGATATTAATTGATAAACGGTTATTATTCTCCCGGGTAATTGTTAGATCTAAGAAATTGATTTTACTATCGACTTCTGTTTCTACTTTGAACTTAATTTCAGGATGAATGTCGTTAAAGAAATTCAGGAAGATTTCTAGTTGTCTATTCGTTTCAATGCAACAGGCTAAAATGTTATCAACATATCGGTACCAAAATAGAATATGCCTTTTCGTCGAAGGTGACGTCATAATATTAGTGTTTTCCAAATCAGACATGAAAATTTCAGATAAAAAGACTGAGGGTGAACCCATAGCTAAACCATTATTTTGTGAATATATCTTATCATTGACCTGAAAATAATTTTGGGTCCAACATAAATCAAACAGAGAAGTTAACTCATCTTTACAGACCACGTTGAGATTTCTTGCCTCTAGAATACTCGATATTAAGGGGACACATTCTGTTGCAGGTATATTCGAAAACATATTACCTACACCTAATGATATTAATTTTGCGGTTGGTGGCATGAGGAAATTATTTATTTTATTCAATAATTCTAATGAATTTTGTATACTTTATTGTGAATGAAAATCTGAAATTGATTTGAATTTGGTATTTAGTTGCTTAGCAAGTATTTGTGTTGGACTATTGGTATATGACACTACTGGATGAATGGGGTTATTTTCTTTATGTGTTTTAATGAGACCATATAATCTAGGAATTCTAAGATTCATTTTAATACATCTGTTTCTCTCGAAGCTACCATAAAGTGATTGCATATCATTAGCGACTGCTCTTAGTTGTTTCTGTAAAATCTTATAAACTCAATTTCTTTGAATCGATGGAAATTTTCAAGGCATCTAGGGTAGAAAGGGTTAAGCTCCTTAACGACCAGGTAGACTTAATTACCTACCAATCACCATTATTCAAGATACTGTGACCTCTACTAGCATTTTATTGATGGTAATTCCTGTATTGTACATGAGTATTCAGTTTTCATTAGCTTGTTGTTGATAATGGACGTATGTCCGAAACCGGTCCAACCAATGTGAAATTTTGTCATTCTTTACATCAATAAATTAATGATAGTTAAAATATAGTAACTTGTTTTATTTTATTATTCATTATGAATATCAACTATCACGTAGTTCAGGCTTCATCGTTCAATTATAATCGTAGAAATTTTCGCTGATACCTTTCTTGTCCTTGAAATCGCACGAATAATGAGGCGACCAAATACATGACCCATATACTAAATTAAATCTGACTAGGAGTAGTAAAGAATCACTAACATCGAAGGGGAAAACTCAGATGCATTCCGAGTGATAAAATTTGGCATGCCCTCGCAGTGGTTCTACGTAAATGCTCCTTGAAGTTCAACTTATGGTCAAGATTGATACCTAGATCTCGCACATGTTCCATCTTCTTAAGTTTATAATCATTTAACATGTAATTAAATACTAGAGGAGTGAGTGATATTGAGACACAAAGAGCTGGAAACAGACCATTTGAAGAATTTATTCAAATTCTCCTGTAAGGAAGAGACATCAGAAGATCCACAAATTACCGAAAACATCTTCATGTTGCCGCGAATAGCAGAAACCTGGTGGTAAGAGCAGTTGCTATGGCATTAATGAAGATATTGAAAAGAAATGGCCCCAAGTGTGACCCTTGCGGAACACCAGATGAAACTGAAAGCTCTCAGGAATGAAATTGCGGATATCTAATGATCTGTGAACCGCCGTAAAGGAAACTTCTGAACGACCGAAGGAGCGAGCCTAGGATGCCAACGGCCTCAAGCTTAGCAATCAGAATTTTAAGGTTGATCCTATCAAAGGCTTTTCTGAAATCAGTGTATATTGCATCAAGCTGGTAGCCCCGCTCAAAGCATTCAATTATTTCATTAACAAAGAGCAATAAATTGGTAACAGTGGAACGTTCCCTTCTAAAACCGTGCTGCTCATTGATTAAAATTGAGCAACATTTCCAGGACAAAAAACTACAAACTAATATGTCCAGCATTTTCCGAATGGTGAATTGCACCGCTATACCTCTTTAATTTCTTATATTAGAGTTGCTGCCGGATTTGAAAATACGGACGACAAAACACTGCTTCCACAAGGAAGGAGAGTTGCCACTGTTCAGCGAAATATTGAACAACGTACTAATGGATGAAGAAAGCATGCTCCAATAATTTTTAAAACAAAAGCTGGAAATACAGCATTTTCCGAATGGTAAATTACACCGCTATACCTCTAAAATTTTTATATTAGACTTGCTGCCGGATTTAAAAATAGGGACCACAAAACACTGCTTCCACAAGAAAGGAAAGTTGCCACTGTTCAGCGAAATATTGAACAACGTACTAATGGATGAAGAAAGCATGCTCCAATAATTTTTTAAAACAAAAGCTGGAAATCCAGCATTTTCCGAATGGTAAATTGCACCGGTATACCTCTAAAATTTTTATATTAGACTTGCTGCCGGATTTAAAATAGGGACCACAAAACACTGCTTCCACAAGAAAGGAAAGTTGCCACTGTTCAGCGAAATATTGAACAACGTACTAATAGAAGAAGAAAGCATGCTCCAATAATTTTTAAAACAAAAGCTGGAAATCCAGCATTTTCCGAATGGTAAATTGCACCGCTATACCTCTAAAATTTTTCATATTAGACTTGCTGCCGGATTTAAAATAGGGACCACGAAACACTGCTTCCACAAGGAAGGAAAGTTGCCAGTGTTTAGTGAATTATTTAACAACCTACTAATGGGTGAAGAAAGCGTACTAAAACAATTTTTCTAAAATAAAGCTGGTAATCCACCGGGACCAGTGGATAATTTGGGCTTTATGCCAGATAATAACTCAAAAACCTCACGTGGGGAAAACTGACAAGATGAAATGTCAACATTATGCTCATATTCAATTTCAAGCCAAACAAAACCTCACAACTATACACTTCAGAAAAAATTTTGCAATCAGCTCAACTATACTATTGCTTCGGAGGCAGAGACACCATCAAGATCAAGCGCTAGGCAACTCATAGTTCTTCCTCATTGAAGTAGTAACATTCCAGAAGTTTAGTGGGTCAGTATGAACACTATGTTCGATGGTTTTCAAGTAATCACTGTAAAGCTATCTACCAAGATTCCAACAATTGCGACGCAATTCAATAAATTCCGCGTAAGCTGCATTTGCGCCAGAAGTTCTGAATTTCCTATGAGCCATTTTCTTCATTTTGTAGGTTAAATCAACTATCTATTGAACCATATCGGATATTTTGAAATATCTGTTATTTTTAGGAATACAAATGTTTAGCGCCTCGTAGATATTACTGTAGAATTTTGACACAGAAAAGTTTATATCTTCCAAGTTGTAACTTACAGATATATTAAACTGAATCACCTTGTGATGAATACCATCTCCTGAAATGGATCAGAGAATGGCTCAACCCCAATGGAATTATCCTGTATGAAAACGAAATCAAGCAGAACATTTTTTGTGTTCGTGACGCGATTAACCTGCGAAAGACCGACGAAATTCACCGAATCACTCAAACCCCTTATTCAATTGTCACTCCGGTCCAACACAAAGGCGTCACTTAACCAACAGGCCTTCGGTATATTGTAGTCACCACACACATACATTGCATCAGGATGTGACAAGGCCAAATCCACGATGGCCTAACCATGTGAGTCCTCTACTGTAGAACTGGGAGGCAAATAGACGCCACAGATGACGAAACTACACCCACATTCATTAGAAACCAAAAAAAAACAATTGTTCGACTGTTCGATAATTATGACAGGGCATCTTTGTATTGAGCGAAGATCTGATGAACTTGATCAATGAAGAAACCGTCATCCTACCAAAGGATACACAACATACTCGCGATGTTAACATTTAACAGAGAATCATCCAACAGTAGCATCCAAATCATACTGGAGTCTTAAAGCGACAGAGATGTTGTTAATTGACTTGTAGATTTTCAGAGAATCCGCATATAACAGAAATTTTGGGAAATGTATTAAGTAGACATGTTATTATAAGCTAGAAAAAGAATAGACAATATTTCGTCATTTATTTTTTGACTTCATCAGGGGAAAAAGAACTGGATTCAGTCTGTCAGTTCTTTTTCTCCTGATGAAGTCAAAAAATAAATGACGAAATATTGAGAAATTTAGAAAAAGGATTTCTTTTTTCAAAGTCACTGACCGGAACACCTGATAACTTATTTCATTCATACATTATAACACGGTCGAGAATAATAAATATTGAATATATTATGTTTGTGTTTTTCTGACAGCCACCAATATTATAGATACAAGCATTTATTACAAATACAATCATTCGAATTTTTGTAAATCCTCTCTGTTCAAAAGAATATACAGGGATATCCACCGGGACCGTCCGTTAAAAACTTTTTAAGTTCCAATTACAATATCGAGCTGAAATTTTATACGCGGCCATAACTAGCGATTTCCAATTGGAGTGAAATGTTTTCGAAGTGATACCAATTCCGGTTATACCGGAAGTGGATCATCACTTTGTTATTTCAAATGGCAATCTACCTTTTTATTATACATATAGAACCAAAATTTGTCAAGGCATAAAATGCCCAAGTTGTTGGCACTTATCTGTCATAACTTTCGACAGATTTAATTATTTTTGTTATAAACTCGATTATTTTGAAACTTTTTAATGAAAATGTAGCTCGTAGATCTTTTGCACTACAGACAAAATTTTTGCTTGGGTGGATAGAAGAAGGATCAAGGAATTTTTAAGCGATCTACACATGTCAAATGTTTATTGCGTTGTTTTGTATGATTTCTTTCAATTTGGCCTTTTTCAAAGAGCACTAACTCAATTTTTTCAAATTGCACGTGCCAATTTTTATTTCGCCATCAGATGAAGCGTCAAATTTCAGATCGAATTGTATAAGCATGTACTATACCCATCTCCTATAGTTCCGAAAAAATTTGGGAATATATTGAATTCTGATGATTTTGCAAGAACTAACAGAGAATGCTTTGAAATATTTGAATCAAGTAGCTGAACTGGCTACGCTCACTTGACAGGTGCCTAAAATTAATGTACTTGTCACTTCGTTCATTCGAATTTGATATTTCAACAAGAATTGTCGTTATTTTAGATTGAAAATATAAAAATACAAAACCTTTGGAATAAAACCACTGGTTCTTCAAACGAAAATATATTTAATCTTTTCTAATTAATTTTAGAATGTTAAAAGTAGTGGGTAGAAGTTGCAGGCAATTCAATAACCAATTTTCAAATTTACCGTCCATGAGTAAAATGAAATTTCGAAGCATTATAAGCAATTTTCTACAATTCGGATGAATAAAATTGTAGGAACTGAGCGAAAACCAATCATCGAAGATAATCACATTGTTACGAATAAATGATAGCAAACATCATAGGAGAAAACTAATTTACGATCTGAATAAATGTTTAATATTTTGCTGGATACACTTGACAGCTAGTATACGAACATGATGAGTTGCCCTACCAGTTTCCTCAGGATCAATATTACGAAAAGCATTATCAATGCGCTCTAGTAACTCTTCTTTACTTCCTACAGGAATAAGATACATTTCACTCCATAATTAAAAATCAAGGGGCGTCAGGTCCGGAGAACGCGGAGGCCATAAATTTGGTCCATAATTACACCACCATCTATCCTCGAACATTTCTGTTAGCTGCCGATCTACAGCTCGTGTTTTATGTGCTGGTGCACCATCCATTTGGTAATAGCAATCCCTCAGAATGTTAAGGGTAATCCATCTAAAAACTTGCTAATGTTCCTCTCAAAATTTCCACATATCTTTGTCTATTAAGATTTTCCTCATAAATGTGATGAGCCAACAAATCATTCATTAAAATTGCAAAAACGTTTACGCTGAATTTATTTTGGAAATTATTAACTTCAATGAAATGTGGATTTTCTGTGGCCCAAAAATGTCGATTTCTCCTGTTGGTTATTCCACTTTCATTGAACTTGGCTGTATCAGACCATATTCTTTTGTTGCAGAATTGTCTCATCTTCTTGAAGCCGAATTAATAAATTTTCACAGAAATTTAGCCGCTTGGGAAGGTCAGTTGGTTTCAATTTTTGTAGTCTGATGAAATAATACGAGTACATGTTATGTTTCTTAAGGATCATTTGAATGGAAGTATAACTCAATCCAATATCCATTGATGCTGACTTAATGAACGCATGTGGATCGGCAAGAAAATACGCTGATTTGGTATTAATTTGATTGTCGTCGTCCTCGAGAATTGGTTTTCTTCTAGTTTCTATGTATTGCTTCTACTCCTTCGAAATTTTGTTTTACTCATGAGCGCCAAATTTGGAAAATGTTTATTGAATTGCCTGCAAGTTCTATCCACCACTTTTTGACATTCGCCATGAATTAAAAGAGATTAAACATATCCTCGTTTAAATAATCATCCATTTTATTATCAATCTGGTGTTTTTCAAAAATTTTCACCTCAAATTACCAACAATTTCTGTTGAAATATCAAATTCTAATGAACTAAGAGACAAGTGTATTAATTTTAGGCACCTGTCAGGTAAACGTAGCCAGTTCAGCTACTTGATTCAAATATTCCAAAGCATTCTCTGTTAGTTCTTGCAAAATCATCAAAATTCAATATATTCCAAGATTGTTTCGGAACTATAAGAGATGCGTATAGTATATGCTGATACAATTCCATCTGGAATTCGACGCTTCATCTGATGGCGATATAAAAATTGGCACGTGCCATTTGAAAAAATTTAGTTATTGCTGTTTGAGAAATTCCTAATTGAAAAAATCATACAAAACAACGCAATAAACATTTGACATGTGTAGATTGCTTAAAAAATTCCTTGATCCTTCTTCTATCCACCCAAGCAAAAATTGTGTCTGTAGTGCAAAAGATCTACGAGCTTCAATTTCTTCAAGTGTTTCTCAAAAATCGAGTTAATAACGAAAATAATTAAATCTGTCAAAAGTTTTGACAGATAAGTGCCAACAACTTGGGTATTTTATGCCTTGCTCAAATGTTGGTTCTAGATATATAATAAAAAAGATAGATTGCCATTTGAAATAACAAAGTGATGACCCACTTCCTAACCTAACCGGAAATGGTATCACTTCGAAAATATTTCACTCCGATTGGAAATCGCAAGTTATGGCCGCGTATAAAATTTCAGCTTGATATTGTAATTGATTGATTGTCATTTGAAATAACAAAGTGATGACCCACTTCCGGTATTCTTGTATCTATAGATTTGGCGTGTGTCAGAGAAACACAAGTGTGAGCTCAAGAAATGTAACAGAGGAACCATACTATCTTGCGTATGATTCAATAAACGAGTGAAACACAAACCTGAGGAAACAACTCGTTTCCCAGCCGGCTCGGTGGCGTATGGGATATGATGCTCCTCTTCTGCGCAGAATTACCTGGGTTCAATCCCCACAAGGTCGGTGCGATTTTCCGGATTCTGGGAATCGCTTGAATATCCATCTTTCGGAGGAGATGTTGAGCCGTCGGTCCTGTCTAACAGAGATCATACCTCTTATATGTCCAAACAAATGTAAGAAAAGATTTTACATAGCGAGCAAAGCCATAAAAAGGACTAAGGAGATAATCAAAAAGTACATAACCTGCGATATTTCCTCTTTCGCGGAGATGTTCTTCCGTCACAGTGTGAGTCTGGTGAAACATAATCACATCTTGTTCTTGGTCTCTGTAACCAGGATTATGGACCCAATAATTTATATATATATATATATATATATATATATATATATATATATATATATATATATATATATATATATATATATATATATATATATATATATATATATATATATATATATATATATATATATATAGCATTGTTAAGTAACTTCAGTTCGTATTCACCCCAGCACTGAATAATATTGAACAAAACAAAATTTCGGTATCATGCCCAATCTTCCGTCACGAATGTGGTGAGCCACCCGGTATAGTTAAGGAAACAACGAATTTTTGTATGGAGTGTACGAGTTTCAGGAATCTAAATTCCTAACTGATTGAGATCATGCTATTTCTAATAAATAAGAAAGGATACGAAAAATTGAATATTCCTTGAATCTCATTAGGAATTACTGCTTTCCTTTAACACTCATATACTCTCGTTCCAGACAGTCAAAAGAAAAAGTAACTAACTAGTCAAAAAACCCCTGTAAGGATTTATAACAATTCAGTGAATTTCTCGGCATTTATTCCCTTTCCGCCATTATATATTCAAATTTCCCGTCGAATATAAAAGTAATATCTGCAATTCAGATTAAACAAACACAATTTCATAAAACGAAAGAAAACTACTTGGAATACGGCTGGATGCAGTATCCGTAACAAAAGTCTTCAAATACGGGAGAAAATGGATGAAAAAGAAGGAGATCAGAGGGCGCCCTTATTTGCCCAAGAAAAACCTTTTCAGATACGATTTTTCCATGAGATACGCTACGCTAAGGTGACAGCCAATCAACTGTCTCATCAGCTAATATATTCAAGTGGGGAATAAGAACACAGAGGCGATCCCTTTATCCTGAAATTTGAACTATCATTTTAATCAGAGTTGCAAGGAGAACGTCGGCATTTTAATTTGTTAAATTTATTTGACTGTTTGTTTCTATTTCTAACTTGAAATTGATTTTTGGGTGGATATTATTGATGGATTAGAAATAGAAAAAACAGTCGACTAAATTTTCTATACTTTACCAATTCCCCAAAAATAACTCTTTTGCATTTCATATATTTCGAAAACCTACTTACAGAGAAGTTTGAATTCCTCATGACTCTTCTCATCCCTTGCAACATAAACTGGCCGTTTTCAACTCGATGGTTCATAGAGCATTTTCTTTGCCACTTTCTATTGAAAATCGTAACAAAGAAATATACGTCATTGAAACTATCGCCAGTAATAACGGTTACCCCCTACCATAATAGACAAAATAGTTCCTAAAAAACAAACACAGTTAGCTTACAAGAGTATATTGTTATGTTAAACCAAATACCGGTATTCAAAAATTATCTCCCCTAACTTATTTCGGTCCAATTTCACAGCAAGTTGCAAATTAAATGTTAAGTCACAACATAAAAATTTCCTTCAAACCTACATGTAAACTATCACAATTGTTTTTTAATGCCAAGGACAAAACTCACAAAAAAGACAATTCAGGGGTATACGGACTGTGTTGCCCTGATTATAACGGTGTATATATAGGCCAGACAGGAAGATCTTTTGTATTAGATACAAAGAAGATCACTCTTCCTTTTGCAAAAACAAAAATGACTCCACCAGCGCACAGCATTGCCTATATTACAATCAGCTTCCCTAGTATAGATAATCTTAACATTATTCATCCTGCCAGAAAAAGCAATAAACTCAATTACCTAGAATCCCTGGAAATTTTCAAAGCTGAGCACAATAAAAATATTCTTACCCTTCTTAACGACAATACAAAACTATGCCAATATTTGACATTTTCAAGCAATTGAGAATGTATCTTTGAATACCTTCCATATAGTAGAAACTTGTTTTTCTCTCTTCATAATTCAAACAATGTAATGTACAACTGTATCTTAATTTCAACTCACAAATAGTAAACGTCTGATGATGATAGAAATATCGAAATAGCTATCAAACTTGTTAATTAAATATTTTCCAACCATTTTTGTGATATTTTTAACAAAGTAAACCAAAATCACCGTATCATATATTTATGGTGAAGAAGGATTACATGAACAAAAACAATTAAATTGACTATTATTAGAAACCGTGAATACTTTCACAATAACTGTAAATTGTAGCTACACTAGAACAAAATAACGCCATATGAAAAGTCATTTATTATCGTGGACTTATGCACTAACTCAGCTGGTAGCTGGATATAATTTACCTTTCCCAGATTTAGCAATCAAAGGGAATAGGCTCGATTACAATATACTTGACATAAATTTCCTAACTATCCTACATGTATTAAGAATTACAGCTTTTTGCATTTCTATATAGGTATTCTTATGCAATTCTAATTTCTTAAGGCCATCATGCAAAGTTTTGGGTATTAACCCAGTCGAGGATACGATGACAGAAACAATATCTATTTTATCGAGGTGCCACATCTGCTTGATCTCAATAGCAAGGTCTGTGTATTTGGACTTTCTCTCCTGGAACTTGTTCAGCACGTTGTTATTATTCGGTATGGCGACATCCACCAGCATTGTTGTTCTGGCTCTCTTATCATACACCACTATGTCCGGCCTATTATTCGTCACCATTCTGTCAGTGATAACAGGCCTATCGTAGTATAATCTGATAGAGTCATTTTCCAATACGGGCGCCGGCTGATACTTGTAATATGGCTGGAAGGTGTTCAGAAGTCCGTACTTGTGTGCAAGTTTCTGGCGGATAATGTTGCACACTTGATTATGCCTGTGAAGATACTCCGTATTGGCCAGTTGTTCGCATCCGGACGTAATATGCTGGATAGTCTCCGATCTTATATGGCATTTTCTGCACTTATCTGTTTGTAATGTTCCGTCCTCATTATAAATTTTTGTAATTGTTTGTAGCGATCACTTGGTCTTGGATGGCCATAAGGAATCCTTCTGTTTCTGTGAATAATTCTCCTTTCATCAACCATTTGTTGGAGGCTTCTTTGTCGATGTGTGGTTGATTAATCTCATGGTGATGTCGTCCATGCAATTCCTTTCTTGACCATTGATCTTGTTTTTCAGTATCTGATAGGAACGGTAGATTCAGCAGGTCATCTCTGGTAGCAAGATTCAGAGGTGTATACCCCTTATCAGCCAACGATACCACTCTATGGAGGTCAGAAGTGAGAGCTTTTGCTGAGAAGAATTCCCTGAGATTTCTTATCTGTTCGGTGTGTAAATTGACAACATCTATTAATCCGCGTCCTCCTTCTTTCCGCTTCAAAGTGGTTCGTATCACAGACGATTTTTGATGATGATTGTTGTACTTTGTCAGCATCGTTCGGGTCTGTCTTAGTCCATCTGATTATTCCAAATGAGTACAGCAACACTGGAATGGCGTAGGTGTTAATTGCCTTGACTAGATTCCCCGAGTTCAACATCGATTTCAGCACAGACTTCAGACGCTGACTGTATTCTGAACGAATCTTCTCCTTTGATTGTTTTGGTCTAACAATCTGGCTTGTTGGTTTCCCAGATATTTGTATGTTTCGCCATTTCTCATGCACTGTATAATATCACCGTTTGGAAGTTGTGTTGCACCATCTATGACTTTCCTCTTTGAATGTTCAGGGTCTTACATTTTTCAATCCTGAATTTCATATGAACATCTGCCGAGAACTCACTGACAGTTTTCAGCAATCATCCAATTGCTTCTTGTTCGAAGCATATAATTTGATGTCATCCATATACAGCAGGTGGGAGATTGTATGATAATTCCTTTCTGCTTTTATCCTAAATCCGTATCCTGTTCTATTGAGCATTGAGGACAATGGGTTCATTGCTAAACAGAACCATAGTGGACTCAAAGAGTCTCCTTGAAAAATTCCACGACGTATGGGTATCTCGTCGGTTTTAATTGATTTATTGTTCATGTTGACCTGCAGAGACGTCGCCAGTGTGTCATTGTTGTCTTTAAGAACTCTACCAGGGCTGGGTGAATTTTGTATATCTGCAATACTTCAACAAGCCAAGAATGGGCGGTACTATCGAATGCCTTCAGATAATCGAGAAAAGCTGAATGAACATTGCGATGCCCTACGTGTGCCTGTTTCATTATCACAGAATCGATGATGAGTTGTTCCTTGCACCCGTGGTGTTTCTTTCTGCATCCTTTCTGCTCCTCTGCTAATATATTGTTGTCGTCAAGGTGTTGGTATATTCGATTGGATATGCATGAGGTGAGTCATTATTATTATTGATAGTATTGAATGAATATTCACTTGACAATGACCGTAGGGTCGAAACCGGTCGTGATTATTGAATAAATTGTGGAAAATTGACAAAAGTGTCTCATTTCGTTTTACTTCATTATCATTACATTATCATATGGAGCAATTGCAAAGCAATAATTTTGATGATAATGAGAAATTAAAATATGTACTATACTATCACAAAGATTCATTGAGAATCAGGATTGCAATTTCGATCTCTCGACCATATTCAGCTGACAACGAGTACTGAACTGAAGTAGTAGTAGGTAGAAGTAGGTAGATACAAAATTAATAAGGATGCAAACAAGAGGTAATAAACCAATTATGATTAAAGCAGATATTTGGCAAAACACATTTCACATTCTGGTGAACCTTCGTAAGAAATTAATATTTAGGAGTGATAGGCGCAGTACTAATCTGTGAAATTTTCTTACACTTTCTCTAACTAGATTTCATTCGGCTTTTTTAGGAGATCATTCACATATAACTCTGTGAATATTTATAATCAGGTTTCAAATAGTTTAAGAATCTTTCAACAATCTCAATGCGTATTCGCCTAAAACAACAACTAATCCATTTGCAACAGATTTGGCTTGATTAATTTGGCAAATGTATCTCTTCTTCGTTCGTCACAATTGATTCTGCTCGTTTTTGTTCTTGCTGCCCTGGGATGGCCCTTGTTTTCATTTTGTCTTTGTCCTTTATATTTTTTCAGGGTTAACTTGGATGACTTTTGCTTTTTTTCTGGAAAACAAGTATATTTTATTTTTGTTCGTTTTATTTCAATCTATAATTACATTATATATTAAGGTTAAGTAGGAATAGGTCTGCTAGACTTCGCCTTAAGTGTTATTCTGTGTGAAAGATAAATTGCCCACAAATAAAGACCTTTTAATAATATTATTTTTTTCTTATTTATTATACGGGAAGGCCCTTTTACACATAGTAAGAACTATAGATGCGGACAAAGTCCAGACATCAAATTCTTTTCAACAAAAGCGCAGGATATGCAAAAATAATTTAAAGATAGAAATATTGAAATTATACTATGTTAAGATGTCATAAACACTGAATTTTTTCAAGAATTTCTTCATAGGTTAGACAAAAGCACAAATCGCTATTAAGGAAAGAGATACCATTATTCAAAATGTTTTCATTGGGGCGTTAATCGCAAAATTAGTACGACACAGAGGGATCGAACACATTACATCACTTCTTGTTCTTCTTGGAGGAACATAGTAACCCTCTCAAGTATCTCGCTGCAATTCATAAATCCATTCAAGCATTTAAACAAAAATATCAAGTCCCCTGTCACCCTTCTATCAGCCAAAGTTTTCAGTTCTAGCTCAGTTCTCATAAAAGAAGCAGAGAAATTGATCCATGGAATACACATTTCATACGAGACATACATCAAAAATTTGTTCCGAACTCTTTCACTGTTGTACGAATCAGACTGGTATAAGGGTGACCATATTACAGATCCGTATTCAAGAATAGGTCGACAGAAAGAAAAATGAAGTAGCTTGAGTGTATTGATAAATCGGCCGAGTGCCGATGAATGAATCCAATCTTCCTCAACGACTTACCAATGATAAAGTCAAAATGATTTGTGAAAGTTAACCGATAGGCTAAAAAATTCCAAGATCTTTAACACAAGCAGACCTTTCAACATTGATACCATTGATAGAGTAGTCGAAGATCACAGGATCGTTCTTACGATGAAAAGAAATACATACGCACTTTCTTATATTAACTGTGAGCGTATGATCCGAAAACCACTGTACCACAGAAGCTAGGTCAGCTTGAAGCTGAATAGCATCGGCCAGAGTGGAAACTGATTTAGACGATTTGTGATCATCGGCAAATATCAATACTCTCGAATAACGGACAACACTGTGAACTCCGTTGATGTAAAGCAGGAAAAGAATGGGTCCTAAATGACTTCCTTGGGGCACACCAGAGGAAACAGTAATAATGAATGATTTAAGTTCCTAATTTTGACAATTTGGGTACGCCCCTGTAATAACTTTTCAGCCACTTGGGAAGACTACCCATATATTGAAATTATACCATGTTAAGATGTTATAAACACTGAATTTTTTCAAGAATTTCTTCAAAGGAAGATAAAAGCACAAATCGATATTAAGGAAAGAGATGCCACTATTCAAAATGTTTTCATTGGGGCGTTAATCGCAAAATTAGTACGACACAGAGGATCGAACACATTACATCTCTTCTTGTTCTTCTTGGAGGAACATAGAAAGTAACCCTCTCAAGTATCTCGCTGCAATCCTAAAATCCATTCAAGCATTTAAACAAAATATCAAGTCCCTGTCACCCTTCTATCAGCCAAAGTTTTCAGTTCTAGCTCAGATCTCATAAAAGCAGCAAAGAAATTGATCCGTGGAATACACATTTTATATGAGACAAAATTTGTTCTGAACTCTGTGGATCTTGTACGAATCAGACTGGTAGAGGGGTGACCATATTACAGATCTGTATTCAAGAATAGGTCGACAGAAAGAAAAATAAAGTAGCTTGAGGGTATAGATCATCGGCCGAGTGCCGATGAATGAATCCAATCAACCTCAACAACCTACCAATGATAATGTCAAAATGATTTTTAGAAGTTAACTGATAGGCTAAAAATCCAAGATCTTTAACGCAAGCAGACCTTTCAACATTGATACCATTGATAAAGTAGTCGAAGATCACAGGATCGTTCTTACGATGAAAAGAAACACATACGCACTTTCTTATATTAACTGTGAGCATATGATCTGAAAACCACTGTACCACAGAAGCTAGGTCAGCTTGAAGCTGAATAGCATCGGTCAGAGTGGAAACTGATTTAGACAATTTGTGATCATCGGGAAATATCAATACTCTCGAATAACGGACAACACTGTGAACTCCGTTGATGAAAAGCAGAAAAAGAATTGGTCCTAAATGACTTCCTTGGGGCACACCAGAGGAAACAGTAATAATGAATGATTTAAGTTCCTAATTTTGACAATTTGGGTACGCCCCCTGTAATAACTTTTCAGCCACTTGAGAAGACTACCCATGAAACCCGCAGACTTGATAACACAATCCATTATTATGTGGTTCACCTGATCAAAGACCTTGACTATGTCAGTGTAACAACCATTGACCTGGCCACCCTTCTGTAACTCATCATAAATATATTGTACATATAAAATCAGATTAGTCATGGTAGATCTTCCCTTCATAAATCCGTGCTGTTGTTCACAAATAATTTGACTAATGGAAAAATTGACATTATCTAGAGCTATACTCTCAAATATCTTAGGTATTATACTCATTATACTAATTGGTCGATAGTTAGCCACACATTGCTTATCTCTAGATTTGAAGATCGTCGTGATGAAAATTGACTTCCACTCATCAGAAAATCTCCGTTAGATAGTGATAATGAATAAACTGCATATTGGAGCACATAATGACTTCGCATATAGCTTCAGAAAAACAGGGCTGAGACCATCAGGTCCTGAATATTTCCCAGGGGATAAATTAGTAATTTTATTCATTACGCCATCAACGGTTATCGACAACTCACTCAAGATCGAAGTGATAACATAATTTACGTCGGTAGGAATGAAAGTGAGATTAGCGTCATTGTAGACCTTTGAAAAATGTTTGGCAAACAAATTAACAATGCCTTCGCCAGTATCAGCCATTTTATCCTCAAGAAACATACATGAAGGAAGTGAAAATTCTTTTTTACTTTTATTAATATAGGACCACAATTTATTGGGATCTGATTCTATAGCAGATGCATTGTTCTTTATGAAATTGATATAGCATTCATCCATTGCTACCTTACATTGTGAACGCAGTTCGGTGAGAGATAAGTAATCAGAATTTGCTCATGTGTATTTGAATTTCTTTTGAGCAATTTTTTTCTGAATAATCAGCTTTTTGATCTCAAATGAAAAACAAGGAGGGTATTTTGACGGTTGAATAGTATTTCTTGGGACATGTAGAGAAATACTATCATCAATTAATTTATAAAATGTTCGTGTTTGGTCAGATAAGTTTAAATTCGAAAATTCTCGTTTCCAATTAATTTTATGAAGATGGTCATTGAAGGCATTAGCATTGCAATTTGTAAAATCAAAATATGTCTTATTTAAGTTCAATCTACCGGTATGTCTACAAAATACATCGACATAAAAGTCTGGATGCCCACCGTGCATATCCAAAGGCAGCAAAATATCTGCTAAAGTTATCGGGACAGTTGAATCACTAGTGAATAATAGATCGTAAATAGATTCATTAGTATTTTTAATATAATTTTTTTGAAACAGATCCAAATATCCAAAAGTATCGCCAACTATCCGCCCGGGGTCCAATCTGGGAGAGACAGAGGCACCCAACTCATAATTAGACCAACTAAAATTTCTCAGGTTGTAATCACCGAACAAATACAATTTGGAATAAGGATTATTATACATGATGGACTCAACAGAGTCGCAATGTTGTTTGTAAACATCTTTGGAGACTTGTGACAAATAAACAGAACCAAAAATCAATTCATTCTCATATGCTTTTACTGTAACAAATAATTGTTCAACATTCTCATCTGCCGAATTTACGGGAATCTCTCTAGATAGTAGCTTATTTGACACAGCTATCAGTACACCACCACTGTGTTTTTATGGCTAGTTTCTTGAGAACGATCCTTTCGATAAACTACATAATCATGTGAATCAAGCTCACTCGTTTTTAACGAATCGTTTAGCCACGCCTCTGTTAGAATGATAACATCATAAGTTGAAATGAGAACAGACTTTCGAAATTCCTCTAATTTATTGTCTAAGCCCCGGACGTTTCGAGAGTACACAGATATGTTGTCTTTATTACTCACGTGGACTTCTTCATGAAGCTCCCGTTTAATTTTTGAAAAAACCGCTTAACTGTTATACCCACGGGCCAAATATCCGCCTTCAAAATTTCTCCTAATCGGTGTACAGGAACTCCTATCTTGAAAGAGGAGTAAATATCTGGATACCGCGAGTTGAGCTTCATACATTCAGACACAGGCAATATGTTCTTCAAGAACTGCTTCAGATCATCCTCACTGGTGTGAGGATCCACTCGTGAAACATGGACGAGAGTTGTTTTGGAGATGCTTTTCAGGGCACTTGAACCAGATTCTCCAACAATTAGAGGCTGACGACGAGGTGGACGAATTGGATCGCGTCTTAAGAGTTCTTTCTTTGCGACATCTCAATACTTCCTAAGAACGCTGGACGATGAAAAATTGCCGTTGACGTTCGGTATATTCTTCATTGCCTGGTTTATCCCAGCGTTGACTTCTGAAAATGTCATTTTCCAGGTTCGCCAGAATTCGCATCATTATTTTCGCTTTTGAGTTATTTTTATATTTAATCTTAATGTTATTATATTATTTAAATATATTGATAATGGACTAATAGACCGGGCCATACCGATCGTTCAGATTACCTTTGTGAGGAGTTTTTTGGAATTTGGAAATTTCGAAGGATTGAAAGAAATCTTACTTTCGTCCTTCGAGTATTCTGTGAATAATTTGAAGTTGATCTATGGGTGGAAAATAATGGCTATTCTCATTACAATGTGAGCAAAAGTAGATTCGTCAACTCCCTAGTTATTAAAATCTGATTGTTGTTCTTTGTATCTAGTTTTGAATCGACGACCCGTCTGACCTTCATAGATGCCCTCATAATCCATACAGAAGAATTTGTAAACTTCAGAATGGTCAGTCTGATTTATGTAAATGCCTTCCAAATCGATACAGGACAAGTTGTAAACTTCACTATTGTCAAATCTATCAGTTTTTTCGTAACTATTGAAAAACTTTTGGTAGAGTTTCATTTGGGTTTTGTATGTAAAATAAGTTAATGATATGTATTTATCTGTACTAGTTGATTCTTTACGTGGGTAAATATTATGTTTCTTTCTGATCATTCCGTTCATTATATTCGAGGGATACCCATTGTTATTAGCTATTTTTTTCAACAGTTAACACTTCCCTGGACTTATTTTCTTCGGATAATGGCAGAGAGAAAGCCCTATGAATCATTTAATTAAACGCAGCGTATTTATGAGATTTTAGGTGTGGTGAGTCATAAGGGAAGCAAATATCAGTAAAGCTGGGCTTTCGATATATATCAAAACTAAGTGTGTTGTTCTTATAAGTGATTGTTGGGTCTAGAAAGTGAATCTGATTATCGACTTCTCTCTATTTTGAATTTAATCTTGATGCTATTGATGTGAGTTAAAAATGGATCTATTTGTCTACCGATTCCTATTTGAAAACATGCTAGTATATAGTCTACATATTCATACCAAAAATGAACTTATTTTGATTTGAGGGAATACATTATGATATCTTCAATATACGCCATGACAATGACAGCAAGTAAAAGACCCAATATACATCCCATCTTTAGACCGTGAGGTTCATAAAGTTCGTTAGTGAATTTGAAATGATGCTCTTGTAGGCACAACTTGTACAAAAATATGAAATAATTTTTTACAACCTGATTAATGTGTGATTTGTTTACGATGTCGGAGAACAAAGGAAGGCATTCGTCTCGTGAAATGTTGTAAAACATGATATCTTCATCCAAACTAATTAAATATCATTTGATTGGGGTTTGAACTTGTTTCAGTTTATGTGTCAATTGAATTGAGTTCTTTATTTAATATTAATGTCTAATTTGTTAAATTTTTGAACAAAAGATTTAATTCTTTTGCCAATTTATATGTTAGGCCGTTCGTGAATTCCGCTACTGGACGTATTGTTGCATTGTCTTTGTGATTTTTTATTAGGCCGTAAAGTTTTGGAGGTCTGGGATTCTTATTCATGAAAGAATTGACTGGTTTCGTTAATATTATAGGTGAAATTTCTTTTAGAGCTGTTTTTAATGTTTTTTTGCATATATATTTATATATTGTTCGACTTTCGGTATTTCACTTATGTTCTCTTTTTGATAAGAGACTGTGATTTTTGATACATATAACATAAATAATTAGTTCGGTGAGTCAAATTACTACGGCGTTTGATTTATCTGCTTTGGTTTAAACTGAATCGTTGCTTTGAATCTTTTGTTTCAAAGTTGTTACGGTATCTGAGAGTTTTTGAATTGTTTCTTTGTGTTTTTTCTTAATCTCGACAATTTTGAAAGGAATTAAATGAGGCTCATCAAGTTGTTTTAGGGCAATTGCGGATTCCGCGGCTAATTCTTTTTAACTTTCTCTAACAAACTAAATCAACATCTGAATAATTTTACTCTACTACTGAATGATCTAACGGATGCGGTATCCTGAATGATATCTGAATTTTTCGGACAACTTGACTTCTAGGGTTCTCAATTTCTTGGATTTATTTTCAAATTTTTCGCAAATAAGTTTGCGAATGTCATTTCGCACCTTTTCTTCATACAAATCGAATGGATGAAGTTTAAAAGTTTATTCTGAATAAATAACCTTAATATAATGTTGAATGACGTCTGATTTGGTGAATAGAAATTTTACCTCTCCTTTTATCCAGATGGTTTCAGCTATTTTGACTTCTTGGAAGATATTGATCAGGATTTTGTTCTGATGTTGAGATATTTTGGGATTACTTTTCTTCTGATGCACTCTTGGTTAAACGATATAATTTTACTGCACACATTATATTTAAATATTAACTTGCTATAGAGGGCGAGTTGTTTTGACGGTAATATAAGGTGACAATCCTGAGACAGTGGAGCTTATACTCGCTGTATGAGTAAAGAATAAGGGGAGACCATTGCATGCTGTAATACAAGTTAGATTGTAAAACCGTCAATTTACGACAAACCAATGTTATGGCAACCGTATTTCCTAAACTGCCTGAGACTTTTCATTGAGACTGCTTGCTTTGTAGCTTGCCAGCCGATGCTCAGTCGCTGTTTGGTCTTAGAACTCATAGGCCCGGTTGTAAAAAGCGATGGTAAGTTCTATGTCATTTGATAACGAATCAACTCTAGCAATAAGTTAACATTGAATCAATTTCAGTTGTGTTGTATAAAGCTTTGTTTACTTCTTGGCAGCTGACATGAGGTTAACAAAGAATTGGCCTGAGGTTGTTACAAATATTTGATTATAGAATGTCAATGTCATTTATATGTCTTTCGAAAATCTCTAATTCTTATATCCAATAGAAATTGATGCCGAAAAAAATTCAAAGGAAATTGAATTCAGGATAGAAAGCTGCAAATTTCACTCTGAAACAGAAGCAAATTTTGGTAAGTATTGTAAACAAGTATGTTTCCATCGGTTATGGTATTGATAACTGCTTTTTTTCAGATATTGATGAAAATACCACTTCAAATTTAAACGTTGGCTAGTTTGATTCCTCCTCCAATGTTTTCTTTTCTGATCAATTCCTAGTGCTTATCTATTCCTCTATCATCTTAGATACAAGAATATTATTGAATACAGAGTACATCCTGCCCAATAATTGATAAAAAAACAGCTTGGTGAAAGATAGCTGAAGAAATCAGTTCGGAATCAGATAATTCAGGACTTCCAAGCATCTTTGCATATTTCATGCAAATTTGAAAAGGAGAACAAGAAAACGTGTTGCTGAGGAACATGTAAAAATTAATTGGAATTGTCACTTTTCTCTACTCATACTCTTTATTTTTTTTTGAGAGAAAGAACAAAACTGCTAGCGAAAGTGGTAGCAGATGAACAATGAAAGAGAGCTTTGGAAAACTAGGTGAAGGGGAGTGTTATAGTCCCCAATTGCATCACAGTGGGGCCCAAATTTTGGCAATTTTAGGGGATCAGATTGATTCTTTACCTTTTTGATGACGCTGCTAACTTTTTTGAAAGTAATGTTGATATGATAAATATTTGAAAACAAAGTCTGCTTTTCAATCATTTTTGTATATTTTAGTAACATCTATTGAGCAAGCTGATTTTCTCTTCTGTCCGGAAATTCTTGCATATCTTGAGCTTCCTATAGAAATTATGTATAGAATTTCACCTCAAATGCCTAAGCCCAACTCAAATCCAGACATTATAAGTCAGCCCAGTCTTAGAAACTGAATCTGTGAAAGAAAAAATTATAGAGAATATTATTAGGAAAAATATGAAACTGCATAATTTAAATTGAAATGAAAAAAATTTCCATAATTTGAAGGTCAAACAAAAAAAAACGATTAGAGCTTTTGAAATAAATCCGTGATAGAAAAAAATTTATATTCATTAATGTTTGCAAACACATCCTAAAATTTTATTACATTTTCAGGACAAAATGGATATAAAGTAGCCTACATATGATTACGAAGTTTATCGCGGAAAATATTTGTCTCATCAAATATTTACCGGCCGGAGTTTTTATCCTGGAAAAAAGAGGCTTAGAGCACCACCAAATCCAACGAGATTATTTCGCTCATTTTCAATCGTCGATGTGACTTACGGACGGGCGATAGATGTTTCTCAAGTGTTGGAATTTTTTTACGTTCTCATATCTGTTTGTTATTGTTCGTTGCTTTCCCGAAATCCGGTAGCAGGTTCACCATCTCGGTCCATAGAGGGCGACTCTCGTACATATGTACGAGATGCGTCCTTTCTGGAATCGTTAGGGTATCCCGATGTAGCTGGCTAGGATGCTGAGAAGCAATATGTGACACTGATGAGTACGAAACTGCAGTCTGTCGCTCAGTTTCTCGGCATCCTGCTTAGTTGCACTATTGTGGTTCTTATACCTTAGGTTAGACTCCTCGCATGTACCTCAACAGATGTTGACAGATTTAATTATTTTTATTATAAACACGATTTTTGAGGAGTATTCGAAAAAATTGTATCTCGTAGATCTTTTGCACTACAGACCAATTTTAGCTTAGGTGGATTGAAGAAGGATCAAGCAATTTTTTAAGCAATCTACACATGTCAAATGTTTATTGCGTTGTTTTGTATTTTTTCAATTTGGCTGTTTCAAACAGCAATAACTCAATTTTTTCAAATTGCACGTGCCGATTTTCATATCGCCATCAGATGATTCGTCAAATTTCCGATGAAATTGTATCAGCATGTACTATACCCATCTCTTATAGTTCCGAAATAATTTGGGAATATATTGAATTTTGATGATTTTGCAAGAACTAACAGAGAATGCTTTGAAATATTCGAAACAAGTAGCTGAACTGGCTACGCTCACCTGACAGGTGCCTAACATTAATGTACTTGTCACTTCGTTCATTCGAATTTGATATTTCAATAAGAATTGTCGTTATTTCAGATTGAAAATATCCAAGAAACACAACACATTTGGAATAAAACCACTGGTTATTCAAACGAAAATATATTTAATCTTTCTTTAATTCATTTTAGAATGTCAAAAAGGAGTGGGTGGAAATTGCAGGCAATTCAATAACCAATTTCCAAATTCACCGTCTAGGAGTAAAATAAAATTTCGAAGCATTAGAAGCAATTTTCTACAATTCGGATGAATAAAAATTGTAGGAACTAAGCGAAAACCAATCATCGAAGATAATTACATCAATACGAATAAATGATAGCAAACATCATTGGAGAAAACTAATTTACGATCTGAATAAATGTTCAATATGGGCCCCATTTTGCTCGATACACTTGACAGCTCGTATACGAACATGATGAGTTGCCCTCCTAGTTTCCTCAGGATCAATATTACGAAAAGCATTATGAATGCGCTCTAGTAACTCTTCTTTACTTTTTACAGGAACAAGATACACTTTACTCTTGATTTTGCCCCATAAATAAAAATCAAGGGGCGTCAGGTCCGGAGAACGTGGAGGCCATATATCTGTTCCTTGATTACCCCATCATCTATCCTCGAACATTTCTGTTAGCTGCCCATCTACAGCTCGTGTTTTATGTGCTGGTGCACCATCCATTTGGTGATAGGAATCCCTCAGAATGTTAAGGGGTAACCAATCTAAAAAATTTGCTAATGCTCCTCTCAAAATTTCCAGATATCTTTGTCCATTAAGATTTTCCCCATAAATGTGATAAGCAAACAAATCATTCATTAAAATTGCAAGAACGTTCACGCTGAATTTATTTTGAAAATCAATAACCTCAAAAAATTTGGATTATCTGTGGCCCAAAAATGTCTTTTTCTCCTGTTGGTTATACCTCTTTCATTGAACTTGGCCTCATCAGACCATATAATTGATTGCAGCATTGTCTCATCTTCCTGAAGCCGAATTAATAAATCTTCACAGAAATTTAGCCGCTAGGGAAGGTCAGTTGGTTTCAATTTTTGTAGTCTAATAAAAGAATACGTGTGCATGTTGTTTGTTAAGTATCCTTTGAATGGAAGTATAACTCAATCCAATATCCGCTAGCGTATTAATTTGATTGTCGTTCAGAATTCTCGAGAATTGGTTTTCTTCTAGTTTCTATGTGTTTTGTTCCTCCAAATTGCAGAAAATTGCTTCTAATCCTTCGAAATTTCGTTTTACTCATAGGCGCCAAATTTGGTAATTGAATATTGAATTGCCTGCAAGTTCTATCCACCACTTTTTGACATTCGCCATGAATTAAAAAGAGACTAAACATATCCTCCTTTGAATAATCAGCTATTTCATTATCAATCTGGTGTTTTTCAAAAATTTTCACTTCAAATTACCAACAATTCTTGTTGCAATATCAAATTCGAATGAACGAAGTGACAAGTACATCAATTTTAGGCACCTGTCAGGTGAGCGTAGCCAGTTCAGCTACTTGATTCAAATATTTCAAAGCATTCTCTGTTAGTTCTTGCAAAATCATCAAAATTCAATATATTCCCAAATTATTTCGGAACTATAAAAGATGGGTATAGTACATGCTGATACAATTCCATCTGAAATTTGACGCTTCATCTGATGGCGATATAAAAATTGGCACATGCCATTTGAAAAAATTGAGTTATGGCTTTTTGAAAAAGGCCAAATTGAAAAAGTCATACAAAACAACGTAATGAACATTTGACATGTGTAGACAGCTTAAAAAATTCCTTGATCCTTCTTTTATCCACCCAAGCGAAAATTGTGTCTGTAGTGCTACAATTTTTTCAAATGTTCCTCAAAATTCGAGTTTATAACAAAAATAATTAAATCTGTCAAAAGTTTTGACAGCTAAGTGGCAACAACTTGGGTATTTTAATGCCTTGCTCAAATGTCGGTTCTAGATGAATGATAAAAAAAGGTAGATTGCCATTTGAAATAACAAAGTGATGATCCACTTCCGGTATAACCGGAAATGGTATCACTTCGAAAATATTTCACTTCAATCAGAAATCGCTAGTTATGGCTATATATATATCGTTATATATATATATATTATATGATATATATATATATATATATATATATATATATATATATATATTCAATGTTTATCGAGGAATACATCCGTTCGTTAGATTGCGGATCCACTGAATGGAGTTTGCAGACGTTTCGTGAAAAAATCTCATTTGGCATTTTCAATGCGTAGTCGGATGTACTCCCGGATAAACAATACATATACCCATTCATGAAACTCTACGAATATATATATATATATATATATATATATATATATATATATATATATATATATATATATATATATATATATATATATATACCACTATACAATATTACTTACCTTCTATATTTGAGAATATTCCAATCTCAAAATATTCATTTAAATTATTGATAATTGATTGATCATTTGAATAAATATGTAAACTATGTAATTATACTGATATTTTTCGTTAATTTGGCTCTGAAAATACTTAACAAGAAGTTGATCAAAAGGTATCCACCATTTAGTCTACAAACAGTTGCATGGACTTAACAAAAAGTTAGCAAATTAATTAAAATTCATGCAACACGAATACTGAGTTAACATAGGTTGCACGCATTGCTAACTGATTTATAGTATACCCTTTGCTTAGTCTTTTATGCAACATAATTATGAATTTGACATAGAGTTGACAAATTGTCAGACTTAACAAATTGTCAAGTAGCTTTATACAACCGGGACATACCGTAAGTAAATTTGAAGCACCTTGTATCATTTTCGATTTATTCATATAATTGTAACGATGAAATATTCGCCCAACTTTATATTGATCAGAATAGAATGCAATTAGGATAGACCACGGTATTTGCTAAAAATATTCTTTTTGCGCAGAAAGTGATAGATTTAGTTTGGGGCATGCTGTAACAAAATCTTTGGGTTGAATTATAATATGTTGCAACTTGCCCCGTGACTTGAATCTGTTATTGTTTCATACAAAGAAGTCATACAGTATGTTCCAACGACAACTTGCCACTCCTTCTATCTCAAGATGATTTTGTCGGAAAAAATGAGAAATGTCAATTTTTGATTGGTAGGTGCCAATTTTTGAGTTGGTTCAGAGTATCTAAAATCAACCCCCTGCCCTCAGTAACACCTAAGTCGAAATTCATTATAGGAAAATTGAGTCGAGTGCCATATTTTTGGAAAGGTATTTTAATTCTCTATCCAAAAATATTATCTTTATGAACAATCTCGACGCTACTCGACTGAGGGGTTAGGGGTTGATGCTCCATTTGAATTTGGGAGGCTTTTACTTGGTAAAATTCCATTATCAATAATAAAAAACAAGTACTGTGTTTTAAGGAATTTTACTTAATAATTGCGATTCGTAACGCGTTTCACTACACCGTAGCTTCTTCAGACGAATGATTATGCAGAAAAATATAAATGAGAATATAACTATAAATGTTCTTGAGTAATTAAAAGCTTATTGGTTGATTCTTCTTAAAGCTTATTGGTTGATTTTTCTTAAGTGGTTATTTATGACAGGTATATCCAATAAAATTAAGGAATAGATTGCTCCCCGAAAAGATTCAATAGAGGTGAAGGGCTTAAATCGACTTGTTCATTGATGAGTCTACCTGAGTGTTTGTATTTATTTATTTCTAAAGTTTCCCAAAGATCTACCTTCCAATATCTATTATCTGTATGCAAAATTTCAAACTGTGGGTCGAAAGAATGATTATTTTCTAAGAGATGATTCGCGTAATTTGAATCTGATTTTTTATTTGAAAA
Source organism: Cryptolaemus montrouzieri (assembly GCA_013387265.2). NCBI lineage: Eukaryota > Metazoa > Arthropoda > Insecta > Coleoptera > Coccinellidae > Cryptolaemus > Cryptolaemus montrouzieri. Next base: position 37,496,106 of record JABFTP020000001.1, read on the forward strand.
ACTGCGTTTATGTTCCGATATTCTAATATTAAAATTTCTATGTGTTCTACCAATGTAGAAATTATCACAGTCATTGCAATTCAATCTATAAACACCTGATTTATTGTTTTTACCTGGTTTGGTTTTATTATTTTTTATATATAGTTTGGAAAGCTATGTTGAAATTATTGCTACTTAAGAATGATTTCAGTTTCTCACTTGTAATGCCAACGTAGGTTAAGGTTGAATTTTTGTTTCAATTTATCGACAGGGTAAACTTCATTCAATGCGATCCTACTTTGTTTTTAATTTAAAATATTATTTATTAGTTTGGGATTGTAACCATTATTTTTGGCTATTTGTTTAATCAAATTTAGTTCTTTGTTGAAATTTTCTGGTGATAGCGGGATGTTAATCAATCTATGAATAAAACTATTGAATGTTGACATTTTATGTTGATATGGATGACACGACGAGTTATGTATTATAATATCTGTATGTGACGGCTTATGGTAAATTGATAAAACATGTTTTCCATTTTCATTCGAAATTGTTACGTCTAAGAAATTTATCGAATTATTGCTTTCTATTTCGGTTGTGAATGCAATTTTGGATGTAATGAATTTATATGATTTTCGAAAATTTTCAACTGTCTATCTGTTCCTGTGAAGCAAATAATGATATCGTCTACATAGCGATACCAGTATAAAAATTAGCCAAAAATAATGGTTACAATCCCAAACTAATAAATAATATTTCAAATAAAAAACAAAGTAGAATCGCATTGAATGAAGTTTACCCTGTCGATAAATTGAAACAAAATTCAACACCTTAACCTACGTTGGCATTACAAGTGAGAAACTGAAATCATTCTTAAGTAGCAATAATTTCAACATAGTTTTCCAAACTAATAATGATTTAGGCAAATATATAAAAATAATAAAACCAAACCAGGTAAAAACAATAAAGCAGGTGTTTATAGATTGAATTGCAATGACTGTGATAATTTCTACATTGGTAGAACACATAGAAATTTTAATATCAGAATATCGGAACATAAACGCAGTTTTTCAAATAAAAATCATATTCAAATTACGCGAATCATCTCTTAGAAAATAATCATTCTTTCGACCCACAGTTTGAAATTTTGCATACAGATAATAAATATTGGAAGGTAGATCTTTGGGAAACTTTAGAAATAAATAAATACAAACACTCAGGTAGACTCATCAATGAACAAGTCGATTTAAGCCCTTCACCTCTATTGAATCTTTTCGGGGAGCAATCTATTCCTTAATTTTATTGATATACCTGTCATAAATAACCACTTAAGAAGAATCAACCAATAAGCTTTAAGAAGAATCGACCAATAAGCTTTTAATTACTCAAGAACATTTATAGTTATATTCTCATTTATATTTTTCTGCATAATCATTCGTCTGAAGAAGCTACGGTGTAGTGAAACGCGTTACGAATCGCAATTATTAAGTAAAATTCCTTAAAACACAGTACTTGTTTTTTATTGTTGATGCTCCAAACCAATTCAAATTGACGTTGTCCAGCTTTTTCCAACAAAATCAGTCCATCTTGACATAGAGAAGTGGCGAATTTTCATTTGAATACAAAATTTCGGTGGTTTCGGACTTTCTGTGTGATATTAAATGTTCATAAAGATACTATTTTGGAATAGAGAATCAAGGACATTTCCAAAGATATGGCACTCGACCTTCTTCCCCTATAATAAATTTGGACTTAGGTGCTGCTGAGCGTATGCAGCTGATTTTATGTGCTCCGAACCGACTAATAAATTGGTCCGCCACCAATCAAACGTGTCATCTTTCTCCGCCAAAATCAATCACCTTGAGATACTACTTGAAACACACTGAAGATTTGTGTGTATAAGGCAGGATGATATCCGACACAAGCTAGTAAATTAAAAATTTCAAATGCTTCCTAGAAGACATTAGTCTTTATCATTATATAACCATGAAATGCAGCAATAAAATTGTACAGTTTTTGTACAAAGACTCTCACTATCGCCAGAAACAAAACAGAAAACCAATCAATCAAGAAAATTAATCGACTGGCAAGAAACGATCTTAGTAGACTGTACCCCTGAAACATTACCTCAATTTACGATTTCGGCCTAAAATTATCACCAGAAAAGGTCCTCAATCCCTTCAACTTCTTCGAATTCTCCTTCTCTGCACGTTTTCGCTTCGATTTTCAACGTTCAGACAGTTATGTGTTCCATTTGTTCGCAAGGAGCCAATCTAGCGGGCGTTGGTTTTATTTTCGAGGTTTCGCGCGGGGCATTACATTTCAAAAGCGATTATTCTTTTATGTTAGGCGGATAAGATCTCGCGGGGCGTATAAATTGACCTCTCGCCTTCGCTAGGTAATAACCGCTCGTTAATATGCTCTAACCCGACCGACTACGCAGAACCGTAATAATTTTTTTCACCTTTTTTGACAGTTGAGATGAATCTTTTTTGATATCATGTCTGAATTGCTCAATGACTTGAAATATTAACATTCATACTACTGTTAACAAGACCATAGTTCCCTACCTATAATTACCTACATAATTATGAATCGTCGTTTCAGGGATATATATAGAGGGGATGATTCACCCTCTCAGAAATTAATTGGGTATTTAATACACGGCTGTTACTTGATGAGTTTCGACCCTGTTCCTTAAAAGTATTGAGAAGCTTTGATGAAAGGTTTGGGCCGACTAAATTAACGATTATATCTGATTTTTTCAACGAATTGAATATTAGGATGCAACCAATCATTTGATATCTTCTTTCGTGGTGTTCAATGGTTTTATATAAAGCGCAGTTTCAAATTGATTCAAAATACTGTTCCATGTTGGACTATGCCCCCAAACTTTTGATTCGATGAACTGAAAGGAAACCTCAATTATAGAAGTTGCACATACAAGGCTAACTACTGCAGTTTTGAGAGTCAAAGCTCCTTTTTTTATTTTCAACTGCATGGAGGCTACACTTGTCATTTCGTCGGCAAATTGTATGTTATGTGTGTCGGGTATAGAGGATATGTAAGACTATATAACGTCTGGCTCTCAGTTTGCTAAGGACCTGATATCTGACCAATAAATTTTAAGATACCCTCTAGTGAAACAATACAAAATAGGATAAGCTAAGAACACGTGTATATACCAAGGTGAGGAAATTCTTCGAAAGAACAAACTACTGAGGGAACCCAAATGCCATCCTAAAATTATTCTAACATCAAGAGATCCTTGCAGGAAAGAAGTTTTCGGTGTGTTGGAAAGCTGGAAGAGAGCAACCAATTTCAAAGGAAGAGAAGAAATGCATATCCCAAAATTACTGTCCAATCGCATAATTGCTCATTATGTCGAAAGTTATTTATGCCAATAATAAATTGTAAAGGTCTCGAATGAGAACCCTGAGGCACACTAAAGAACGGTAAAAAGCAGTCGGAATCATCGCCTTTGACAAAAACAAACTATGTACTGCTCGTAAGGTAGAACCCAAACCAGCAGAACACGTCGACCTTAACAAGAATAGAAATAAGGTTATCATGATTAATTTTACCGCAAATATTGCCTTCGGTAATATTATTGAGCTTACATTTTAAAGGCAATTGTGAGAGGCTCAGATTATTTATTCTACATAGTGTGTTTTCCCCTTTTTTTCTTCGACACACATGGTATTGAATTATTTCTGATCAAGCCCTGTGAACAAAACAATTTTCATATGGGGAGGTAAGTGGGTAGTCCGCTGAGAGATTTTCGCGAGCTGAAACTGGATTCTTTCTGAAACCAAGCCATTTATAACAAGTAAAACACCAGACAAAGTCTCTAAACCACATGTGGTCAGTGAGATAGTCAAGTGGAGGTCATGAGGGTGTCTGTTGACCTAGTACCTCGAATGGTCAGTGCAGAGTCAGTGTAATACTGATTCTATCTAATGCACAGCTGTCCTGGTTGAGATCAGCTGGAATACCAAAGAAAATAGTCTGTCTGTTCATACAGAGACTGTATTACACCGACCCGACTTTTCTCCAAATGCCTTGTCCACACAACACTCACCACTCAAGGTACCAGATCAACAGACACCCTCATGAACCTCGCAAGACCGCCTGACTACAAGAGTTTTAGAACATTTGTCTACCGCTCTGATCAGGATACAAAATTGCAAATTTAGAACCTTTATCTACATGTTTTACAGATGTGGAGTCAAATCAGGATAATTTATCGAATGGGACCCAAGAACACCAGGGTAGAGTCGTCCGCAAACCTAAACATTCTGTTTTCGATGAAGTGAAGCAGATCATTTATCTGACCGAAAGTATGCGAATCCGCATAATTTGGCGCCTGCGGTACTTCTGTATGAACCTGAAAGAATTCACTCGTCACACCATCAACTACCACCGGAATCAATCTACTGAAAAGAGTGTGTTTCATCAAAAATTTGACCTCACTAATAGGGCTATAACAAACGAGGGGGCGTTGTGGGGAGTCGTTGCAGATTCTGAATTCAGATAGTGTGAAACGAAATTGAATTATGAGATAGCAAGAAGTATATAAAGAAATATGTAAATAATTTTTCTTCAGAATTATTCTATCAATTACTAGTCTCAGCCATTTTATCGTCAACAGGATCCGTCCAGATCATGTTGTATGTATTTCGTATAACTTGTTCTTTTTCAGTCATTTGAAAGTGTGAAGAAAGCAACAGACCTTTATGCAGAAATTGAGTATTGCCTACCTAAGCTATTTTGTTCATATATATACATATATATATATATATATATATATACATATATATTTTTTTTTTTTTTTATTCTTTCCTTTTCATTTATTTTGTTTAGACGCTATTCTTGAGCTCGATTTAGTTGGTTGAATATTCGTCCTTATTAATTTGCTTCTCGAACTGCATAGAGCACTATCATCAATCAGGTCCAGAGAATGTTTTTGTGTAGTAGGTTCAACGTCGTCGCATTCACTATCTGTTGAAGCTTCAAGTTCTTCGACTGTATAGGTTTTTTTGTTTTTGATCAGCTTTCCTCCTTTTATATATGCTTCTGTACCTTGAACAGATTTTGCCTTAGCTAAGTGTTTCCGCAAAATTTTATCTTTCTCTCTTTGTAGAGGAGTTAAATCATTCGCTATAGCTATAGTGGTGCCCTTCAATAGGGTTCCTTGGAGATTATTTCCTTTTTCTTCCGGTATGTTGTGAATTCCACCTTGACTGGACAATTCTGATGTTTTCCAAGCGGGTAGAAGTCGGATACGTCCGAATTTTCAATTTCCACCCCGAAAAGAGACGCGAGTGAATCCTCACAAACTCATACGATAAATCAGACGGAGCCTTATCAAGACCGAAAATGTAGTGAGACGATGTTTGCTTCTGAAGAAGAAATCAATTCTTTATGTGTAAAGACCGGCACATCATGATCAGCTATTATTTCGTCAAAAAATTAGATACGCTGTTCAGAAACTTGAGTAAAAACATGATGACACATAGCAATTCGCAAGCACCAGGAACAACGGTTCAGTTCACCAAGTAAAAAATTGAGGCTAGTGGGTCTTGCGCTTATTCAGCTTATACTAAAGGAGAAGTAGTGCAATTGGGTGAACATTATTTGGACTACCACTTATCATAATGACCAAAAATTTGAACTTACTTACTTACTTACTTGTATGCGATGGCTTATGAAAAATAGAAAATCATGTTTGCCGTTAATTTTAGTAATATCTAAATCCAGAAAGTTAATGGAGTTTTCTATTTCTATCTCTAACGTGATTCACGTTAATAGAAAACTATTACTAAAATTAACGGCAAACATGATTTTTCCATTTTTCATAAGCCATCGCATACAGATATTACTATTCACAGCTCATCTACACACCCTTATCCACATAAATTAGCAACTTACAACAGTATGGTACATAGACTCAATAATATCCCAATGTCACAATATAATTTCAAAAAAGAGCTAAATATAATTAAACAAATAGCAGTCAATGACGGTTACAGTCCAACTATGATTGAGACATTGATTTCACGCAAAAAATTTCAAAAAGCAATCCAGGAAGTATTTATTTCCAAGTATAAAAAGTTCTTTAGGCCGACATACCAAAAACTGCGAATCTAAAATTGATAAAAGTAATAAATCCGGTGTTTATAAACTGTCTTGCGGGGATTGTAATGAAATTTATATTGGTAGAACTTTCAGAAACTTCAAAGTTAGATTATCCGAGCACAAACGTAGTTTTATTATCATAAATCAGATTCCCATTATTCTAATCACTTACTCGAAGAAAACCATCATTTTAATGATAATTCCAAAATTTTACACAGTGAAAATATTAGACAAAAACTCAATCTATTGGAAATTTTAGAGATCAACAAAGAGAAGAATTCAGGTAGGTTACTTAATAGTCAATTAGATCTAAATCCTTCTCCTTTACTCAATCTTTTCAATTCATAAAGTAAGCAACTCCGATGGGTTTTCCAACATACCTCTTGTACCTATTGTAATATTAAGTAGGAAATAAGACTAATATATAAAGAATAACTCTGTTCTTTAGTTTGTATCTATTTGATGAAGCCACAGTGTGGTGAAACCGGTCATAGTTTTGTTAATATAGTGAAAATCTAAAATCTTTAGTTTTATTTCCTTGAAAATATGTATATCGATTTTTATTAAGTAACGACCTCCTCAATCAAAATCTTTGCATTCGCTTTTTCAAAGGTCTAGATTAGTTTTCGAGATCAGACCAAATCAGTTTCCGAGATTTTAATCTCAAAACTGGTAGACTCCAAAGTTCGTGGACATTTAGAAAAGTTCTGGAAAACAGTGATACTTGTCAATGCTGTTTATCTGCAGGTATGTGGAAGATTATATTACTGAAGACATGTAGCCAGATAAATGGACTTGAGCTGATAGTACTATTTATAATTCTCCTGAGTTTCCATTCTTTATACGTGATCACTATTCAACCAGACAAAACAACAGTATTCATCGGTAGAAATTTTTTCAACTCAGTTTATTGATATATGATTTGAAGGTTAACCACTTCCATTCCAGCATTAATGGACTTGTTTATAGGGAGATAGACAAATTTGTAAATCTACTTATACATAAGAACATATTGGATATAACTTTCATGAAGTTTTCTTCGAAAAAAATGATAAGCTGTTTTTTTCAAATATAGATTTTTGGTTCCACAAGAACATCCACATCTGGATGAATCTTTTGACCAAACTGACTTGTGCAATAGTTTAAGTCCAGAACACAAAACATCTGTGCCCTAGTTGTCTGATATCTGAGGTCATCTCACCTAACCTCTTAGTAAACTCAAGGAATTACAGGTAAGCATTTCTCTCTTTGTTATATTTTTCCATTTCAAACCGAAAACACTGTTGAGATTCTGAGTCTCTAAATAAATTTCAGCCGCACACATAGAAACTGTATTCCAGACAAGGTCGCACCTATGCCTTGTATAAAAGCATCAGTGGTAATGCCGTGAAGTACTACTCAACCCTGCAAATAAAACTGAATTAATTGACGCAGATTTAGCAATGGCTAGCACCTGATCATGCCAGCAAACTCTGGTGTTAAAGGTGATGTCGAGTACGTGCATGTCTCTTCTGAGGTAATTCGATGTAGTTGCATGATTGGAGGAGGTTTTCCAGCAGTGACTTTTCTGGAGAACGTTGTTGATTGATTTCAATAGGCCCAACTCTGATATATTTTCTCTGATTTCTTTTTACAACTCTGAAATCTAACTGGAAACTGACGATACCAGGGTACAGTCCTCCTCAAACCCAAATATTCTATTTTCGGCGCAGCGGAGCAGATCATTAATCTGCAACAGAAGAAGAGTTGGCGAGAGTATGGAGCACTGAGGGACTCCTATATTAACCTGAAATGAATCATTCGTTACACCATCAATTACATCACGAATCTGTTATCTGAAGAGAACGCTACTAATCCGACAATACAATTTTTCAGAAATTCCATATGCATTAGTTTAACTATCAAGGCTGCGTGACAATCGCTGTCGAAGACCTTTGATATATCTAGAAGAATGGCTCTTGATTTGCCATTCTTTTCAATTGTTGATGTCTACATATTCGCAACGCTGTTCAACTCATCATTATTTAATCTGTATCACTACAAGTAATTATTTTCGAAAATCAACCATTCCTTCATCATCTCAACTTAATCCACCCCTCGAACTCAGTTCGAGCCCTTCAGAATTGCTTCTTTCGGCTGGCATTAGATATTTGCCTTGCAAGGTGGTAAGAAAATAAATCGACGCCCCTAAACCGCCGCCCGGAACCTTCAACTGATGCTAATATATGGCGTTTTTTCACGAGAGGTTCTCGCACCTCATCCACTCGGAGATGGCGGCCAGAATTTAATTTTCTTCCATTTGGAAACGATTATTGTTTTCTGCGCCCCCTGAATATGTAATGTAATTCGACTGTGAACCGAAATAATTTGAATACTTTCACACAAAAGAGAAGGTGTAACAGTCTGATGCTAAGATGTCGGGTGGCTGTTGATCTTCAAAGTATTCCATTAAATATATTCAAGAAAATACAGGGTGTCTGCGCGAAAGGGGCCATTACAAGTATCACGGGTATGGGTTTGATTAATTTCAAATTTGTCATTAGAGTAAATGGATACTGATCTAGAATTTGCAATTTCAGAGCGGTACCAATGTGTTTGGTGTACTTTTCAATTCTTTTTTGTGTAGCTTTCCTTTTCAAGCTTCATTGTTGAAGATTTGTGGGAACCACCATTGAGCTATGATTTGTTTTATCAACATTTTCGGAACTATAATGTCATCTTCTTTGCCCAAATAAATTCACTCATATTTGAACAATCATCAAAAAATCTTCCTTTTCGAATACGACTACCTTTTTTGTTCATCATTTTGATAATGATAATGTTCATTGAGAGAGTGAAGATTCGAGTATGAAATTTTTACATATTTTCGACTTATTTATTCAACCAAATTACTCCCAAAAACGATTTATTTTTACAATGTGACGAGACAATGTGAGATGCTCCTTTAGCTAGAACTTCAACACAAAAAAATAAACTATAATTAAATGATAATAAGGAATTGAACTAAGTATTATACTGTCACAAAAATTTATTGAAAATAAGAATTGCGATCTACTTCAGGTGGTGCTTCCTCAACTAAATTGAAAAAGTCCATCAAATAGCTCTACTTTTGGAGATATGGCTTCTCAGAGTCTCGAACAAAAGGGTTTTTTAGTTTTCTTCTCAAACTGCGACCGAAAAGCAACTTATTGAGAAGGAAAGTAACAGGTTAGGTATTATTTGATTATCTTCTTGAACCTGTTTATGTACTTGTTTCTTCCATTAAGTATTCTTCTTTCAATAATGTGCAGTTGGTTGGTACGAAATGATATTTATTAATTACACCATGTATTTCTCCTGTTTTTCTTTTATTTTTTATATTGATGCATTCTTGTTCACGACTAACTGACACACTAGATGATAATAAATCAAACTATGTATTATACTATCACAAGAGTTTATTGAAATTCGGGATTGCAATTTCGGTCTCTCGACAATCTTCTGCTGATAACAAGTACTGAACGAATGTAATACATAGATACATAAACAGGTAGATACAAAATGAATAAGAGTGCCAAGAAGCAGTGATGAACGAATTATGCTAAAACCAGATATTATTTAAAGATATAAAATAGGAACGGATAAGACAGGCCATACAGGTCGTTCAGATGATTATCTCTATGGGGAATTTGTTGGAATTTGAAAATTTCAGACCTTTAGTTCTGAAAGTATTTTGTGAATAATTTGAAGTTGATGTATGGGTGGAAAATTATAGCCATTTTCGATATAATGTAAAGCAAAATTAGATTAGTTGGATCTCTGGTTATTGAAATCTGATTGATGCTCTTTGTAGCTAGTTTTACATGGATATCCACCGGGACCGTCCTTTAAAAACTTTTTGAGTTACAATATCAAGCTGAAATTTTATACGCGGCCATAACTAGCGATTTCCAATTGAAGTGAAATATTTTCGAAGTGATACCATTTCCGGTTATAACGGAAGTGGGTCATCACTTTGTTATTTCTAATGGCAATCTACCTACCTATCTTTTTTTATTTTACATCTAGAACCGACATTTGAGCAAGGCAAAAAATACCCTAGTTGTTGGCACTTATCTGTCAAAACTTTTGACAGATATAATTATTTTTGTTATAAACTCGAATTTTGAGGTACATTTACAAAAATTTTAGCTCGTAGATCTTTTGCACTACAGACACAATTTTTGCTTGGGTGGATAGAAGAAGAATCAAGGAATTTTTTAAGCAGCCTACACATGTCAAATGTTTATTGCGTTGTTTTGTATGATTTTTTCAATTTGGCCTTTTTCAAACAGCAATAACTCAATTTTTTCAAATGGCACATGCCAATTTTTATATCGCCATCAGATGAAGCATCAAATTTCAGATGGAATTGTAACAGCATGTTCTATACCCATCTCTTATAGTTCCGAAATAATTTGGGAATATATTGAATTTTGATGATTTTACAAGAACTAACAGAGAATGCTTTGAAATATATAAATCAAGTAGCTGAACTGGCTACGCTCACCTGACAGGTGCCGAACATTACTGTACTTGTCACTTCGTTCATTCGAATTTGATATTTCAACAAGAATTGTCGTTATTTCAGATACAAAATGTCCAAAAAATACAACACATTTGGAATAAAACCACAGGTTATTCGAACGAAAATATATTTAATCTATTTTTGATTCATTTTAGAATGTCAAAAAGTAGTGGGTAGAAATTGCAGGCAATTCAATAACCAACTTCCAAATTTACCGTCTATGAGTAAAATAAAATTTCGAATGGTTAGGTGCAATTTTCTACAATTCGGATGAATAAAAATTGTAGGAACTAAGCGAAAACCGATCATCGAAGATAATTACATTAATACTAATAAATGATAGCAAACATCAGAGGAGAAATTTAATTTACGATCTGAATAAATGTTCACTACGGGCCCCATTTTGCTCGATACACTTGACACCTCGTATACGAACATGATGAGTTGCCCTCCTAGTTTCCTCAGGATCAATATTATGAAAAGCATTATGAATGCGCTCTAGTAACTCTTCGTTACTTCTTACAGGAATAGGATACCCTACGCACTTGATTTTGACCCATAAATAAAAATCAAGGGACGTCAGGTCCGGAGAACGCGGAGGCCATAAATTTGGTCCTTGATTACCCCACCATATATCCTCGAACATTTCTGTTAGCTGCCGATCTACAGCTCGTGTTTTTTTGCGTGAAATCGTGTTCTCAATCATAGTTGAACTGTAACCGTTATTAACTGATATTTGTTCAATTATATTTAGCTCTTTTATGAAATTATTTTGTGATATTGGGATATTAATGAGTCTATGTACCATACTATTGTGAGCTGATTTATGTGGATAAGGATGTGTAGATGAGTTGTGAATAGTAATATTTGTATGTAATGGCTTATGAAAAATAGAAAAATCATGTTTGCCTTTAATTTTAGTAATAGTTAAATCGAGAAAGTTAATGGAGTTTTCTGTTTCTATCTCTAACGTGACTTTGATATTATCCTGAATTTTGTTGATGAATGTTTTGAATGACTCTAATTGTCTGTTTGTACCAGTGAAACAACAAATGATATCGTCGACATATCTAAACCAATAAATAAAGTGTTTGAATAACGGATGTTCTTGGAAAGTTTTTTCAATATTATCCATGAAAATTTCAGCGAGCAGAGGTCTCAGAGGATTACCCATGATTGAAACTTTTTACTAATATATAATATATTTATATATAATAGTAAAAAGGTCCTAATCTAAAATTAAAATCATCCTCTCGCATTATAATTTCAACATAGCATTCCGAACTGATAATTCTTTAGGCCGACATATGAAAAACTGCAAATCTAAAATTGATAAAAGTAATAAATACGATGTTTATAAACTGTCTTGCGGGGATTGTAATAAAATTTAAATTGGTAGAACTTTCAGAAATTTCAAAGTTGGATTATCCGAGCACAAACCTAGTTTTAATTATCATAAATCAGATTCCCATTATTCGAATTCCTTACTCGAAGAAAACCATAACTTTAATGTTAATTTCACAATTTTACACACTGAAAATAATAGACAAAAACTCAATCTATTGGAAAATTCAGAGATCAACAAAGAAAAGAATTCAGGTAGGTTACTTAATAGTCAATCAGATCTAAATCCTTCTCCTTTACTCAATCTTTTCAATTCATAAAGTAAGCAACTCCGATGGGTTTTCCAGCACACCTCTTGTACTTGTACCTATTGTAATATTAAGTAGGAAATAAGACTAATATATAAAGAATAACTCTGTTCATTAGTTTGTATCTATTTGATGAAGCCACAGTGTGCTGAAACCGGTCATAGTTTTGTTAATATAGTGAAAATCTAAATACTTTAGTTTTATTTCATTGAAAATATGTATATCAATTTTCATCAAGAAACGACCTCCTCAATCAAATTATTAAAATAGCAAAGTTATGATCAATGTCCGGTATAACCTGAAGAGTTATCGCACTGAAAATAATTACAAATTGTATGTCAGTTTGCATTTACTTTCATGCCAAGATTTGAAATTGATCGATGATCCTGTTCCTCAGATAGAAATTCATTTTCAACGATTATAAATTGAAATATATATATCAGACCTTCCACAATTTTATTTTCACAAACCCTACTGGTTTCGACTGCAAGTCATTCTCAAGTCTAGACTTGAAAATATATTTCAATTCATCATCGTTGAGTTCAAATCGGCTCTTTAGCGCGGTCTCCCTGTATATTAAATTGTTTCAAAATTAAATCTTCACATATTTTTCATTAGTAATCTCAACATATTCTATTGAGCTAAAATTAGAAAAGACACTTTCATTTCGTCATCAGTTTCAATGAACTCCAATTCATTTCATTATACTTCCATTAATCGAAAGGAAAACCTTACAGAGTCAACTTTGACCTCAAATTATTTGTCATTGGATACGCTCCATTCGTTTGGAAAAACTTCCCTGTCTTTCCGTAAGGGACGCTGCCATCGCTCTAATCCCTGCCAGAGCGTCCGTCCAATTAGTGCCCCCTTCTTTGATTACAAGTCACGTGAATAGTCACCCCGATGACGTCACTTACTGGACATCAAATACATTGTCCCGACGTAGACCCAATTACACACATTAAATATTGAGGGTGCTTTCAGAGTCTAGAAATTGAGTTTCAATTCTGATTAATGAAAATAGGTTGTGGAACAAGATAAAGGTCATATTGACAACTGAAAATGAAAACAGATACTAAAAGATTATTTTTAGAAAGTTGGCAAACATCAATGTGCCATAAATAAAACATAAATATCCACTAGCTCTCTTTTTAAACGAATCAATGTAGTTATACGCATCTAGGGGTGCCCGAACGGCCGAGTGCTTTTTGAGTAGATTTCGAGAAGAAAAATTTTTAATCAGTAGGTAACTAAACTACAAAAATTTAGTACGTTATAAAATAACACACTTCTAGCGGCAAAAGATGGCTTTATCAAAGGAACGCGCAGTACTTGTCAAAGGCAGCAAATTTTTCAATTCTTGCCGCTTTTCTAGAAATTTCGGTCAGTGCGTTTGACGGAAACATTCGAGACTTTCGTTCATGCCAATATAAATGTTGCGCCTGCAGGAATTAGAGTCATTCTGAATTGTAACTTGAAGGCAATACTACGTCGATACAAAGTTTCTTATTAAATAGTACAAAATGAGTGCAACGAAGAAATCTAAAACGTATAATTTTAAAAACGATTGGGAGGAAGAACTTTTTTTTGTATGGTGAAGGATAAGTGCATTTCTCTTATTTGTCGTGCGTCAGTTGTTATACCTAAGCATGCATCATAAAACAGTTCATAAAAACTATGAAAAGGATTTTCCGCCACAGAGTGAATTAAGAAAACGAAAAATAAGTGATTTGATATCTTGTTTGGAAAAAAAACAAACCATGTTCACAAGACCAGCCAAACAATCACAAGATACTACGAACGCGTCATTTAATATATCTCTTATATTGGCGAAACACAAGAAACCATTCGATGATGGACCGGTTATGGAGGAAGCATTTATTGAAGCGGTTGAGACTTTAGTTGGAGATTTTAAAAATAAAACAGAAATTATGTCTGCTATTAGAGAACTTCAGTTATCTCGTCCGACTGTCAAAAGGCGTATTGAAGTCATGAGTCAGGACATGGCAGATGAACTAAAACATAATGTGAACATACTTTTCTTCATAGTTCGACGAATACACGGATGTGACAGATACTGCCCAGCTGTGTATTTTTATTCGGATGGTATTCATTGACATGTTGGCTAACGAAGAATTTTTGACAATCATTCCTCTGAATGAGAAGACCCATAGCGAAGATATATATGACGTTTTCTTCAATTTTGTAAAATACTACAAGCTACCAATATATAAATTAGTGTCCATTACAACCAATGGAGCACCTGCAATGACTGGAAACAAAAACGGTTTCGTGACATTGTGTAGAGCTAATGAAGATTTCCCATCATTTTTTCATTCCATTGCATTATACACCAACAAGTTTTGTGTTCAAAAGTTTCAAACACTGGGGAAATTATGGGCATTGCAACAAAAAATATGAATTCCATCCGTGCACGTAGCTTACAACGGCGGCTCTTCAAGTTGCAGTTGGAAGATATGGAGTCACTGATTTAGTTCTTCACACGCACGTCAGGTGGTTGAGTCGCGACACTCAGATATTGAAAAACGAAAAATGGCTGACTGATTCGGCATTTTTGACTGACATCATAATGCAATTGAATAGCATTAACTTGGAGCTTCAAGGTGATGAAGGTGATGGAAAAACTATTATTGAGATGATTAGCGCAGTAAACGCATTCAAAAATAAATTGAAACTTATGATAGATCAACTGAAAAGAAAGGATCTTGAACATTTTCCGTCTTTGAAAGCAAGGATTCCTCAGTTGAACTATGATACGTATGAGGCTTAATTATTAAATATTTTGGGACAATTCGAAATACGTTTTCATGATTGCAGTAAATTGGCAAATATAGCATCATTTATGAGTTATCCTTTTACATGTAAAAGCACTGAGGAAGTAGCTACTAAAATAGCAAGTCAGTTCAATATGAACTCATGTTCTGTTGAAAATGAGTTGGTGCAGATTATATCAGATATACATCTCAAAGCTACTGCATCTGTTACAAATTTCTGGTGTTTTATATCTGAAGATAAATATCCGAATTTAAGGCAAATCGCCCTTCAACTAACGGCAATGTTTGGGTCAACTTACTTGTGCGAGTCTGCATTTTCTGAAATGAGAATAATTAACTCAAAATATCGCAATCGACTAACTGACGATCATATGTTATCATGCTTGCGATTAGCACTCAGTGGTTACGTACCATTTTATGAAAATTATGTTGAGGAGATACAATGCCACGCTTCAACATCCAAAGTCACTCTTTAGTGAAGTATAACACCATATGTAACTTTTTTGTTTTGTAACAACCGATAAACTCGCGATTTTAAATAACTATGAGTTTTTTCATTGATATTATAGAGAAGAACCTAACTAAACCTAACCCAAACCTTGACTGAAATAATGTATATTGTGCGGAAAGCTTATATCTATATATGCTACCGTACACCCTACCTAGGTAGCTAGATAGGTAGGGTGTATCGTTTATATACGACAGCGCTGCATCACACATACTTGCAGCCTCTCAGAGTCGATCGTAAGTAGTCTAGAAATATTGAGGTAGTTCGCCAGCAGTTCAAATTTGAGCACCCTGCTCTAGCTCAAGTGTTGATATCGTTTTGAGAAATTCAAATATTAAAATTTGTTTTCTGCACAGAGTTCTGTTGAGTACCAAAGGCATAACTTTCTGAAAAATTCATTGAATATAATTGTATTTTTCCAACAAGTTCTCATTATATAAACCCATTTGGTCATTGTACTCAAATGGAGACATTATATAAATAAAGACATCTAGTTGTGAAATTTAATACCAAGTCAATATAAAGGACTTCTAAGATGCTTACATAGATAACTTGTGCATTTATACAATAGATGGCATTCAATTCAAAACAGAAAAATCTGGGGTTTTCAACTGTTATATTTTATTGTGTAAGTTGAGGTTTAGCTGCGCTTATTGATTATTTATATTTTTTTTGTTCTAAGGTTGCAAACATTTTTTCAGGCATGTAGTACAATACTTTATGTAAATAATAAGAAATTACTTTAATTTTTTTTCATAATGTTTTTGCTCGTATTTTTCTGCTGTCATCGTTTGGGGACAATGGGTTTTTGTGGAGTCAAACTGTGGTTCGGATTCAATTTTTTGTGGACTCAAAGTATAATGGACCCTGATAAATTTGGGCGCTTGATACTACATGGAAAGCGTTTCGAAAGGCTTGACACAACACTTATAGATTTTATTTATCACAATTATCATAACGTAGATATTGATATGATACCACCTGAAATAGATGAACTAACGGATTAAAAGGATATAGATGAAAATGAATGCGACCTCCTCCAACATAATAAAAACAATATGCCGCCTTCATAACTTCGAATCTTATCCATTAAAAAATTCACTCCTAAAGTTCAACCGATTTGATCTGAGGATACAATTGACCTTAATATGAATAAAACGCATGGTTACATCAACCGTCTAGACATTCTGAAAACACAATTGAAAAACTAAACTCCGGTAAAAATCTTAGAAAAGCTGATGAATGAAGATATTCTAAAACTTATAGCAGAACAATTACAACTATATGCATCTCAGAAAGTCAATCATTCGTTTTGTGGTACTGCACAAGATATCAAAATTATTGATGGAATATTACTCTTTAGTGGATACCAAAGGCTACCAAGGGAACGTTTGTTTAGGGGTCTACATATGGATCTGTCTATACCATTAGTCTCCAAACCTATATCAGGAAATCACTTCCAGGAGATGAAAAATTCTTGCATTTTGATGATAATTCAAAACTTGATAGAAATGATAAAATGTACAAAGTTAGACCTCTTATGAAAATTTTGAATATGTTGCGTTAGAGAATAATTCATTATTCTAATACAATCTTCAAATTTATGTAAAAATAGAAAGATCTCTTGTTTTAGTAGCTAGATGTTGCATAACATTATGATTATCAATTTAAACAGATAATGTAAATAGTGTCTATGTAATAAGCGTGAATAATTAAAATAAATTATTAATTATAAATAAACAGAAATATTTTTACTATCAACATTGTTGGCTCTTTGAGCCAGTTTCCAGTTTCTCGTTACAGGTTCGCTACTGGTTTCGAGATCTATCAGGTGTACCTTTTCTACGTAGAAAACTGTAAAAAATATAAAAATTTCATTATATTTGTAAGACACTTATCCCCTAAAAGTTTGGGGGAGAAAAAGTGACCGCATATGTGGCGAAATTGAGAAAACCAAAAATGACAGCTTATAGATTACTATTTTTTCAAACAATGTCTTGATTTTCAGAAAATTCCGTTTAAAGACAAATATTTCTTCGTAAAAGAGCAATTCATTTTTTTGAAGTTAATAGGTAAATATTTTAGCAGAGATGCAGTTTAGGAGAAAATTTTATATAAAGTTGTGGCATTATTTTGACGAGATCTATCAAATTTCGAGAGACCTTATTCTGGGACACCTTGTATATATGTTAGTGCAAAAGCTCGAACTGCAGTAAATCCTTAAATATTCCAGTAAAACCTAAGATCTCCCAATTCCTAATGGTAAATGTCCCAAAAGATTTAGGATTCAAACTTTTACCACCATTCCGTTGATTATTCTTAGGATTTACATCAATGGCAAGATAAATGTTGAAAAACAAAACATTTCATAACGTGCTCAGCGCATCGACTTGTAGCTTGCCGCCCCCGCTACCCGCGCACCGTCTCCGCCACTCCGCGCGCCACAGTCGCTTGTTTGACACGTTTGAACTCGCACGATAAATAGATTTCTAATTGTATTTTTTGTGTTTGAAAGTTATTTGTGTATAAAAATGAATATGAAGCATAGATTTTATGAAATAATGGACGAGCTTGTGGCAAACAAGAAAGATAATAACTTTTATCTCGATAAGGATAAATACGCTAAGTGTTTAGAGGAAGTAAAAACCGCAAAGAACATTAAAAAGAAGGAAGCTGTTCATTACAGGCGTATAAAACGCTATGATAATTTGACTTTAGGCGGCGAAGAAAAGCTAATTGCCCCGATGAAGGAAGATAATGGAGAAATCAAATATTATGTTTGTTACGACGATTTATTTAACATTCTCGAAGAAACGCATTTTGCTGTTGGACACGGTGGAAGAACAAGGATGCTCAAAGAATGTAACCGCAAGTATAATAATATTACAGTTGATGCTATCATGACATATTTGAAATTATGCCAACCTTGTCAAAAGAAACAGAAGATTTTGAAAGAGGGTATTGTCATTAAGCCCTATAGTGAAATGAACTCACGTTGTCAAGTGGATCTCATCCATCTACAAACTAATCCTGACGGAAATTATAAATTCATATTAGTTTATCAAGACCATTTCACTAAATTCGTGATCCTTCGTGCACTTCAAACTAAACGCGCAACTGAAGTCGCATATCATCTATTGGATATTTTCACCACTTTTGGAACGCCGAACATCCTTCATTCCGATAATGGTCGGGAATTTAGTAATCAAATATTTGAAAATTTATGCTCTATGTGGCCAGACATTAAAATCGTACGGAATCGTACGGAAATATGGAAAGCCAAGGCATAGCCAGAGTCAAGGATCGGTAAAGCGTGCAAATCAAGACAGAAAATATGCTCAGTACGTGGATGGGAACTAATCAGATTACAAAGTGGTCAGAAGGCTTGAAATTTATCCAGGCCATGAAAAAGATATGATTGGACTATTAAAATCTGAAGAAGATTTGGAAAATGTGTTGCATTCCCGAAAAAATGATGAAAATATGATAGAACAGGACAAGGAAAACAACGTGGTTGGTAATGAGTCAGAAGGAATAAAAAAAGGAAACAACAAAAATGTGAACAACAAAACACAAGAAAAAGAAATTATTGCACTGGAACAGACCACAGAAAAACAAATAACCGATGATAGTGATGATACCAATCTAACTATTAAAATACAAACCGATTCAGAGATAGAAAGCCCTCTTCAAGCTGAGCAAGATCCAATACCAAAAAAGATAGAATCTATTCAAACAATAAGAACGAAAGCAAAATTTAATTTGGCAAACCATGCTGAAAAAATTAAAACCATGTCAGCTGATAAATATTCAAATGTGGAAGTGGGCCAAAATGTAAGACTGAAAGTACCTGAAATTGACAGAGCTAAAACTGATCCTAAAAGCATTATTGCAGTTGTGATAGATGTAAAGGACAATGAGTTTTACCAACTAGGTACCAAAATGGGAATACTAAAACAGCTTGACACCAAGAATCAGTTTATAAAGATAGAAGAAATTGTTACGGACAAAGAAGTGAGTCTTCGAGAAGTTGTCGGAAAATTGTCGTTAACTGGAGGACAAGGATTCAAAACAAGTATTTATCAAAAAAAAAAATGCTAGACGAAAATATGCACCTGCAGATCATCAGGATTACTTTGTAATTCTAAATGCCACAACAGCAATCCGTGTTGTAACAAGTGAAATGTTTTTTAGGTACCTTACCTAATAATCAATCATATTTGATTGTCTTTTTTTACTTCTCAACCAAATAATAATAAAAATAATAAAAAAAAACATCAGAGAATTCTTCTCAGCAAAAGCTCTCACTTCTGACCTCCATAGAGTGGTATCGTTGGCTGATAAGGGACATACACCTCTAAAACTTGCTACCAGAGATGACCTTCTGAATCTACCATTCCTATCAGATACTGAAAACAAGAGCAATGGTCAAGAAAGGAATTGCATGGACGACATCACCATGAGATTAATCAACCACACATCGACAAAGAAGCCTCCAACAAATGGTTGATGATTATTCAGAAACAGAAGGATTCCTTATGGCCATCCAAGACCAAGTGATCGCTACAAACAATTACAAAAATTTATTATGAAGAACGGAACATTACAAACAGATAAGTGCAGAAAATTCCATATAAGATCGGAGACTATCCAGCATATTACGTCCGGATGCGAACAACTGGCCAATACGGAGTATCTTCACAGGCATAATCAAGTGTGCAACATTATCCACCAGAAACTTGCACACAAGTACGGACTTCTGAACACCTTCCAGCCATATTACAAGTATCAACCGGCACCCGTATTGGAAAATGACTCTATCAGATTATACTACGATAGGCCTGTTATCACTGACATAATGGTGATGAATAATAGGCCGGACATAGTGGTGTATGATAAGAGAGCCAGAACAGCAATGCTGGTGGATGTCGCCATACCGAATAATAACAACGTGCTGAATAAGTTCCAGGAGAAAAAGTCCAAATACACTGACCTTGCTATTGAGATCAAGCATGGCACCTCGAGAAAATAGATATTGTTCCTGTCATCGTATCCTCGACTGGGTTAATACCCAAAACTTTGCATGATAGTCTTAAGAAATTAGAATTGCATAAGAATACCTATATAGGAATGCAAAAAGCTGTAACTCTTAATACATGTAGGATAGTTAGAAATTTATGTCAAGTATATTGTAATCGAGCCTATTCCTTTGATTGCTGAATCTGGGAATGGTAAATTATATCAGCTAACAGCTGAGATAGTGCATAAGTCCACGATAATAAATTAACTTAGACTAGCTTTTGTAAGCATTATGTTTGTATTTCGTTGTTAAATTTCAAATAGAGAAGTACTGATTCAGTTTGATAGATATGATAGAGATTGAGATATTCAGAGATATACGTTATGTGTTTTTCAAAATAATTTAAATAAGTTGGTATTAGTTTGTACTTATTATTATCATTATGATACCTTTATAATACTATGTACCTGTTTTGTCTAATAGTTCAAAGTAAATAATTAAGAATTACTCATTGTTTTATTCCTAAAACCAACATCTACCAGCTGACAGTGGTAAAACCTAGCATATACTGAATTCGAATGGTAAAAGCTCGAAAAAATCGTCGTATCTTCAGAAATACTTACATTTACCAACTCAT
>JABFTP020000001.1:37522380-37533054 GCA_013387265.2 Cryptolaemus montrouzieri
GAAAGCATTCAAAAGTCCGTACTTGTGTGCAAGTTTCTGATGGATAATATTGCACACTTGATTATGATTGTGAAGATAGTCCGTATTGGACAGTTGTTCACAGCCGGACGTAATATGCTGTATAGTCTTCGATCTTAGATGGCATGTTCTACACTTATCTGTTTGTAATGATTCGTCCTTAATTATAAATTTTTTGTAGTTGTTTGAAGCGATGACTTCGTCTTCATTGGTCATAAGGAATTCTTCTGTTTCCGCGAATAGTTCTCCTATCATCAACCATTTGTTGGAAGCTTCTTTGTCGATGTGTGGTTGATTAATATCATGATGATGTCGTCCATTCAATTCCTTACTTGACCATTGCTCTTGTTTTCCAGTATCTGATAGGAACGGTAGATTCAGCAGATCAACCCTGGTCGCAAGATTCAGAGATGTAAATCCTCTATCAGCCAACGATAAGACTCCATGGAGGTCAGAAGTGAGAGCTTTTGCTGAGAAGAATTCTCTGAGATTTTTTATCTGTTCGGTATGTAAGACGACAACATCCATTAATGCGCGTCCTCCTTCTTTCCGCTTCAAAGTTGTTCTTATGACAGACGATTTTGGATGGTGATTTTACTTTGTCAGCATCGTTCGGGCCTCCTTTGAATATCACACAGTTCTGTCTTAGTCCATCTGATTATTCCAAATGAGTAAAGCAACATTGGAATGGCGTAGGTGTTA
Source organism: Cryptolaemus montrouzieri (assembly GCA_013387265.2). NCBI lineage: Eukaryota > Metazoa > Arthropoda > Insecta > Coleoptera > Coccinellidae > Cryptolaemus > Cryptolaemus montrouzieri. Next base: position 37,523,101 of record JABFTP020000001.1, read on the forward strand.
ATTGCTTTGACTCAATTCCCCGAGTTCAACATTGACTTCAGCACAGTCTTCAGACGTTGACTTTACTCTAAAAGAATCTTCTCCGCTGACTGTTTTTGTCAATGTGGTTTGTTGGTATTCAAGATATTTGTACGTTTCGCCATCCCTCATACACTGTATAATATCACCATTTGGAAGTTATGTTTCACCATCTATGACTTTCCCACTTCGAATGTTCAGGGTCTCACATTTTTCAATCCTGAATTTCATATGAACATCTGCCGAAAACTTACTGGCAGTTTTCAGCAGATCATCCAATTGCTTCTTGTTATTTATGACACTTTCATTGACTCCGGCAGGTATACTGTTATGAGTATCATTTTTGCTTCTTAGTTTCATTATGACCTCTTCTCGTATGCTTTGCAGCGTTTCATTATTATTATTTATTATTATTATTACCTATGGTTTTGGTGAAGGTTCGATAATGGTGTGAGGAGAAATTTCTTTGAATTCTACACTGATCTGATAATCAAAGAAAATTTATCTAGTTTGAGAGCCTTCAATCAGCTCATTATGTATTTTAAGAGTTATATGATAGAACTTAACAATGGCAGTATATAGATAAAATTCTAAAACATGTAAAACAAAAGCACACGAAAACTTGAAAATTAAAATCCATGACAGTGTAACTCGTTAATGGCGTGGAAACTATTCTCTAACAAATGTTTCTCAATTTCTCTATTGAATTGTTGGCAACTGAGTCCTCTAAAGAAAATTGAAAGTTGGTTTTACATCATAACTCCCAGGAATGTGAAACTGTTCTTTGTTTTTTTGATTCTCCGCAAGGGTAGTACATAGTTGTCTCGAGTCCTGGTATCATGGCCACGAAAAGATGAATGCCTTAGAAGTTTATCTTTATTATCATGTACGCAAGTAAGAAAGCAAGTATATTGCAGTCTGTTATAGTCAGAATTCTGGGACTTCTGAAATGCTTTCGGCAACTCTCAGTATGTGAAATGCCCATAAGTACTCTTATTGCGATCTTCTACTTGCCCAACACCCTAGCAGCATCTACTAATACTCCCTATAATATCAAACCATAGGTTATAACTGCATGAAAATGAACATAGTAAGTAATCAGTGCTTCTCTTTCAACTATAATGCTATTTTTTGTCTGATCATAAAAATAACTGTAAAGAGTTTCTTGCATACGTATTTTAAGTGCATCCGCATGTGAACAAGGTGTCTAGTGCAAATCCTAGAAGTGATAGTTGATTCTGGATTCTTGGGTTTTTCATGGTTAATAATTAGGGTGTATCGTTTTCGACTTTTTTTTCGAAATTCAAAAAAGTATAGTGCGGAAAAGTTGCATTTGGTGGCACCGAGCATCTGTGATTTTTTTCAGAATTTGAACAATGCCTAGGGGTCGCGCAATGCCCTCATAGTTTCTTATGTTGTGTATAGGCAACCCGCACAACAATCTTGCGTTTTCAAGCTGTTTTAGGGTTCTAAAGTCACATTTCTGAACTCTTTTTCTTGTTTTTAGTTGTTTTTTTTATGGAGTATAAATGAAAGAAGGATTTCGCTGTACTGTTAGGCTCTTTTTTCACTTTTATTGTACAATACAATATTAGAGCTAAACATCATTATAAATTAAAATTTTAATTTCAATATTTGCTTTGTTGGGATTTAATGATAATGGAAGATTAATACAATTAAAGCCAATTGAATATTGTTACAAACAAGTGTTAATAAAGCATGGATACAATTTAACGTTAATGCAGCTTTGGTAAAATTAAATTTTGAAAATCAGAATTTCCTATGGACGCTTCCGCTCTTCTTGTGCAACGGCGTAGTCCTTTTGGTATGTAGAGATGGCATCCGTTGTCTGGACTCCAGTTTTGCTTTCACGTACGCGTCACGAGATTGTGGCCCAAAAACAGAGGAAGAAGCTTCTGTTACTAATTTTACCAGCCTTTCGACAGCCTGAGTGTGGCAGGGAAAGCGGTTAATTCAGAATGCTCGACTCCTAATATTTTCTTCTATTTCTTCGGGTGATAGTGATCGGGTTAGAGGGGGCTCGGTCACAAGGTGCGAAGACCAGTCTATGAGATCGTAGTAGTGCTCAGCGTTGAACTTTAATTTGGGCAATTCGAAGGCGCGTATTCCCTTCCGTGTTGTCTTCGTCGATCTTGCCTTTTTTATTCTTCTCCAAGCAAGAGCTCTCGTGTCGGGATTGCCATCGTTGATCATAGCGAACAGTACATTCTCAGGGTGTCCAAAATAGGCATTGTTCTGAATAACCTTGTCCACAATATTCCGCAGTTTGAGAGGCCGGTAGCGTGACAGTCGAATCAACTTCCATAAATGTATTGGACCCTGGGCAATCGAGGGTTCTTTTTTTACTAAGTACCAAACGGGAGCGTAAACTTTCATTACATACGAAGCCAACTGGCGAAGCGCCTCCGACGGCTTTTCGGTACTAATGTATAATCGTAATACTCTACTAGCTGTTGTTATCCACCTAGATTGTACAACAGGGCCTGTTTTCTGCTTGCTGAGTTCTTTTGGAAAATGTCCACTTGAGACAGCGGTACATAAACGTAGGAGGTATTTCTGATCGGTGCTAATATCTGTCAAACCTTCCGTGTCTTCTATCCAATCAACGGGGATGGCGTCAAACTTCGCCACGCGTCCATTTTCGCATTGTAAAATAGCTTCTCCAATGGGTCCACCGGTTGCTTGTGGATTTTTAGTTTCTCCGTCTAAATATCGCATGAGATGTCGGAAAGGTAGCTCGTTCAAATGGAGTTGACAAACAACCTGCTGCACAGGAGCGTTGATAGCTATCTCTATGAGTCGCATCACACCTTGGATCCGACCAGTATTGACGTTAGTGCCGTAACATCCCCACTGTTAATTCAGAAATATCGATTTTCTGTTGATCAAAAAAAAATCGCATACTTTTGACGATATCATCAGTGGACCCCGATGAAGGGGAAACATGGCCAAGAAACGATGCAGCTACCCCACTCCCAGTGTTGCCAATGCTTGACATTTAATAAGAAAAAAGTAGCCTGTTTCTGCTTGACGCACTTAGTATAAAGAACCTTACCGAACCAAATACGGGAAAAATAGCACTCTGGTATTTATAATTTCTTGTTTTCTTCCTCTAATTCAATACATCGTAGTCTTTTATTCCTTTATACCACAAAGACAACAAATACACATAAACGAACTGCAAGAACATCGACTTTAGACCTCTGAAAACACTTGAAATCGCGAAATTGTTGTGCGGGTTGCCTATATAAAACAGAATAAACTTTAAGGGCATTGCGCGACCCCTAGGTATTGTTCAAAAATTCTGAAAAAAATCACAGATGCTCGGTGCCACCAAATGCAACTTTTCCGCACTATACTTTTTTGAATTTCGAAAAAAAGTCAAAAACGATACACCCTATTAATAATTATTCTTGCGTTTTAGCCTCAAACTATTGCTGTCCAGCTACTTTTCGGCATCCAATTTAAACTTAACTGATCTAAAATTCAACTCATCAGTGCCCACTGTCATATCTATAATAGAAACGTCATCAGCAGAAATTTTTATATTATCTGCTGTTACATTATAAACCATGTCGTCTATATAAATTATACAAAGAATTGGCCCTATTATAGAACACTGAGACACGCCAGCGTTAATTTTCTTCATAGAAGATTTTGAACCTTTCCAATCCACTTCTAGGAATCTATAATCATTACATGATCGAAGGAGATTCAATATTCCACAATATTTCAGCTTCAAAGCCAGTTTTTTATGTCTGATTCAATCAAAGGCCTTCATCGAAACCAGGCAGGTGACTATCACCTCATCCAAGTTATCAAAATTTTAGTATATGCCTGCTAACGCCTGACCTCACCGAGTTCATATCGCTTGCACTTACCTTCAATATCACGAAGTTATTTCAGTGAAGTCGCCTGCACAAAGTCGAAACCTCAATCCCATAGATCATATTCTGGGCCATTCCCAATGAAAGCTTAATAAGCCAGTAAAACCAACCAGACTTATCGCAATTTGGAACGAAATGGATCAGGTATAAAGTCATCAATCTTGAGTATGAATCGAAGATGTCATGCAGTAATTCTCGCCAGGGAGGAAATGTTCGGTATTAACAGGTTTAATGAGATTATGAATTTTTCTCAGAGTTCTTACATTTTTATTTCAATTTCTATTAGTATCATTTTCATTTCGATTATTCTCATGTATCCCTTAGTGATGCTAGATCACTAGCAAAATAATTTTTCAACATATCTAAACTCCTGAATAAATTTGAATTTTTGATTCTATACGTTAATTGCCAGGCGCAGTGTAAAAGGCGCAGCTTGTACAAAATCTCACAAGAGTCTATTAATCAATGGCAGTTTAGGATGTATTTAAAGTTACTGCGTGAAAAATTGTTCATAATCAGCCTGAAGATGAACGAGAATTCGAAACTGCAGTAACAGAATTGAAATTACTCACTGTAAATTCAAAATAGCTTCAATTTCAAGAGAACGTGACACTGTCGTTAAAACAATTCTTCAATATTATTAACTCAACTACATCAAAAGCTCGAATAATGTAGATTGTAATCTCTGCAATTTTAACGCACGCAACTTTATCTAGAATTAAACTCAGATGTAAACTAGGGTACTTAAATCATGTCCAAACCATATTAACAAATATTTTAATTGTAGTTCCCTGTTTCTTGTTAATAAGCTGTCAGCATGCAAACGAACAACGACTTTTCTGTTTTTAACGTGGATGTACAGATTTTATCTCTCATCGTTTTTTCTTTGTTTTGAGAAATTAGTACTCAGAAGAGTACGTTCCCATTTTTGAACGTCGTTTTGTCTTATTCGGCTGCATGAGAGGTTTGGATAGTTTTCGATCTGATGCTTTTTTCATTTATTACTGTTCCTGATTGGCTTATATAACGGGTTTCATTTCGAAGGATCTCTTGTAACAAAGGAAGACATAGTTGAAAAAAATTATTTTTCAAGGGACAATATTCAACCTTCCGTAGAATGTTAAATATTCTCCCTTGAAGGAGCTAGTTTTCCGATCTACTCTTCATAATCACCGTTAACCGGGGCCACAGGGAAGTGGTACAGCACGGTCAGATGTCACGAATAGGAACAATGGACTGCAGTTTCGGTCTCGTTTGACCTCGTCAGTATTGCCTACTCATTCGTAATACAAGGCTATGCCGAGACCGAAACTGCAATTGCAGATGAAAATTGTTCCTTGAAAAATAATTTTCTTCGATGTGTCTACACATTGCGAAATCTCGCAAATAGTAACTTTTTGTTTTGAGATGTTTGTGTATGCCTGGTTGTAAAACCACATAGAAATGAGGAGCGTCGTTTCTTCGACAGCCGCTTCTGTCTGATACGTGAGTGTCGCATGGCGGTATGTTATCGAACTAGTGTGACCACTTAACGTTTTCCTGTTTTATCTGCTTTTTGTTTTCACCGTTTCGCGGGGCTTTGGTGAGGTAGCCTCTGTTTCGGTTCGTTGGGGGGCGCAGTGACATTTACCTCACTGCGTTCGCTCCAACGAATTGAACATTGTTCCTATTCGTGACATCTGACCGTGCTGTACCACTTCCTGTGGCCCCGGTTAACGGTGATTATGTAGAGTAGATCGGAAAACTAGCTCCTTCAAGGAGGATATTTAACATTCTACGAAAGGTTGAATATTGTTGCTTGAAAAATAATCAGTTATATCCTAGCAACAGTTGTTTTCCGATTGCAATTATTCAATTTTACATTTCTACGAAATGGTATTCATATTCCAGTTCCTGTTCCTTTCAATAAATATATATATATATATATATCCATATATATACATATATATATATATATATATATATACTCCTATTCGATACAACAATTAGCAAAAGTCACCAACCACCTTTTTCAATTTATTTAGCTAGTTTGATAATTTTTGAATGAACAATGAGCGGAGTGAAACAATCTAAATTAAATAATGTGATCTTGCTTTTAACTTACACACATGTATTAATCTTACTAAATAACTGATAAAAAAAGGGTCTTCCATCGGCAGGTTTCATTTTCAATTTGCCGCCATTTCTGATCTGTCAACATAGAACTGTCATTGCATGGTGATTTGACAAGATGAAAACTAGGAAAACTTCAATCATGGAAAGATTCACTTTCGCACAACGCATCGAATTTTTTTTTAACTGAAAGATACTCGCGTAAGGAAGCAAATCCTATTATGTCTTGACGACACCGCGACTACCTGAAAAGGATAGACGGTCAATATTTCGCTTGAATGGTAGCAGGTTATAGTCATGAGGAAATACGTTACATGGAAGGGAGTTTCAGAGTTTTGTCGTTCAATGAAAAAAGAAAATCTGATATAGAGACGTTCTAGGTGTCTTCATTTCAACCACCAATGGTTGATTGGCAAGACTTTGCCTTGTTTGCCTTAAAATAGAAACAAGCGGTGAAACAAGCTTAAAATGTTCCTTAGAGCATCTTCCATGAAAGTACCTGTAAAAAAGAGAAAGCTCACCAACTTTCCTTCGATGTTCCAATTGTGGAATGAAATCTGTGAGTGCATTGTCTCTGATTAACCGAACTGCTCTCTTTTGGATGGAGTCCAGGAGTTTCAAGCTGTGTTTAGGAGCAGAACCCCATACATGGAAGCCATACTCTATAACATGACGAATTTGATATTTATAGAGAGTAAGCAATTGGTTCGAAGTGAAATATTTCTTTGCGCGATAGAGAAATACCAGTTTTTTTGACGCTGACTTAGCAATAATCACAATATGGTCATGTCATGATAGATTGTCGCCGATAGTTACAACAAGCATTGTTATAGGGAAAGTGAGTGAGATGGTCTCATTCGCCATCGTTATATCCGGGACAGTGATATTCGTCTTTCTAGAAAATAAACAGGCTTGAGTTTAACTAGCATTGAACTCTACCATGTTGGCAGATCCCCAATCAAGAATGATTTCAAGTCGCTATTGACTTTGTTGCACAGCAGGATTCGTATTTCATTCATGTCTTGTGATGACAGTGGTCTTACCGAGCAAGAAGATGTATGAAGTGTACTATCAACCGCAAAGCTGTGGAGTTCACAACATGTAACAGTCGGGAGGTCATTTATATGGAGCAAAAACAGGGTTAGTGCCAAAATGGAGACCTGAGGCACACTAGCATTAATGCCAAGTGTGTCAGAAGTAACCCCATCCACGACCACACTGAGAGATTTATTGGAGAGGAAACTCGAGATCTATAGGCATAGCCGTTGGGATAAACCATATGCGGACAATTTACTAAGCAGATTTTTATGCCAAACGCGATTGAAAGTTTTCGAAATATCGAGAGCCACAGCCAAAGACTCCCCAAATTTCTCAATAGATATTTTCCACATGTGAGTAATATACGCAAGTATGTTGATATCTGGTGCCTGAAATCATATGGTCGTTCATTAATAATACCAATATATTCTAAATATTTAATAAGCTCACTTTATCACTTTAGAGATCATAGGTAAAAGGGATATTGGCCTATAATTGGATGGAATGGTTGTTTCCCTTTTTTAGGGATGGGTTGGATTCTAGAAACTTTACAGTTGGAAAGAAAAATGCCTTTATTATAGAGAATAGTGAATAGTCTACAGATCATATGTGTTAATTCAGAGGCGCATGTTTTCAAAACGATAGAAGGTATGCCATCATGCCTAGCTGCTTTATTAGTATCGAGGTTGAGCAGTATTGTTCTGATTATCTTCTGCCTGAAAACAATATCGGGCATGAGAGACCCGATATGAGTAATAACAGGAGGGTCCTTATTTCCGGCATCCAGAGTAGAATTGAAAGCAAGTAGCCCTGCGAGAAGGTTTGCTTTTTCTTCAGATGTACTGGCCAGAGACCCATCTTCCCTAGTGAAGGGCAGGAAATGGCTGAAAGTAAAGTTTCTCCCAACAGATTTGGCCATTGTCCAAAAGGGTCTAGAACAGCTAGGAGGATGAATAAGCTTAGTTCTTATCTTGTTCATATGTTTAATTTTTGCATCTGTTACTGCAAGATTCCATTAATTACAAGCTGAAATAAACGCCCTTCTGTTTTCAGGACAAGAGTTTCGACACTACTGGCGATATGCCAGCTTCTCGGTCTTCAAAGCAGCACTTACCATTAAACCATGACTTATCTTGGATATGTTTTTTGATAGAATAGGTAATGAACAATTCCATCCGCAAATTGATGATTTCGGAGAATTTTGATGGATTCTCATCTACAAAACAAACTTCGTTTCTAGGAAAACTTGAAAAAGCTTATGGTCGGATTTTCCAAGGAGAGCATGAACCTTCATTGTAAAAGGTTCAGGGTTGTTAGTAAAAAAGAGATCTAGGTTATTAGCGTATTGACCTTCAACGTCAGGAATGTGGGTGGGTTCCATAACCAATTGCTCAAGGCCATACAATGGCAATGGCGAATGATTCGGCCTCTCGACCAGCATCATCAGTTCTATTCGAAAATTTAAGCCATGTGGTATTGTGAACTTTAAAATCTCCCAATACAACAATCTCTACTGATAAGTAATTTTGCTGTAAGTAATCGAGTTTGAGAGAGTAAATCCAACAAACGGGAATAGGATGGATCATTCCCTAAAAGGTAAAGACAGCAGATAAATTTTATTCGTGGTTTATTTGTTATTTCGAACCACATAACATCAAAACCATCAGATTCAAAAGATTCCTTCCTGTGGCTTGAAATCTTGTTCTTCACATAAAAACATACACCATGTTTGAACTTAAATTTTGTGTGCAGTTCGTAGCCTGGGTATGAAGGATGGATGCTACAGCTTGAGGGCTTGGTCTAGATTTCCGTTGAAGCTAATATATCTGGTTTAGCACTCTTCAGATGGTAATGAACGTCATTGATGTTACTATTAATTCCTCGTATGTTACAGAACTCTGGTTTTAATTGATCGTTCCTAGAATTTTCAGAGAAACGTACCTGATTATTATCCTTGGATATAGCCTCCCCCTCGAGTACCCATCGCCTGGAGATACGAATGGAAGGGTATTTTACCTCCGGAAGAACATTTTACTCATTTATCACCGCTATAGCTGATAGTGTGGCTGAAAAGCCAAATTTGTCAATTTCGAGACGATCGCAGAAATTGGGCATTTCCCCACTTTACACCGTATTTTGCATCTTGATTTGCATTTCCATCCCCATGAAGTGCAGTTAACCCAAAAATACAAGCCATTTGACCAGGAACAACACCTTATATTTGCTAATTGGATGCTGGAAATGCATAGTCGAGATCCTGTTGTTTTCAACCGAATTATCCTGACTGATGAGGCCCATTTTCAATTGTCTGGGTATGCCAATAAACAAAACTACCGCATTTGGAGAACAGAAAACCCAAAAGAAATACTCGAGCAGCCTCTTTATCCAAAACGCGTGACTGTTTGGTGCGGTTTTCTGTCGAGGGGATCATCAGGACATATTTCTTCAAAAATGTGGCTGGCACAACCTTCGCGTTGAATGGAAACCGTTACAGAGCAATGTTGGGTGACTTTTTCGGCCCGAAGTGGATGCTCTTGACTTGCAGGGTATTTATTTTCAAAAGGATAGCACTACGTACCACAAAGCTGATGAAACTATGGCTCTATTACAACTACAATTTCCTGAACGTGTAATTTCTTGCAATGGAAACGTGAATCATATAATCATACTTCAGTATACATCACAAAGAGGAATGGTCCCAAGACAGAGCCTTATGGAACTCCACTCAGTACTGATTTCATTTAACAACTAGTTTCCAACTTTGACACAAAAGTTTCTATCAGATAAAAACGAATCTATCTACTTAAGTAGATCGCCACGAATACCCAGGTGTTATAATTTGTGAAGCTGTCGTATTTTAGGAACCCTGTCGAAGGCT